>JALPQI010030273.1:0-565572 GCA_025490895.1 Thaumatotibia leucotreta | reverse complement strand
ACTTAAAATGTGACGTCTTATTGTTATGCGATGTATTTGAACATTTTAGAAATACTAGTTTGCAGCATTATAATCTGGACCCTGCTTATTATGTATCTGCGCCTAATTTAAGTTGGGATGCTATGCTTTTGTTTACAGACGTAAAATTACAATTAATACACGATTTAGAAGTATATCAGATGATAGAAAGAGGAATACGTGGCGGGTTAGCCCAGTGTTCTCTTCGGAATTCAAAAGCAAACAATAAATACACACCCGATTATGATGCTTCTAAACCCACATCATATTTGATATATTTAGATTGTAACAATCTCTATGGTTATGCGATGAGACAAAAAATACCTGTATCAGATTTTGAATTTTTAAATCCCGATGAAGTTATCAATTTTAACATACTGACCATACCAAGAAACGGTGAACATGGATACATTTTAGAAGTTGATATGAGTTATCCTGATCATTTACATGATTATCATGCTGACTTGCCCTTTGCACCTGAAAAGTTTGTCCCGCCTGGAGGAAAGACAGAAAAGTTAATTGCAAATTTACATGACAAATACAACTATATCATTCATTTCGTACATTTAAAAGAATGTCTAAAGAATGGGTTAGTGTTACAGAAAATACATCGCATCCTTCGTTTTAGACAGTCTAATTTCTTACAAAAATATATTGATCTCAATACTCGATTGCGACAAGAAGCTTCTACTACATTTGAGAAAGACTTTTTTAAATTACTAAACAATGCTATATTTGGTAAAACCATTGAAAACAAGCGAAATCATATGCAAGTTCAATTAGTTACAAAATGGAAAGACAATGACAATAAAACAAACAAGCACTTAGGTGCAGAGAAAATACTATTGAAACCTAATGTAAAGAGTGTATCTATAATTAATGAAAACTTTGTAGCTATTCAATTAAGTCCAGAAAAAATTTGTTTAGACCGCCCCATTTATGTTGGATTTACAGTTTTAGAATTGGCGAAAAAGCACCTATACCGATTTCATTATGATTTCGTTAAAAAAACGTACCAAGAAAATGTTAAACTCTGCTATACTGATACTGACAGCCTTCTATATAACATTATAACTGACGACTTTTACAACGATCTAAATAAAAACATATTAAAATTTGATACTAGTAATTATGAGCACAATAACCCGTACGGTATACCTAAATTGAATGCTAAAGTACCTGGTTTATTTAAAGATGAATTTGGCGGTGTGGTAATTACTGAATTCGTTGGATTAAGAGCTAAACTGTATTGTTTAAAAAGTGTAAAGAAGACAATAACAAAAGCAAAAGGAGTCACGAAACCTATAACTAATAAATTAAAAATTAAACATTTTGACGAAGCTTTGCAAACAAAAAAAGTGTATAGCCATAATATGAATATGATACGATCTATCAAACATGTTTTATATTCACAGCAAGTTGATAAAGTCGTTTTAAACTGTAACGACGATAAAAGGCAAATACTGCCCGACAACATACAAACTTTACCATGGGGCCACTGTAATACTATATTTTAAATTAAATATAATCGTGAAGTATTTAAGTATAATTTGTTTTTTTATAAGTTAATTTTAAGGCTTCTCTGTATCACTCTCATAAATGCAATAAATTAATTGACTTGTTAAATAATCATTGTTGTTTTTATTTGGTAAAGCACCTATATAAAGCGTTGAAATATCATATTTTCCTCATATTCACAATGAAATTCATTAAGCATACTCAAACTCTGGAAGTAAATAGTATAATAGTAGAAAATGATCGTCACAGAAATACAACACATAGTACATTATTCCCCAATACAATTCGTTGTATAATATGTGGACCCTCAAACTGTGGTAAAACTAATATAATGTTAAATTTACTAATACATGAAAATGGTCTAAAGTTTAAAAATATCTATTTGTATTCAAAGACAGCTTTCCAGCCAAAGTATCGTTACCTCCAGCAAATTATGGAGAAAGTTCCAGATGCCAAGTTTTTAATATTTAACGACAATAACGAAGTTATTCATCCAAATGACGCCATGACCGATTCAATCATGATTTTTGATGATGTCGCATGTGAAAATCAAGTAAACATTCGCAACTACTTTGCTATGGGAAGACATAGACAAATTGATTGTTTTTATTTATCGCAAACTTATTCCAAAATTCCAAAACAATTGCTAAGGGATAATGTCAATCTGTTAATTGTTTTCAAACAGGATGATATTAACTTGAAACATATATACAATGAACATGTGAACACTGATATGGATTGGATAAAATTCAAAGAACTTTGTTCAATTATATGGTATACTCGATTTAGCTTTTTACTGATCAATAAAGATTGCGGTATAAATAAAGGTCGATATAGACAAGGGTTTGACACATATATTTATTTTTAGATTTTCCATTATAAAATGATTTAAATGTCAACGTAGTCCTCACTTGAATTTAAGTGCCTGTATTAATCGGTTGATGTTAACGCTGGTAAAATGGATACACGTTTAAAAGAACAAGTTATTAAAGCTGCAGATAATATTAAAAAAAAAATAAAGAAGATTAATAATGAAGAACATGAAAATCATATACATTTTAGAAAAGTTTTTAAGTCTATTACTGAACCATTGGAAAATATTGCTATGCAAAGTGTTAATGTCAAACCGGATTTTATTATGACCACTAGTACAGATACGAATGACATATCTCAGAGTTTAAATGATTCTACAGGATACAAAAATTTCAAAGATCTAATTGATCCTGATGGACACTCCGAATATTATGAATACTCTAATGATAACGATAATAATTCTCACGAAGAAAATAATGATACACTTTTATCTCTAAAAAAAGAAGATATGATTGATTTATATCAGGACATTAATATACCATTCGGTATTCGCAGCATGAATAAAAAGTTGATGATGGGTAATTCTGATGTATGCTTATCTTTAGTGAATAATGGTACTAGTACTGAAAAAAAATATGTTATTACTATAGATAAGAAAAAGTTTGATTTAACCGCTGGTTTAAAGGAACTATTAATGCGAAACAAACCCGATCTCAAGCTTGTTACTGAAAACGACAAAACTGAATATAAAGAAATGCTGATACGTACAAACGCACATAAACGTGATTTTGATCCAAACGGAAAAATAAAAGGAGACAAAGGTTCAAAATATTGTACTATTATCAAACCCCTCTTTTCACAACTAATTGACACGAAATCCCACAAAAACCTTTCAGAGCAGGTATCAAACGTTAAAGTAGGTGGAAACTTGCCTGAATTAAAACATTATAAAAGTAATACAGACTATATATATTGGGATGATCCAAATGAATTAATTGAACGACTAACACTTTTAATTGCATCTAAAAACGCTGGTAACACGAACCATGATAATGAAATTATATCAATTATTGAAGAATTGAAGGAAGCTGGTATTGTAAAGCAATAAAATATATCGAAGTATTATGTTAGTGCTCAGTATGTAAATACACCCTTCTCAGACATGACAAATAACAGAAACGTTGACAATTGTGAAGCAGAATTAAATAAAATATCAAGCTCGGATGAAAATGCATTAATAAATTCAGAAATAATAAACAAAATCGAAGACTGTGTGAAAAAGTTCATAAATCTTGATAACAAAATTTTTGCTTTAATTAATCGAATAAAGAAAGTTGAAAAAGATATTTCAAATAAAGAACTTGAACAAAATCTGAATAAACATTATGAGCAAACTAGACGTCGTAAATGAAATTCACAAAAATGCAAGGGTGAATTTCCCCCGAAGGAGTGTAATTTTAAGGGATATCGATGACCTTTGGCAAGCTGATTTAATAGATATGCAGACGTTTTCAAAACTGAATGCTGGTTATAAATACATATTTGTGATTATTGATTGTTTCTCAAAATACGCCTGGACAATTCCACTTAAACGTAAGACTAAAGAAATCGTATCTAAAGAGTTGCACACGTTATTTTTATCAACAGGACGTAAACCACGCAATTTACAAACAGACCAGGGTAATGAATTTTATAATAATGATTTTAAAAAAGTTGTTGAAAAATATAATATTAATCATTACTCTACATATTCCACAAAAAAGGCATCAATAGTTGAAAGACTTATAAGAACTCTTAAATCTAAGCTGTATAAGGAGTTTAGTCTGAAGGGGAATTATAAGTGGATTGATGGAACTCTTGATCAGATAATTTCAGAATATAATCAAACTTTTCATAGGACTGTGGGAAAAGCACCGGCCGCAATCAATCATAGTAATAAAGAATCTGTATTACAAAGATACATTAGGAATACACTATCAAAGAAAAAACTGTTTTGTAAAAGGTTTCATGTTGGAGATTTTGTAAGAGTCAGTAAGTATAAAGGATGTTTCGAGAAACGATTTACCCCTAATTGGTCAACAGAAATATTTAAGATAACTAAAGTTCAAAATACTAACCCAACCACATATTATCTAGAGGACACCAAGCGTAGACCCATTTTAGGAGCATTTTATGCGCAAGAAATTCAGAAAACTTTGCACCCAAATGTTTATCTTGTTGAACGAGTCTTAAAACGTAAAGGAAATAAAGTATATGTTAAGTGGCTCGGTCTTCCATCAAGTGAAAATAGCTGGATTGATAAGACAAATCGTTTATAGTCCTTAAAATTAAGAAAAGTGTTTATATTAGCTATCACTTTTTCATGCAGTCATTTGTATTTTGAACTTTACACTATAAAGACCACAGTACTTACAAAAATTATACATAATAATATTAATACATTTTATAAAAATGGCATACACGAGACATAACCCTGAAAATGAAAATAAGAAGAAATCTGGAGCTGGTTTAAAGAAAACTTTTAACAATCTTGTTTTACACACTAAAAAACATGTCAGTAAACTAAAGCCAAAATGTAAGAAAATGTTAATGGAACTAGCATATGCTGCTGCTCAAGAATTAGCATCGGACTTACCTATACAATTACCCCGAGTCATACCTGTACCTAAAACTGGTGGATTTTTACCATTAATTCCAATTTTAGCAGGATTATCAGCTACAGGAAGTTTAGCAGGAGGTGTCGCTGGAATAAGCAAAGCTATTAATCATTATAAAAGAGCAAAACGACAATTAGCTGAATACAAAAGACGTAATATAAAAATGGGAGCTAAATGTATTGGAAAAGGATTACATCTTAAGCCATACAAGGGCGGACTAGGAATCTTTATTTCGAATAAAAAAAACTAGATGATAGGCTACCCAATAGAGCATTGAGTAATATCGACATAATAAAACATTCGAAAAGTATTCCATATTTTCGTGGTGTATTCATGAGAGATGAATTACCAAAAAAGCCATTATCGATCGAATGTGGTGTTATTAATTTAGATTCTTCTGAAAATAATGGTACTCACTGGGTAGCCTACGGAAAATTTAAAGATTATATTGAATATTTTGATAGTTACGGGAATTTAAAACCTCCTAAAGAATTCATAAAATATATGGGAGCTAATATACACTATAATTATGATAATATACAAAAAAAACATTTATTTAACTGCGGACATTTATGTTTAAAATTTCTGTATTCGTTCTGGGAAAAATGTTTGCCAAATATATAAGCATTAAATACACGATACGAACAAAATACATAATAAAAAAACAATATTGATAAAATGATACCTATTTTAATTCACCTCACATTCCATCTCGAACAGTGCCTAGAGAAGGGTGTTAAGCATACGTTTACATAATAATACCTAACAAAATAGTTCTTCCTGTCAAGCATCATGTATGTTTTCAATAAAAGCGTAATTACAAGGGCAACAACCAATATTCAAGCCCCAACCTTTAAAGGAGCAAGTCGATTAAATTCCAGCAAGAAAATTACTAAGAGCAATAAATTATTTCTTCGTTCTCTTGGGCTTAAAATAAAATAAAAATATATATTATAAAATGCTACATATCACAGATCTCCCGCAACAAGATAATTCAATTGAAAGCTATGCCATCCATTCATATAATCCCTACAATCATAGCTTTAAGGAAAATGATGAAATCAGAATACCCATTAATCAACAGGATGTATATGTATTACCATCTGCAAGCTCCATTTACATTGAAGGATATGCAAGTGTGTCTGCAGTAGACGCAACGGGAAAAACGATAACAAAAGATGTAAATTTAACAAATAATGCTATACTATTTTTGTTCAAAGATATAAGTTATGAAGTGAATGGGATTGAAATAGATCGAAATAAAAATACGGGGATCACGACAACGATAAAATCTCTTATTTCAATGAATGAAGGAGAAAGTAAGAACGCTGCATTGTGGGGTTGGAATTTAAGCGGATTTACTCTAAATAAAGGTCATTTTTCCGTCATAATACCTCTGAATAAAGTGCTCGGCTTCGCAGAAGATTATAATAAAATTTTCGTTAATTGTAGACATGAACTTGTACTACATAGAAGTAATTCAGTTTTAAATAGCGTCGTAATAGATAAAGGTGATAAAGTTCAAATAGATATCCATAAAATCCAATGGCGTGTACCACACATTAGAGTTTCTGATCGTAATAGATTATTATTACTTAAATGTTTGGAAAAAGATCGTGCTATACAAGTAGCGTTCCGGAATTGGGACTTATATGAATATCCACTTTTACCTAAAACAACAAAACATGCATGGTCAATAAAAACTGCTTCCCAGTTAGAAAAGCCCAGATATGTTATATTAGGACTACAAACTGATAGAAAACTGAACAAGTTAAAAAATTCCTCTGTATTTGATCACTGCAATATAACTAACGTTAAGTTATTTTTAAATTCACAGTATTTTCCATATGATCCACTTAATTTAAAATTTAGTGAAGATAAATTTAGTATATTATACGAAATGTATGCTAATTTCCGTCAGTCGTATTATGGCCTCAGTATCGATCCTCTGCTTGCCCTGAACACTTTTGGGAGAAAAACTCCGCTATTTGTTATTGACTGCTCAAGGCAAAACGATTCATTAAAAACTGGACCAGTTGACGTTCGACTAGAAATCGAGTCCTCAGAAGACATACCTGAAAATACGACAGCCTACTGTTTGATTATAAACGATCGTCTTGTCGAGTATAAACCTCTGAGTAATATAGTTCGGAAATTATCATGAATGTGATTTTGGATGTTCAAGGATTTAAAAATGATAACAATCAATTTATACCCAAAGAAATAGCTATTATTTACCAAAACAGTTTTCTTGTGTTGCTCATCAGACCACCGCATCCGTTCTATGCCTTAACAAAGAAAGAACGTTTACAAGTCTCATGGGTCGAAAAATACAGAGGAATATTATGGAATGAAGGCTATGTACCATACTTTAATTATAAGAATTTGATTGTGGACTTCTGTAAAAATAAACACATTTATACAAAAGGTTATGAAAAAGTGCAGTGGGTGAAAGAAATAACAGAATGTAATAACATTTATAATTTAGAATATTTTGATTGTCCTAATTTAAAGACTTTATGTGAAAAATATTCAACTAATTCTGATATTCAAAATTGTATATATCATACTAATGTTTGTGCTTTTAAGAATGTATCATGTATGAATAAGTGGTGTATAGAAAATAATGTTTTTTTTACAAAATAAAGTATGTTTATGATATTATACATGTGGTTTCTTTTTTATATTATATATGACCCATAAAACACAATACTATTATCAATAATTTTAGTATCAAACCTAAAGTCACTTGAAGCAAACGCAACTGAATAATAAATAAAAAATGGACTTCAATGTAGGAGATAGAAGACAGTGTTGAAGTTATTATTGATCAATGTCATCTACACGGACGTCACATAAGCTCGAAATGGTTTCATTAGACATATACGATTTTCATAAAATATTAAACATGAATGTATTTGGAAAAATAAAATACATATTTGGAAACAAAAAATATCATTTAATCAATGATTATCCTCAGAAAATTACCACAAAAATATACACATGGGATATACTATCCGATGATGAAAAAAGGAACACGAAACTTGAAGTGTACTATGAGACTAGTGATTGTGATACAAATTACTTTATACTTGTTAAAAACCCCACGAAAGCTTTACGAATCGAGTTGGCACATGACGAATTCCATGATTTATTACCATTCCTGAAACCCTGCTTGAGGATATAAATGAAGGTTGAATATTTTACACGGCTTCATTTGAGAAAATGTCTTTATCCGACGTAGAACATGTTTTCGGTGATAAATAAAAAATGGACTTCAATGTAGGAGACACTGTTGAAGTTATTATTGATCAATGTCATCTACACGGACGTCACGATGTTAAACTAATAAACACTGAACACTATTGTGGTGTTTTAATAACTAACTGTTATTTTAAATCTAAGCGAATGCGTATATATTATACTGGTTTGCGAGTATCAGCGCGAGTAATCAGAAAAGATAAATGTTTCGTAGACTTGGTACCATTGGTGTAAATAAATACAATATTCGAATGGATAAATGCTACTTCTGGAGTAAAATGTCAGCTTGAATCGATTCAAATTAGTGTTCCACTAAATGTGTATTTGAATGATAACTTCTTGAATCGATTCAAATTAGTATTCGAATGTGTATTTTTGGTGCAGCTGGATCTTATCTGATCCAGCTGCACCAATAATACACTACTAATTAAACCAGGCATGGGATTCATTAGTGTAATCATGGATTACAAGGTTTTTTTAAAAGTTACTCTTAATTATGACGCCACAGAATTTTTTAAAGATTGTCGGAGCAGCAATGTAGGTACGAACATTTGTTATTGTTAATATGGCAGCTATGTCATCTGCTTTTGAAATTAGCTGTCATCGAGTCTTTAACTCGCGTATGTTGCTCTACATTGCGCGCCGAATTATTTTGTATGGAAAATTTTGTTGCTCTAATTTTAAGTAAAAGTTATTTGAATGTACTTATTATATCGTAAACTAACACCAGTTAAGAGCTTCGCCCGTATTAGACTTACACCCTGTATGTTGTACCATGTACATTATTACATGTTGTACTCACATGTCCACTTATATTGTATTAAATAGCAATTTTATTAATCTCTAATTACAGGATTATGGACATAATATGTACATACAGTACACTAAACAGATTACAAAAACGTTTAGTTGGAGCTCGTTAAAATGTCACAAATCGTTATCAGACCCAATGTATAATAATATTAATAATTGTACAATCACGATTTACATCTCGTAAAACTTAAAACAATAAACAAAATAACATGTTCGGGAAATAATAGGTATTTCCCGGCAATAACTAAGCTCGATAGCAACGAAGCCGCGGCTGTCCCAGATCTATCAATACTAGGATTACCAAAATTACGTACCAAACCTGTGGTAGGCAAATTAGGAAATACGAATGTACTTAATAAAAAAATCAAAAAACACTGCTAGAGGTAGGCCTCTCTTATTAACTATGCGTATAGATGCATTAGGAGGTAAATGCCCATTATCGCCACGCTGGGCAAGAGTATTGGCGATCGCAGTAATGTGTCCACTATGATGACGCTGCTGCCCATCATCAATCTTGTAGAATGGTCAGTGACACTTCAATCCCTTAGTCGACTTTACGACACCCGCAGGAGGAGTTGGGGTGGTGACAAATGTATTCTTACTGCCGTCACCACACGGACAAATACAGGGTGGAAAGGGACGACGTTCCTTCCCGCTACCGACAGAGTCTACCAACCATTACGATAATCTTTCAGTATGGGACCAACATCGAAATATAAAAAAAAATTGCCCCTCATACAAAGTGAGTGATTAGTTAGAGTTCAATACTATGGAAAAATCAATTTTCCATGTTCGCTTCCGTTGTTGGTCCCATACTGAAAGTTCATCGTAATGGTTGGTAGACTCGGTCGGTAGCGGGAAGGAACGTCGTCCCTTTCCACCCTGTATAATTAACAGTACCAAATAATTATTAAAAAAAAAAACGAAAACGTATTTATTTCCGGATTTTTATTTCTTGCTTCTAAGTGCTAATTAACCCAATTATCAAAAGCCCGCTTAAGTACTTTCCTTTGGCACATGCCATCATTAGTAGAGTGCGCGACGCGTAGTCCCTCGGCCCTTAGTACGAATATGGCCTGCCTCGCGCATGTTATGTACCTGAACCAATCTGTTCTTAATTAATGCAATCAGAGAATTTATTTCAAGTAGTCCATTTCACGCTCACTCTAAGCTCAGAGTCGCTCAACGAGCTATGGAGAGGGCTATGCTCGGAGTTTCTCCGCGTGATCGAATCACAAATAAGGAGATCCGTAGGCGAACTAAAGTTACTGACTTAGCCCTCCGGATTAGCAAGCTGAAGTGGCAATAGGCAGGCCACATTGCACGCAATTGCCAAACGCATTGTCGAAAAGTGCTCGAGTGGAGACCACGGCTAGGCAAACGCGGCATAGCTGCATAGGACGTCCACCCACAAGATGGACAAACGACCTCATGAAGGTCGCCGGGATACGATTGATGCCGGTCGCATCTAACCGGTACATGTGGAGGTCCAGAGGGGAGGCCTATGTTCAGCAGTGGACGTCTTATGGCTGAGATGATGATTTCACGCTCGTGACGATGACGCGTCGTGATCATGCAAGTAGGCTTATGAATTATGATGGTACCGCGTCTAATCGTTTGTCGGCGTTGTCGTCACGTTCTAACAAGTATGCAAGTGCGAAACTGATGAGCAGGGCCCGTAATTTTCATGCCGATGACATCAATTTGACGTCACGCTCCATTTAAGGTGATCCCAAATAGTTTTATTGTTAATTATTAATCATTAGTCGTCAATCATTTTAATCATGTACATATGACTTCAAAAGTTAAATTATATCTATATTATATTATATATTATATTATTAAATTTCCTCGTGAAATTTATAATACCTACTTGATACGTGTTGTACGTTAAAGTGGAATTCTGTTTTCTACATAATTATTTATATGTGTTACAATTTCATTTAATATTAAAAATAAAAATAAAACCGCCTTCAAAAATTCACCCGACCTAAAAAGTAAAAAATAATTTTGGTTCCTAATACTTAGGATTTCCTACCAAAACCTTTAAACCTTTTACCCTATTCATTGAAATAAAATATTATGGCTAGGTACCCTACAGATTTCTTAGAAGTCGGTGCCAAGCCAAATACGTTCATAGGTATATATTAGATAGAGCTTTGTAACTTACTGTCACTTCGATTGTGCTTTTCTCAACAGAATGATCTGCCTCAGTCATTTTGATGAAAGCATAACCGGAGTGACAGTAAGTTACAAAGCTCTATCAAATACATATAAGTACTCGCGAAGTGAACATATTTGGCTTGGCACCGACTTCTAAGAAATCTGTAGGGTACCTAGCCATAATATTTTATTTCAATGAATAGGGTAAAAGGTTTAAAGGTTTTGGTAGGAAATCCTAAGTATTAGGAACCAAAATTATTTTTTACTTTTTAGGTCGGGTGAATTTTTGAAGGCGGTTTTATTTTTATTTTTAAAATATTTTATTTTTTGCTTTTTAGTAGTATAAATATAAAATCGTTATTTAGTATGTTCTAAATACTTATAATTAGAATGTACTGCACTGTAGTAGGCCATAAAACCTGAACTGGCGAACTTATATGAATACAACAACAATTTCAAAGACCTTAGCATGCCTATACTATTTAAATAATCACTAACCGCTAACCAACATGACATAACTACTAAGCAAACACTTGAATAGATCTCGAAAATGTAGGACATTTGTTATATTCAAAGAATGATCCTCCAGCCCCTAATCGTTAAGGAGTTATTCCTTTGATCATCAGCTCACCAACATGAGACTATGACCACCTAAAGGCAAATACTCGAATAGCTTCCAAAATACATGAAATATGTTATATATAAGGAATTACTCCTTAACTCCTAATCTCTAAGGAGTTGTACCTACCTTACATCATCAGCTCACCAACATGAAAGGATGAACCACCTAAAGGCAAATACCCAAATAGCTTCCAAAATACACGAAATATGTTATATTTAAAGAATGATCCCCCAACTCCTAATTGCTAAGGAGTTGTACCTTCCATCATCAGATCACCAACTTAAGATGTTCATGACTAGATGCAAATACTTGATTAGACTTCGAAAATCAATGAAAAATGTCATGTGTGCCTACAACATTTGAAGAGTTCCCTCGATTTCTCCAGGATCCCATCATCAGATCAAGATTCGGTGACAATGGGACCAACTAGAAGGTATACCCTTTCAAACAAAAAAAGAATTTTTCATATCGGTCCACGCGTCTTCGAGTAATCGGGGAACATACATAAAAAAAAAAAAAAAGATTTCGACGAATTGTAAACCTCCTCCTTTTTGAAGTCGGTTAAAAATGAATTTATAAACACAAATCATATAGTTTTATTTATGTTTCTAGTATCAAGTAGGTATTATTTATTTCACGTGTAAATAGACTACTCTTTAAGTTATTTTCACTTCTCATGCTCTTAAAATGTTATTTTAATCCCAGCATATCGGGACTAAAACTCTTTATTAATCTCTAGGGACTAAAGTAAATTTTTTTTAATTGACGTTGGAAACCCGTAAACAGCCACACTCGCGGTGTTCAAGAATAAAGGATAGTCGCCATTTTCAGTGCTTGTGTATGGACCACTTTTGTGCATGCCGTGGATACAACCTCTAAACTTTTTTTTAATTGACTTTGGAAACCCCTAAACAGCCATTTCTGGTGTTTATGATTTTTGAACGAACGATTGCCATTAAAAAAAACCTCAAATGTCAGTCGTGTAAAAATATTAAGAAAAATCGATTTTTTTTCTTGATATAGGTACATGTATATTTAATACTTGTTTAATATATGATTAAGAATGAATCCAATTTATTACTTATGTTATGTTTTAACCAATTAGCTTCAAAATAGTTTGTAGTTAGCTCCAATTCGTTGGCTAAACATGCAAGTATTTAAAGCGTCATATTTCGAAAAAGGAATACAGATAAAAACTAAAACGCGGAACGAATGTGATTGCTTATTTTTTGTGTTTTTGTCCATAAGTAATATTGTTCAAATCGTATAATTTACGATGTCACGTCATGCGATGAAGAAGTATTAACGCCTTACTTCAGAATAAAGAAGAATGCAAAAGAGGTGGTGCAAAATCTTTTGCCGCCGAAATCTAGTGTAATATTCAAAAGCGTATGAAACTTTTATGGATCGGAAAACTGGAAAGCAAATTAGGTACCAACATCATTTATGGAAGGCGTATTTCTGACATATTTTGATGAAAAATCTAAGAAATATCAACCGTCATCACCTTGTAGCGTGTATTCCATGCTTAAAACCACACTGCAACGAAACCATATAACTTGAAAAAGTTTGCGAATTTGTCGTCAAGTGGCCATGTCCCGAAGAAATTGGAAGTTTTGTCATCGCAGTACATATAATTTTTTTGTTTCTTACTTGTTCTTTTTGTTAATAAATACTGAGATTTTTTCCTCGCATTCGAAGTGAAAAGTAGAGTGTTTAATTCGGGACTAAACAGCCATAATGACACTCGAACTACATCCACCCTCGCTACGCTCGGGTGGATAAATATCTCGTGTCATAATGGCCTGTTTTAGTCCCTCGTTGAACAATCTACTATTGTTACATGGTTAAAATGATTGACGACTAATGATTAATACTTAACAATAAAACTATTTGAGATCACCCTAAATGGAGCGTGACGTCAAATTGACGTCATCAGCATGAAAATTACGGGCCCTGCTGATGAGTGTCAAGATAAATGGATAAACCTGGACCATCATAAGCCATCAACGCCGTTGTTCCAGATTTTTTAATGTAATAGGAGGTAAAATTCTGCTACTGCCACCCATGAACATGTTTAAACAATGCCAGTTCTTCTTTCCGACGAACCTGGTTTTCTGGTTTATTGCCATTCGTTTCTAATTGAACAGGGTGTTGTCGTGAAAACATATTCGGAAATAGTCAATTCACAACACGTGTTACGTCGGTAGGTTCTTATAAAAGTATTAAATAGAAGGTAAAAGTGTAATATGAAGGAACAAATTTATTATAATCTCATAGCTACGTAAAATGTTAAAGTGCCAAATGTTGTAATACGACGGCTACACGGCGTCACACCTTTTTCAAAGCCAAGGAAAACAATGATAAAAAGTGATGTGCAATTTTGCCCTAGTTCATTTTTATTGCAAAAGTTTTCTCCTTTTTTGTCGAAAACTTGTAACATCTTGTTTGAGATACGTTCGGAATGTTGTCTTAGTTGTTATTTTGCCGTCATCATGACTATAGTCAAACACGTTTCCATATTTTTTTAAATTGTAAGTCAGTAATAAAAAAATAGCACATTGTGCATCAAGGGAGGTAAGTACGGAATTACTAACGAGAGTGTTAGAAGCCCGACGCCGAGGGCTTATAATGACTCGATGAGTTAGTATCCCGCTTATCGACCGTGATACATACAATGTTTTTCATCACACTTGCCGTCAAAAAAAACAACATTAACAAAAAATATTATCCTATGACGTACTGGCATTTCTATTACTCCCTAGGGTATTTCACTTCTCTATTACTCCCGCTACGCATGCAAGCAATGGTGCGCTTAGACAGCAAGTGTGATGAAAATTTAGTTATTTATAAAAAGGCTAAGAATACTGTTGTTATAAATATTGGATGTCATACACCAAAGAAAAAACGACCAAGATCACCGACGTCCGAGGTGGGGTAATGTTTTTTCTTTGGTATAATACGTATATGACTTCCAATATTATTTATAATTTATATAGTATTAAGTAGTGTGACTGCGGGGGAAAAAATAAAAAGCACAAATCAAAATATTTAGTTGATAAATAATTTATTAAATTAAAGTAATAAAGCAAGAAATTTAGCAAGATCGGCGTTTCTATAATATTATAACATCACTTATAGTTTATAAAATTAACACCAAAACGGAGTTTTCATTGAAATTTAGTGCCTAAAGGTCGCCTTATAACAAACTTGCCTTAAAATTAAGGTTTTTTTTTTTAATTTCACGCTGATTGGGTGTCCCGAAAAGTAAAAAAGCTCAGGTACTTCTACAAAATAAACCATAGTTCTCTTTAAATATATCGGTACGTACATTGTGAACGTTTCGTAATTATGACCCGTAGTCATAATTACGCTTTTTCCAACAAATTAAGATGCTATCAGAAACATGAAACACTCAATTACATGTTCAAGGCAGAACCTTTAAACGACTTTTGTAAGGGTTCAGAGTGAATGATAAACTATTTCATATGAAATAATATTACATGAATACCATGAATATAATAGAGAATGTACCTTGTACCTACAAAATTAAAAACGGTACCTATGTGTTTGTTTTATTATTTTACAACTTTACGCGGATGCACGTACATTCAAGGAGTGACAAGAGTACATAAGAATATGTACACTTGTATAATTTTGTCTAGAGCATAAGGTCTAAAATCGTATATACAATATATTTTAGATTTTATGCTCTTGGCTGTACATTAGTATAGTTGAAACATTTTGAATACGTGCGATATCTTTGGTATTTTAAACATTGTGTTGATCTACAATACTTAATTTTACAAAAATCGAGCTTTATAATTTATAATGTAAAAGTTGAAAGTGAACAATTAATGTTTTTCTATAAATTTAATATTTTAAATCTTAAAGAAGAAGAAGATGATTATGAGTGATAATTTGTATATTTATAATTATTATGATAATGGATATTCGGATGCTTATGGTCACTATGTTCGCTAGGATGTATTTGATGGCGTCTCAACCGTACGTCCTGAGGCTTTGTGCTAAAATGCGATTAAATCAAGTAATTATAGTTTCGTGTAAAACGTGACGTGACCTTAGTACGTTTCACAAATTAACCAAATAACCACTTCCAAGCTAGATTCGAACACAGTATTTTCACGCTTAGCTTTTCACCAAAAGAGCCTAATTTCCTGTGCACTCAAACAGAGTTTGATTCGACGGGTTTCTTATTGTATATCGTGACGTTGGAAATGTCCCACCTCGTGATATTTTAAATTGTTTTATTATCACAAATTACATTTGGGACACGGCAATCCTTTTATTTGATAAAATGCTTCATAAGGGCATGAATGTGTTTTATGGTTTTTAGTACCTATTTATTTATTCCAAATTATTAACCAGCTTTAGCCGATTCCGCGTGGATTGATTTGGGGACACCATTACTGGTAAGATGTTCGAGATCATGATGACCATTTCCAGATTTAGATTTACGTTCGTTCACAGAAAACAGGGTTGGTCTATGGTTTAGTTACAATTATTTACGTTGCATTCAATTCCATTTCGGGAATAATGTGTTGCATTGTAGTTGTATTATAATCCTAAAATGATGTATGTGTTGGAATAAAACGCAGGGCTTCAGAGGAACGGGCGACCCGTCTTTGTCACCGGTTAAAAGCTATCGACTGTGACACTGCAATTTTGAATCGCTACTTGGCAAGTGACTTTTTTCTGTATTTTTATAAATGTACTTTTAAAGGCAGATTACAGTACACGCTTATTATTTAAAACATTATTTTTTATCCTGCCTGGTCCTTCCTACAACTAAACAGTATGAATTGTAATATATTTATGTCATCAAATCCCTTCTCTTTTACAGACAAAATCAATTATTTGAATTGTCTGCTAAAAGTAAAAGATGTACCTACCTTTTTCTGATACTATCTGTAATGAATACCTACTTAAATTGAAATTTGTTTACAATACAACAATACCTGTTTACGTTAATAGATGAAAGGATTTAAATATAGATCTAAAATACTTAATGGACAATCTTCTTTGTTGTTTTAATCTATCTTCACTGTTTGATCTTAGTGAAACAGTTGATTAAACTAGACGAGTGAATGTTTCACCAATGTCATAGAGTAGGTAATAATCAGATCGAACAAATTGGTGTCCTTGTTCGCAAATTAGAACACGACTCTAAAAGTTACTAAATCATTTAACAATCATTTTTTTGTTTCTTTTTGTCTTGATTTTCAAAGTAGTTCCTTTAAATTTAATTCCTTTCATTTGAAATGAATACGAATTAAATAATTAATCGTTTAATATATTTTGGAGTCATGTCTATCATTGCGAGCAGCACAGTGTCGAATTCTGTTGTCATTAAATATGTATTGATTACTATACTATTATCCGACATGGGAATATTGCTAAGTCATACGCGTCACGATAATATTGAGAAACACCTATTATCAAACCGCAATTAGAATGGGATTCGAAAGTACTGTTGACACAACAGTGTATAAGTAAATCGGGGATATATTCATAGTTATATTCATAGTTTAAGGGCAGAGACTTACAGACGATAAATTAATTAATCACTCACTCAATTTATAAACAACTCTTTTCTTGGTAAATGTTATGTCATTTGTTGTGTCAACAGTACTTTCAAATCCCTTTCTGATTCCGGTTTGATAAAATTCGCGGAGTGCGAGCCACACTTCTAAGGTTCAATACTGTCTTTTGCTCATTATTCTGGTTTTGTTTATAACTAAGTATGCTTAGAATCAAAATATATTTATTTGTGTAGCGAACGTAGACGTACCCTATTCAAAACTGTGTTTTGTTTGAAACAAATTTGGATTTACATTATAGACGAATAAATACGTTCCTATCAGCTTCTGCAACCAGCAGCTTCTAAGGAAAGAAAAAAAAATACATGATCGGATTAAACCCAAGAATAAATTACACAGACGTACAAAGATTTCCTCTCTGATGCAACATGCAAAGAAGCTGCCAGCTCTGGAGTCCCTTGTGACAGGACTGGTCATATAGTTCGCTAAAAGAATTACTTACTTGACCGTGCCGGACCCAGGCCGAACAATCAGATACTTTGACATCATGTTTAAGGAAAAGGCATCCTTCATTAACCTAAAGAAAAAAACAACATACCTAAATATAATTTCAAAATATATGTACAAAATTAGACGTACCTAATTATCAGAACGGCCAAATGTTGGTCCATCGTTTGTCAAATTGAAATGACATAAGTATGTAGGGTGCGAAATCGCATAATTATACACTGTTAAATGATTTGCAATATTTTCTTGTTTAAGTAATTGTTAAATTAATTTTGTTTCCTTCTGCAGCAAGAGTATATTTGTCACTTTGGATTGAATTGAAGTGTAAATCCTTAATAAATGAATGGTCAGGTTAATACCATGGATATATTAATTCTCTATTATTATTTAAAAAAGTATTAATAAAAAATACCTACTGTAATTAGACATAGACTTTTGACGTTGTTCCTTTCATTAAAAATATTATGTTACTTAAAAGACATTATAATTATTTTTTCGATTGGCATCATTTAGATTGGGATGATTTTTATTTACATTTAAGTCGGTTCGGTTTCCAGACGAAGCAAGATTTTATAGAATCATTGCATGATGAGTTACTAACTTTTAAAAATTACATATACTCTTCTTTGAGCAAAATACCCTATCTACGATATTTAAACTACTTTTCCTTCATGTCCCATAATTCTTTGACGCTCTGACTCTAATCAGATATATTTCACAATTTTTGCCGCTCGCTCTATATCGCTACTTATATCTGACTGTGACAGAACATTAACTGAGCCTACAGCGGAAGTACATCTCCCGTTCAAAGCGAAATACTCAATGGAATAAACTCTCAAGTAGGGCCGTTCCCTGGATGCCTCAAGCTTGGATGACAGCCTAACTAGGCGTAAGGGCGTATGAAGATAAAATAAATCTTTTTTGCAATGTTCCACAAAAACTTTAGGATAACGTTTTGTTACGGTTAGCTGGCAAATTTAATAATTATCAAACGAGCATTTTCACTTATAGGGACACGCAATGAGTGTGAGATTAAATGACCTTACTTTCAGTCAGGTTTATAACGACAATTTAGCACTAATAAGCTTTTCGAAATTCTTGAGTTTCGAATGCTCAAATTTCGCATTGTTCAATACGTAAGTACCTTTACAATCACAATAATTATGTCAAAAATGTGTAAGTATCTGGTAACAAAAAAGGAAACGTCCATAAAAACTTTCTAGGACATTTTGGGAAATGTGATGGATCTTTCTCAGCATCATTGACTTGATCAGCCTGCCAATTTTTATCAATGTCGACACTCAAATGTACAAAGTTTTTGAGAATTGCTCAGATAGTACTGAGACCTTAGAGAGTTTGGTACCTGGCTTGTTTTAGTAGAACAGCGCAGTAGTAGTATCTAACATCATGGTGTTAGATATCTGCACATGCACCCTAACGCCATCGCCATGACAATTCAGGCTTCCTCAGATGAAATGCAAAAACGTTTTCAAGAAATAGTATGTCTTTAGTACGGGCGGGGATATGTGATGCCTCGTCTTACCTCCTATGTAAGTACGTAGGTAGTATCTAAACGTGTAAAGTGTATACCTATAGTAAGAGTTTAAGATCATAATAACATGCTTACGTCGCTGTGAGTGATGTGACGCAATTGCACCACGCTTAAACCTACACAGGTTTCTGTGGCGCATCATACATTTTAGTTACATTATGTTCTATTTTGATATGAATAAATAAAAAAAATATATTTGCGAGCACCCTGGTCGCTTCGATTCCTCTGACGGCGCCTGCATGTCATCATTTTGTGTGTATCTATATTGTATTTTATTAATTATTCTGCGCTGAATCGCGGTCCAACAATCAACACATTATTATTCCTGGCGCGAGCTTGATTAACTTTCGGATACAGTTATATTACGGAAAACTTTTCCCAGACCGATCAACCTGTTGAATTTAAATAGGCCTAATTGTATTTCAGACATTTATAATGGTTCATTTAATCTTTCTGGTGGTTATTTAAAAATACCGTAAGACGTTTATTATTTAAGGGAATAAGATGGAATTATCAGTGAACTAAGTTTCACAGAATCGTCTGAATAGGTCGTCAGCGCTTAAGATAATATATCTGTTTTTTGATATCGTTGTGGTAAGCGAAATGTAATTGTAATGTTAATAAATTCAATTGATTTTGTATTATCTTAAACGACGGTAAGGATTTAACTTAATTACAGTTGATACCTATTCAGGTAGTACGCCAAACGAACGAACTAATTACATGTTCTGAACCTTCTAAAATCCTTAAATTAGAACTGAAGAATGTTTTTTTTTTGTATATAGAGTTCAAAATATCATATTATTTAGTCAATCATATTATTATTTAACGTATAATGAAACGAAACCTTCATTATATTATGGTTATCTTATTCATTATTATATTGCTTGCTCGACGCTTAAAAGATAATTCGTTTAAAAGACACTTTCAATTATAACAGCCGATAAAGTAGACATTTTGCTGAAAAAGTTTACTTTTGGCTTCAATCTCGTTTTCATTGCCGGCTTTTGTATGGCAGAAATTTATATTCAAATTGAAAATTCAATGTTAATCAACAAAGCGGCCAGATTCACTCGTCTGAATCAAAACAGTACTGTCTTCTCCTTCCAAACATTTCAGAATTGTCACCAATATTGTTATAATATATACAATCTTTAATAATTTCGTCCCTTGGTAACGAACGTGAAAATGAATACTCGACTCGTCAAAATTACGCCACAAAGGATCCCACTTTTATTAGGTTTGAGGGGATTCTTACAATATAATTTAAGATCAGACGTAGGTACCTACGTACACATACATACAAATAAACAGATCTGAGGTATAAGGGTTTGCGTTCAAAGGGAAAAACAAAATAAACGAAATAAAATTGTCCAACGGAGCGTTCATTTTACACAGTATCTGTGTTTACAACAGTAGGTATCTTGTATGTTCAGCCTCCCTCGATCGACCACTATAAACTATGTTGTACAAACAATGGAGTCGAAAACTGATTCACTACTTCTTTGCTGACTAAGTTAATGGATTAAGTAGATAGACATGTTGCAAAAGTACTATTGACTAGCGAAATCAGTCAAAAGTACACGGAACGGGTTGGTCAACAGTGGTTTTGACTGAAAATTATTGTATGTTAGTATTTTTGACTGCAAACATGATATTAAAAGTGCTTCTGACTTTGCTCTTCGTCAAAATTAGTTTTAACTGTAATTAAGCATTAGTCAAAGTTGAAATTGTACGAAATCTCATCTTGTATAAAGATACATATTAACACGTTCCACTATGCCACGAAGTCCACGAACGATATTTTACTGCTACAAAACTGTCTTATTTGCTATAAAGTGATTGCGTACTCGTGAGAGCACCGCCTTCACGAGGGTAATGATATTTATTTACGTTCAAATCAAAAACGTAAGGCCGTAATGCATGCTAAAGTAACATGATTCTGGAGCCATTTTATAGTCTTACCTATATTTTCTTTTACTTCATGAAACATTTAGGTTGAAATTCGCCTACTGTTATTATGTCATTGGTGTGATTACTAATTTAGCTTACTAGTTTAGTTTAAATTATTATATATATAATCCGATATGTATAATCCGATATATTTACTACAAAGGCATTAAAAAAATGGCTTTATATACAATGTGTGGCCTTTAACACGGGAGAAAAATGAAATGAGTGACTACTTAGACTATCGGCAATAATCCTGTAAAGGTCCCTGTGTTTCTAAGTGGTTAAGTTCGGAGAAATCCATGGGGGGTAGTTGCCATAATCGCCACGCTTGGCATGCGGGTTGGCGATCGCAGTGTCTCCACCGCACTTTAGGGATGCTGCTGCCCATCCCCCGGTGGTCTTTGTCGTAGTTTTCAGACATACCTGGGTCAAGTGTATGATCAGTAACACTTTAGTCCCTTAGTCGACTCCTACGACACCCACGGGAAGAGTTGGGGTGGTGACAAATGTATTCTTACTGCCGTCACCACACGGCAAGGTGGACCGATGACCTGGTGAAGGTCGCAGGAGTCCGCTGGATGCGGGTGGCGCAGGACCGGTCATTGTGGCAATCTTTGGGGGAGGCCTATGTTCAGCAGTGGACGTCTTTCGGCTGATATGATGATGATGATGATGAAGTTCGGAGATAATGTCATTCAAAGCTATGGACTTTTAGTACCGGATCTTGGCATCACGATGTCGTAGCTTGTCAGTCGCAAGACATCTTGATAGTATACCAGGTACAAAGTCATAACAATAATTTTGTTACGGTTTAAAAAAAATTTACATTTTTCAATGATTCAAAAATGAAAAGTTATTGATAACTTTTAATTCAAGTAAATGAACCCATAATAATGAAAAATACATGAACAAAAATTAAAGAAATAAAGTTTTTTTTTAAATTACAATATGTGGAAATGATTGTTGATCAGCTTATTAATGCGCGTTTAAATTTTCGCCCCGGTTGTAGGCCACACACATACATGAACAAAAATTTTAAAATTCTAATTTTCAGTCAAAACCACTGTTGACCAACCCGTTCCGTGTACTTTTGACTGATTTAAGAACATTAACTGAATTGTTCTCGCCGCTGACACCATTTATCACTTTAAATTTTCAATTTAATTTTTGTAACTACAGATCTGCACATTTTTTATGCAACTAAGATACAATCAACTATTAAGGCATTTAAACAATGAATAATGCACTTACCTACCTACCTTTAATGCTCATATCCCAACTTTGAAATAATTAGCTTATATCAAAATTATTTGCATAATTTTAAGACAGGCTGACGTTTATTAGTAGGACAGAGTATTAGTATTTCCAATGTCCCAATATGCGATATTGAAACTTGTACTGAAGTGCCATCTGTTGGAAAAGCACCTGATGCTTACTCATACAATGAAGTTGACTAAGAAAATTTACAATTTTGAGAAATTTTGATATTGTCACCCTATAAAATAAATACTATTTAACAAAACTAATAAACTCCTCTCCCAAAACACATGAGAATAAAATATCGTGATTCAAATAAATATTCTCTGTTGACATGTTGCACACTAGTACCTCCACTTTATATCAATGTTTCTCCCACTGAACATTGTAACAAATAATTATTCTATTAAGCGTTATTCTGCAAATTAATATAGTTCTATTAATAGTTGTCCGTGAGACAAAAATTAACGAAACTCGAGACACCGCTACTTGCAATTGAATAGGTACATACCTAATTACTAAACATCCGTTCACCGTAACAGCTATTAATAGGAAACTAAATAATGTTTCTGATAAGTTGTCAGCCAACTAATGCGTGTTCAAATTAATTGCATACCGTATTAACCGTTTGATGGTTATTTGCGAATGACGCCTCGTCGAGGTACAAACGAAGCCACATGTCAAATACATGACGTGACTCTTGAGTGACGACTTGATGATATTCAAAAGGTAGCATTTTCGAGGCTGGACTATTCTAGTATTCATGTATACGTATTTATTGTTGCTATCCGACTATCGAATATTAAAGACTTCCGGGTCAATCCAAAACCTCAGATTATTTCTTATAAAACGTTTCGATATTTTATAAGTTTTGTATTATTTTATAAGAATTGTTGGATATTTTAATGAAACTGAATATCTGTTTCAAATGTATCAAAATTTTATTAATGTTTTAAATGTAATACATTTTTATCTGTATTTGCATGCACTGTGTGTTTTGTAGCAAATAAATGTTTGACTATTGATAGTTGATCGATGATCAACTTGATGCGTTTTCACGTACCGTAAAACTACCCAACTATAGTCCAAAACAAAAACTCCCAACTATGGTCCAAAATTAAGTCATATATATTCGATTCAGTGTAATTATTATATTATTGACGCAGTTATTACACAAAATCCCCTCATTAATGATTAAAAAACTTAGATAAAAAAAAAAAAAAGATTTCCATTGATGCTTAAGTAATTACGAGTTGAACTTGTGGACCATACTTGTAGTAGTGCACTATAGTTGTATGGTTTTACGGTAGGGTCCTAATAAAATATTTGGAGGTTATTATTACATTACAGACAGAAATTGAGAGAGAATAATACATAAAAATAAATTCAAACGTTAATGCAATATTTGCGTCCTTCATAGATATTAAATTTCCCAGAACTTTCAAGATGGGTAGAATTTTGGGCAATTGATCCATTATGCTGTCAATCTTGTCAATTGTCCTCGTATAAATATCGTTGGCGTCTCTGAAAGTGCAAAACCTCGTAGTCTACAATGGTCGCTTATTCACAAAATATAATATTATCATACTCTACTTTGTAATAAGAGCGGTGTTATTCAACAAGTACTTTTGAAAACTTTACCCAACTCCAAACTCGCTCAGTGTTTCGTAATTTGATTTTAGCCTTATGAAAGATAATTTTATTAGAATTTATGGCGGCAGCCGTAGAAGTTGTAAGGCATGAATAAAAATATTTACCTAATTTGCCATTTAGCTTGAGTGCATAGATTTCTAAAGCTTTTATGTCTACATTTTCTGTGAAAAAATGCCTAGGTACTCTACCAATGTCGATGTTTCCCTAAGCTACTCAGGAACCATTTCAAAGTAACGCTATAAATTAGATAGTGAGAAATGTCTTACTACTTGTCATTTTAACATGGTTCTAAAGTGGCATAGGGTTTATTGGTTGAGTGTACGCTGCTAAATATTAGATCTAGCTCAATTTATGGTTTAGACCGTAGGTTTCGTTTTTTAATATACCTGTTTATTTTAAAAACTACAACGTATGTACATAGATTAAATCTAATCTACTTAACCTAACATACATATATCTAAGATTGGCCCTTGTGGCATTGTACCGAGGGTGCTGGCGGCATTTCCTCGCTGTATCACAATGCTGATGCGCTGTGCGAGGAAGCCGCCAGCTCTTCGGTCTTTAGTTACGTCAACCAGACGTTTCGCGATCTCAGCAAACAATTTGCGTGCACTGGGGCCACATGAAGCTAAAGTTTCTACGCCAAGATTTACGTAGCCTAGTGTTGAAGCGACTAATATAATTCCCGCTCCGTGTAGAAAATGCTACATAATAGTAGTTTATGTGATTGTACATAATGAAGGGCATTAAAACTCGAGTGTGGGTTTATTAGCATCATTCATAATAGCATCACACGAGTGTTTTAATGCCTAATTATGTACAGTTGCATACACTACTTTATCTACCCACATATCATAAGCTTCCATGATGCGTTCAGTAACCGCAAATTATGACCGGCATTGCAGGATTTTTCTTGGCCACTAAAAGTAATTATTAATAAAAAAACAAAAAAAAAAATGCGAAAATGCAGAAGAGATCGCTCATTTTTAACCATTAACAGTGTAAATTCCACAATTTAAATCTTTTTTCCAACAAAACAACGTAATGGCGGTATTGTCGGTAATGAAAAATTCTCTGGCAGCTGTCATAGTTTTTTTTTTAATTCAGAGACAATCTAGAGTCAACCCCAACTATCATATCATTCGAAATCTTACTTATGTGCGACAATTGTCAATTTTGTTCGAAATTGACACTTCATTTCGAACTAAACGTCATCTCGAGTGACATTAGAATAGAGGCCTAAGCAAATTCCTTTGTTTTTCAAAGATGTTCAAAATTTGAATGAAATAATATTATCGAAAACGATAATATTATTTAGATATAATAACACTTTCACAGATAAGAAATTTATTCTAACAAGTCAGCCTATTTTTATGGTGATCATAATGTGCGGTTTTTGAACACATCATGGATTGTTTATGATATTTGGGTAGATAAAATTTCTTCCAGTCCAGGTAGTTTATATGTATTACTGAGAAATTATTTGCATAGGGCAGCAGTCTCAAAGTTAATTTAGCTGTTGAAATGTACGGAGTTGGCCCTACAATTAATGCAAACAATGTAAGCAATGACTTACTTTTATAGCAACTACATAAATTAAACCCAATGAGTAACAAGTTTTTAAATCTTGTCAATGCAGAAAAATTAAGGTTCACTCGTGTGAACTTCATTTTTTTCGCACTTGTACCGTAATGTACTCTATACAGGGTGTACATTTAATACGGGCGAAGCTTTTAAGGGGGTTAGTTTAGGACATAATAAATATATATAACTTTTACTTAAAATTAGAGCAACAAAATTATCCATACTAAATAAATTCGGCGCGCAATGTAGAGCAACACACTCAAGTTAAACGCTCGTTGGCAGCTAATTTCAAAAGCAGGGGACATAACTGCCATATCAATATCAACAAAATGTTCGTACCTATATTGCTGCTCCGAAAATCTTAAAAAAAATATGTGGGGTCATAATTAAGTGTAACTTAAAAAAACCTCGTAATCCATGATGTAATGATTTCCATGCCTGGTTTAATTTACCGCCCGTATTAGATTTACACACTGTATATTAAAAAGTTATATGTCATTGAATGTACTATTGTAGTAACATCAAGTAGGTTTGAATTCTTGTTTAAAGTAACATTTATGGAAATTACATTTTTTTGAACTGATTTTCGTAACTTCAGAAGGGTATTTAAACACAAACACGTATGCTATAATTAGACAAAACAATTTTTTTTTTTCGAAATGGAAGTTGTTGAGATTCCAATCGATCAACTTTTTTTTTTGGTCGTGATACCTGTATCACGGGCCCTGGGCCCTGGCCCTTGTACACATTTCTTCAGCAATGTGTTAATAGTAGCCTTGAGTTTAAGCCTCATAACTTTCCAGTTGCATATTTCTCGGAAAGTTACGAGTGGTCGGAAGTCGGCTCGTTGGCGGTTAAACCTTTCAACTTGGAGGAACAAAAAGCAAGTTATTAGAGCTCGGAACTGGCTTTAGAAGCGTAGTGAACCCCGACATTACGGGTTTTAAGGCAAGCCATGTAATGTGTCTGTCGGCGGTTTCGACTTGGTACCAAATTTTGCTGTTATAACATGATTTCATCATAGTTTTTTTTAACAATTTCGGGTTATGCAACCTCTGTGTTTGGCCGTGTGCTGCCGGCAGTAAGAATACATTTGTTCTCGTTGGTATCTTAAAAGTCGGCTAAGGGTTTAAGTTTCACAGACCATTTTTTTTATCGAAGATTGATTATGAGCATCAGCATCATCATAGTGCACGTGACACACTCATCATCATCTAGTCCTAGCCGATTTCGGCCACGGCGACTGGTTACACTGGTTGTTGAGCGCGTCGTTCATGTGCTCTCAGGTGACTGATGTAGCCAATCTTTGCAGCAAGTGTGCTGCCACAGTCGCTGCAAGTCAGCACCCTTCCGATAAAATTGTAATTAATGACCGCAGGTGGCCTGGTCTTCAACTCGTTGCGCCTAAGATCAAGTTGCACGCATCTCTAATTTTCAAAGGCTTGCACTTTGCTCTGCACTGTACGCCTCCATACTGCGTTCGCGAACCCACTTGCCCAGCGTGGCAATTATGGGTATTTGCCTCCTATTTAATGCGTCCATACGCATAGGTTAAGGAGAGCCCGTTGTCCAGCAGTGGACTGATAATGGGTTATGATGATGTGCTTCATAAATAAGAATGCGGGGTGACATCTGGGTGGTGGAGCCGAAGGTTACGCTGAGCAACTTTCACTATGGAGATCACCAAGAAATCGCGAAAACAAAACTCCTAATTTTACTATGAGATGATTGATACTTAACTATCAGTTACGAGTCAGTCTCAAGGAACTCATAATAAGGAGTTTTTTTCCCGTTGTTCAGTTCTTCTCTACGATCCAGATTACGGGGTCGTGATCCCAACTGTGAAAAATGTGTTAAGATGGTCTTTCTAAACAATGATTCCCATGGGACCTATAGAATATGAACAATGACAAACGTACTTTTTTTAAGACTAGTTAAGTTAGAGTTCATTACATAATTATGAAACGAGACTGAAAGTTATGAACACTTCCGCAACGGTCGGTATGAAATCAGTAGATTTATTTTTCGTGATATTCTTATTTGTTTCATGGGAACCCTTATTTAGAAAGACCATCTTAATGCGTTTATCACAGTTGGGATCACGACCCTGTAATCACCCTGTATAATAAGTAAGCAATCAAAGGCAAGTAACCTATGATTGCCTTCTTATAATCACATGTCATTGCTTGTAAAAATCAGAACGTGTTTTGTTTAGTCAACCATGAAATTAGTTTCCTACTTGCTTTTGCACGTTAGAGTTGAAATCACGTAAATCATCAATAAGTAAATCACGTTTATATTGACTTTGCTTAACTTGATCATATTTTTTAGTTTTATGATCCTACAATATGCATCAATTACAATTATAAGCTAGAAACTGAGCATCCTACCGGCACTATCCTTCTGCCGCCCAGACAATAAAATTTACCAGTGAATTTTGAATTAATAGTATAGGAAATAGAATAGAATTTCTTTTGTTTCAGGATACCTTTCAATAGGCCTTTGGGCAGTAGGAGGCTATAGAAACATCTTATTAATACAAATTTAAATCTCCATTGCTAATGTTTGCATAATTCTCCAGATTTGAGTAGGATATCCAGCGCTCACACATAACAGCATAATTTATGCCAACATGTTCCGTGTGTGGCAGGTAGACGTCTGAATACCGAGTCTGGGCCATTTCTAGAAATTGCCGTGGCTCCTTGTACGAGAGCAGTGTGAAAATATCCGTAAAGCATGTACCTATGTATTTTGCTGTCGACTAATTTATTTGGGCTGAGACACATCTGTTTTGAATATTAAAGTTGGTATATATATTAGATCACTCAATTGCTTTTGGTAATTGTGGTTACCAGCTGTCACTCTTATTTTACATAGGAATAAAGCTCAACCAAAATTTCAAAGCAAATGAGTGATCACATCTCCTAACTTAGCAAGCCGCTTAGTATTATTTGTTCCTTTCAGTCTTATGGGCATATTGATCAGCCCGAAAGGGACAAATAATACTTATTTAACCCGGGGAGCATGACCCAGGGTATCTCATACCCACCCCTGTCACTTATGTCAATAATGACAAAGTCTATTTTCCAATGACATTTTTTCACCTCATGCTCGCCGGGTTAAATAAAATTAATAACTAATTCATATATTCCAGTAATTTTCTTATACGTATTTCCATCACAAAATTTCACGTGATTATACCTAACTATTAATCACAAAATCCAAAGTGCTTACAACTTTTAAGCATTATGATGAAATTCGTCAACAATATTCCAGAGTTGGAGACTTATTTCATAAAGGCAATTTAATAAAATCAACGTAACACATGTAGGTATTATTACAATAACTTTCTTATGCTAGGGATACCCGTCGAAACTAAATTTGAATTGTAAATTTGCCTTGTTCCAATAAAGGTACCTATTATAAACTTACAGATTCACTAGACTCTTCAGAAGTTAAGGTATATTATCGCACACCTAGATCAAAACTGTATTAAATCAAAATGTACCTATTTTTAATTTATATTCGTGTGTACAAAGTTCATAATTCTCAAATATAACTAAAAATAGATACATTTTGACTTATTGCTGTTTTGATCTAAGTGTGAGTTATGTCTATTTTTAATTAAGGGTATATTCGTGATCTACAAAGTTCATAAATCTCAAAAATAACTAAAAATAGATACTTTTGACTAATTGCTGTTTTGATCTAAGTGTGCGTCATGTCTAGCCAATAACTATTATACAAAAGACTGTGAACACAATCATTAACTGTAATAAATAATCCATAAAAATAAATAATTAAGGCTAGCACGTATGTGATACCTACTTACTAATACGTTTATTTATTATAATATAATGTCGGCAAACAGCTCACTCTCGCCAACTATAAGTAGGTAATATTATTACCACAACAAATTAATAACAACAAAATAAACAACAAATTAATTTGAGACTATTCTCAACCATTTCCTATTACAGGTAGACACAAACAAAAATGTAAGAGACATAGTATATTATTCAAATTTGATAAGAACTTAAGAACGTATTAGGTACACTTTTTAGATAACAAAAGGCACTGTTCCTCATCAGAGTAGTTTTATATTGCGTTAGTACTTTTACCATGAGCTGCTACCATGAGTTAACCGCAGGCTTACTTTTTATTCCTCTCGGCCGCACCAATATGCGAGTATGAGCGGGATTGATAGAAAGAAAGTCTGCATTAATACAGGCACACTGATAGTTAACCTCAATGGCCCATAATAAAATACTACTCCAACTGCCAATCCAATGACGGCAGTAAGAATACATTTGTCACCACCCCAACTCTTCCCTGAGTGTCGTAAGATTCGACTGCGGGTTTGAAGATTAACTGATCATTTATATATTGAAGATTGATGATATGATGATACACAGCAGCATCGTCATAGTGGAGTGGACACACTACTACGATTTCCAACCCGCTTGCTCAGTGTGGCGATTATGGGCGTCCATACACATACCCCCCCAGGGTCAGCGGTGTAGAGTTAGAACCGGAAGTAGTTTTAATACTTGATTAGACCATTCAAAAGAGTTTGTTGCTAATCCAAATTGAATAAATAATAATTTCACTTTGACTTTAACAAGCCGCTAATAATAGTTTGTCCCTTTCGGTCTTAACAATGTGTCCATAAAAGCAAAAGGGACAAACAATTATTAACAACCATTTATGAATAAGGGGGTTAGGTAATAGGATAGGCTTTTGTCGAGCAGGCTGATGATGATCCAACTATCCAATCATCACAGCTTATTTTTAGTCTGTTATAATTTGATTTATTCTTTCCAGGTGATGTACTGCCCACCAGCCCACAACGACGGCATGTGCAACCGGCCGCAGCCAACCAAAACCACCAGGACCGGCAACGGGAACTCTTGTCATGACATCGTCTGAGATTCGGTGCGCGGGCGACGCGCCCGAGAATCTGAACAGGCTACTGTGGTGTAAATATCAATGTGGACTTTAAAAGTGTAACGTAAACTTGTTGATGCTATGTGGTGTAAAAATGTAAAATATTTTAATTAGATTCAGAAGGGCCTTTTGAGTTTTAGACCCTTACTGGCTATGATCCGTCACGTTTGGTAGCATTATTTCTTAAAAGTAGATAGAGAGTCTAGCAGTCGAAAAATAACCAATACAAACGATATTTCTGTATATATCATTCAATATTCTTAGGCGTTATGCTGTCTCGTCGCTAAGTATAATAGAATTCTTAAGTTGGAAACACTGGACCGATTTCAACTATGTTGGTTAAATTGTAACAATTTCTTTTCACTGCCAATTGTATCTGAAAATAACGATATTCTATAGTTACATGACATGTATACTTATGTACGAATGTACGTCGTAAAATTTCATAATTTTAATTCAATTATCTTTTAGTTATTGTAATCTGTTTTGGATTGTGACGCAGTATATGTACATGTTTAGTAAAAGGTAAAAGCATTAATAAATACATTGCATAATGGAATAAAAATAGTTATTTGTGTTACAAGGGATCAAAATGATATTTTTCCGGCGAGGGCGTATTTTGAATCCCAAATAAAGCAATGGATTCTACAATAAAATGGAATCCTGAGCGAAATGAGGGATTCAAGCTCGTGGGACACATGCTGCTTTTCACATGACCTATCAGAAAAATAAAAGATATATTACATATTTAATATTTATGCAAAAAGTCGAAATGTACTGTTTATTTTCCTATTTCATTGTAATTTTTAGGCTGGCAATGGAAAGTCGTTGAACAGAAAAGTGCCACTCTGATCCCTCCCAGCAGGGAAGAAAAGGCCCGTATTCGAATAGGTGGTGTGAAAAATATTTTTGACATGCAAAGTTTTTTATTCAAAGTGACGCAAAAAGACATCAGATAATAGGTACAAAATTGTCGCTATACTTATTCAACATCGTATCTGTAACGTTCATTTCATGGAAAAAACACCCCTATTCAGAGTAGAAGAAAGGTCAGATTTCCATGAATAGATTCCTGTTGATCCGATGTCGAGTACGTATAGTGACGGTATAAAATGTACTCCACTCGGTGTGCTTTTTACGACCTGTCAAGTCCGATTTAACTTAAGAGGGTGTACGGGTAGGCAAAGTAAGTTACTTACTCGTAAGTATATTGCAAGAGCACACTTTTTCTCGGTTTTTTTGTGAATTCGGATGTCAGCATATATAGTACCTACGTGCGTTGTACTTAAATAATAACTATATTTTGGATGAAATATCTTAGTTTTACACGTTTTCCTCTTTTACTTCAGTAACTTTGTCGCCCGAAAGTATGGGTCTATTTTTTGCAGACTTTATTTTTTTTGCCTATTGATTAATCCAAGTTTGTGACTTCGGGCGCCGAACGCAACTCTGTCAGAGATCGAACAAAACCGCAAATATATATATTTTTAATTACTTTTGAAAAACTTTTTTAAGGCAAATTTTATAATAAACTAATATTTCTACAATATGATATTTATCTTGCCCTATATCTACTTACAATATTATACAAGGCTTCGATAGAATAATCAGGGTCAAAATTCATTCAGAATGCTGTCATTCTGAATGAATTGCAATAATTATAAACTTAATCTCGGAAACTATTAGGTCTACCGAGGCAATTTTAGAATCATATTTAATCAAATGAAGCCCAATTTAAAAAGCGTGTAATTTTTTCCAGGACCTAAGGACTGTTCATTTTACTAAGCGGACACACTTAAACGTCTATTATACATCGGTTTTAAAATCGATCGATGAACAGTTTACGTATACAGCCATGAAATTAGCAAAGCCATCTTTTTCAATTGATATATGTTTGCTTTTTAAGTATCCATTACTATATCTGATAAGACATATTCAATTTGATGATCGTAAATTGATTCTGCACAATGGTGTACAGAAAAATATTCACTGTGAAAGATTGCAAATATCTAGGAAATTTTAAGTCGACGTTATACTAAATCATTAAACAATTTAGAGAGTCTCACATGTGCTTGAAGATTCACCGAAGTCTAAACACAGAAATCTTAGTTGCATACCTTAAAATTGGCTATTGAACTTTACGTCGTTTCACTAAAAAAGTATGGAATTTTTGCATTTCGGTGGCCCACCAAAGGTACCTAAAATATGATAGTAATGACATTACCGCAGTCCTAATACTGTCATGCTATCGTAGAAGAGTATGTGCCTGAGTAGAAAATCATAAAAAAAATCAATTTCGGGAAGAACGCCCTTGCTTGGCAGGCAATTTGATTATATGGTCTTTTAACTGCTTCCTATTTCGCAACAGGGCCAAGTTAGCGGGGATATTTATAGAAAATATTGCATCCAAAATCGGTTTTTTGATGTCTATATAGTATCTCTCACCGGTTATTTTGGTCTGATTTGGCAAGGGCACATCATAAGGGCCAGACATTAGAGCTATTTAATTAAATAATCATAAAATTTGTTTAAAAAGACGACATCCATAAAATTGTCTTCATCTTCATCCTATATAGCGGTAATGGCCTATTGTGGAGATACACTTAAGAAACGATAGACGAAAAACTAAATCATTGAAAAAATTCAAACGTGTATATTTCGCAAATAGTTGTAAAATGTCAAAATGTAGTTTGCAGAACATAAGTTTCGTGGCCAAGCAGTAGTCTAAAAATGTAGTTGCCGATAATTGATATATTAAATTGAGACATTACTTATTATTTGTCTATTTTTAGTTGAATAATATTTCACAAATAAAAATAAAATATGATAAAAGAAAAAATATTTTCGTGAGGTTTTTCGTGTCCACTTAGTAAAATGAACAGTCCTTAGTCCTTTAGGGTAACAATCGCAATATTTTGAAAAATAAACGATTTTTTCGTTTTTAAACAAAAATGCGTTCTGCGCTCGAGGTATCAAACTTGGATTATTGGTCCTGCCAATATCATAAACAAGTCTACAAAAATCAATCTATGGATTCAGTTTTAATTCAATTGTGCGTGTTCTCAAATTGATATATACAAATATACTTGTACAATATAATTAACCAAAGTTTCATCCTATTTAAAAAAAAAGTTTCTGTAAGCCCTGTCAGAAACACGGTCATTATTTTTAAATGACGCTGTAAGTACATTAAACTCGTCTTGTAACTTATTGACAATAAAAGCTACGGTTTTTTTTGCTTTCCGATTATTCCTGCGACTAAAACCGTCAAATAGAACAAAAAATGTCAGCAATCCAAGTTTCGCTATTTTAAATGTAATGCAGGCTGCCATTATGATTGTGCCAAAACGACGTGATGTTGATATATATTGCCTAAAATTTAAGAGGACCTTCTCTGTATACACATAATTATGTTAGTATATTTGTAATAAAAAAGTTGTATATACCTATGCTTAAGTTAGTAGGCAATGTTAAGGTTACGCTTCGATTTTTAGTACATAGTCAATTTCCTAGTTATATACTCCTTCTCATATTATTGAGCCCAATGTGAGAAGGAGCAGACATTTCTAGAAATGTGTATCATATCGGTTATAGGAAACTTCTTAATATTTATAAGTAGATGTTTGTGATCATTATATTACATTTAGGAATAATTTAAGATGTAGAAACATCGAAATGTAATGTTGTTACGTTAAATAATATAATTGTTAATACTTAATCGAAGATTTATTTGTAGTGTCAAAGGTCATAAGATGACAGAAATCTTTAAAGTAGATAGAGGTAGATTTAGATAAATTTGGAGCTGTAAAATTAATATTTCGTTGTTATTTTTGTATATAGCTAAATTTGTCATGTGTATATGTAATGTACCATGCTTAATTTATGTTAAATAAAAATCAATGTTTTCAGAATATCATTTTTCTTATCAATCACACACACTTTGTATTTACAAATAACAACTGAGTCTGGAGATTATATTAATAGTTTTCTATAGTTCCATCTCTGATCCATCCATCCTCCATCGCCATAACCCATTAGTCTTTTCCTTCTTCTCAATAGCCTCTATACGCCTACTGGGACCGGTTTACGGATACCTAGTTATTGATGTGCCCGTGAATGGGTTGCAGCAGGTGTACAACACACGTGTTGGATCTAAGGTACACCCGGCTAAGATCGGATCTAATGTAAGATTGGGTGACCGCAATAACTACTAAAATATATTTTTTCCTCACTGACTATATTATGCACAACGCCATTTCACCCCGCCCCTCTCGCTAGTACGCAGCAACTGCTCAGCCGCATCAGTCGTGAGCTACGAACGTTTCAAAAAAAGTGTTTTTTTTTGTATACTTTTTGGAGATCCGATCTTTAACAGGGAGCTATGCACATTCTTCTCCTTACTTTAGAGTTGAAATTTGTAAGGCGGGATTTGTAAGCCTGTGATTCTCAAGGAGATACAAACATAATACTAATCGTCAATAGTGGGCTTACAGAATACTTTAAAATAAAATAATGTCGAACCTAATCGGTGTAGTTGTTTTTGAACAAATACAAAATCCTACACTGAGCATTACCCGTCATGCTCTTGCTCGGTTTTATTATTATTAAATACGAATCAGATCTCATGAGTCCAAGCAAATCCGGAACTGGTAATGGCCAACGGTTATCGGTTCTACGTGCAATGTGCTCCTCCCACTGCCATCGGTTACTCTGGTTCTGCTGCAGATTACCTGATTTCTGATAAGATCTCGTTATTTATCATTCAGTGATATTTATTGTTTAGGTATTTGTTTAAAAATATCTTACTTAGAGGAGAGATTAATCAAAAATATCTATCTTTGTTTACTTGTACTAATCAACCGCAAAAATAAGTACCGAAAGAATCCTACATAATTATATTACTGTTATTATTACGAGCATAACAGAATTAATGTTCACTGGGGCATATATTTGAGCACTTTTATTTACACCTTATTTTACCTTTGACTGTACAACTATTTAATAAACATTATACTCATTAAAATGTTACAGTAGGTACCTAAGTAGATAATACCTAGGATCAAAGTAACCCCAATTGCGATGCTGGATAGAACACCAAAAGTACCTAATCTCTTTTATCAAAAGTAGGCACGTTTTGTTTAAAGTAACAATAAAACGGTAAAAATAATCAGCAATTACAAGGAAAATGGGCACTTAAGCGCTATGGCATGATGTTTACCCTCGTAAAATTAATTATTTCCCTGTACAAATAATGAAAACATTGTCGTTTACACTTGTGTTATGAAAATAACAAATTACCAATTTAAAACCCGTTGTCAACACCCGAGACGAGGGTAATAACGACCCAGAAGGCGAATTCAATTGCTTTATGTAACATTTTGTGATATGACAAATATGTGTCTCGTTTACTTTATCCCTTTATAGGGAATATCATCTTTTGTATTATGTGTAGGTTATTCCCACTGGATGACAATGTTTTTTTTTAGTTTTATCCGTTTAAGAATTAACGTTTAATTGTTTTTTTGTAGGCTTATGGTAGTCTAGTGTTTAGTCGTTTGTCATCATTGCCGTCACTTTCTAACAAGTATGCGAGTGTGAAAGTGACGCATATCACGATAAACGGTAAATTCGTGACCATCATAACCACTTATTTGCTTTGAAATTTTGGTTGAGTTTTATTCCTATGATGTCACGACACAACATTGTGTATTTCATGCAAATTTTCGATGCAAATGGCGATCGTTTTGACAGTTCGATAAAAGATGTTGATTTGACTTGCCAGTCATTATGCCTATACATATAGCTCATCTATACAGTGTGTGGCCTACAACCGGGGTGAAAATTTAAACGGTGCATTAATAAGCTGATCGACAATCATTTCCACATATTGTAATTAAAAAAAAAACTTTTTTTTTTAATTTTTTGTTCATGTATTTTTCATTATTATGGGTTCATTTACTTGAATTAAAAGTTACCAATAACTTATCATTTTTGAATCATTGAAAAATGTACAATTTTTTTTTTAAACCGTAACAAATTAGTGTAAAAATAAAAACAAAATTATTGTTATGACTTCGTACCTGCTATACTATCATGATGTCTTGCGACTGACAAGCTACGACATCGTGATGCCAAGATCCAGTACTAAAGGTCCATCGCGAAGAATTAAAGGATTATATTGAAAGGTCCATTGCTTTGAATGACAATATCTCCGAACTTAACCACTTTGAAACACCGGGACCTTTACAGGATTATTGCCGATAGTCTAAGGAGTCACTCATTTCATTTTTCTCCCGTGTTAAAGGCCACACACTGTATATATAAACGGCAATGTCCTGACTGACTGACTGACTGACTTAAATCAACGCACAGCCCAAACCGCTGGTCCTAGAGAGTTCAAACTTGGCATTTAGATTCTTTATAATGTCTAGAGGCGCACTAAGAACGGATTTTTGAAAATTCCTCCCTTAAAGGGGTTAAATGGGGGGTTAAAGTTTGTATGGGGAAACAAGATTAGTTGGGCTATTTTATTCGAAACTTCACAGGAATGTTTTTAATAATAAATAAGTAAACAAGTGTTTCAGGTTTTAGGAAAATTCTTTCCCTATGGGGCTTAAATGGAGGGTTAAAGTTTGTATGGGGAAATAAGATTAGTTGGGCTATTTTATTCGAAACTTCACAGGAATGTTTTTAATAATAAATAAGTAAACAAGTGTTTCAGGTTTTAGGAAAATTCATTCCCTATGGGGCTTAAATGGAGGGTTAAAGTTTGTATGGGGAAATAAGATTAGTTGGGCTATTTTATTCGAAACTTCACAGGAATGTTTTTAATAATAAATAAGTAAACATGTGTTTCAGGTATTTTGAAAATTCATTCCCTATGGGGGTTAAATGGAAGGTTAAAGTTTGTAAGGAGGAACCAGATTCGTTGGGCTATTTAATTCGAAACGTCATAGAAGTGTTGTTCCCAATGAAGAAGTAGGTACTTATCTACATACCTCTACCATGTTATATAGTACGAGTATTTTACCTCGAGTACTTGTATTTAAAAAAAATATTCCTAAGGGGGTAAAAATGGGGTTGAAAGTTTGTATGAAAAAAAGTTTAGTTTTAGATTAAGAAATTGAAATCTCTTATTGCGTAAACTAATTTAGAATAAAAATCTAAGAAAAGTGATTCTAGGATTTTTCAAAATTCACCTTCTAAAGAGTTGAAATGGGGCTTCAAAGTTTGTATGGTGAAACAAGATTAGTTGGACTATTTAATCCGAAACTTCGCAGGAGTATTCTGTAAATTAAATGAGAACATAAATAATTAACCTTTATTTAAAATTTCTGGTTCTAGAGATTCCAAATTTAGCACGTAGGTTCCTTTAAGGGTGTAGGGGTGGTTTAAAAAAAATTAAGTCAAAATCCGCACCCTCAGGAGTGCAATGATGGGGGTCCAGAGTTTGTATGGGAAAACTTGATTATTTAAACCATTTTATCCAAAACTTTTCAGGAGTATTCCTAAACATAAAAAGGTAAAGATGTGTTTTAGGTTTTTGAGAATTCAATCTCTGAAAGGGGTGAAATGGTTAAACAGTAAAAAAAACATCATGGATATCGTTTCTATGGTTTATCGAGTCACTGTGGTGGGAGTCCTGATTGACTGACTCATCACCGGTTAAATGTTTTGGCTTGACTATTCTACCATAAGAGAAAAGGACGAAGCCTGTGGCGGATTACATAATTGTTTTGTAGGAGGGTGAATATCTGAGAATTTCAACCGCCTAATTTTGGTGGCATCATTTTTGCCGAAATTTCTAAACGTGTCAATGTTATACTTCGCCATTTGCATAAGGTATCGTGCCTCCATAAAATGACAGCGTAGCACATTGTAACGAATAGAAACTTCGACAAAAATTATGCTACCAAAAATAGGCGGTTGAAACGCTTAGATATTCACCCAGGAAATGACGATGCCTGCGTTGCTAATTTTATTTCGTGTAGTTTATTTGCAATTAAGTATTTAATTATGTCATACTAATATGCTGTTCAATGAAACATACTTCAGACAGAATGTAATAAGGTAAGATTCTACTTCGGTTTAGGAAAGGTAAGAACTGCGATCCCACACAGAAACGAACGGCTATCAAAGTAGGTTTTGGGTGAGGTTAGAACTGCGACCCCACATAGAAACGAACGACTATCAAAGGAGGTTCAGGTTAGGTTTTTACGTTTTTTTTTTCATAGAAGTCCAAAATCTACGCGTGCGAAGCCGCGGGCAAAAGCTAGTATATTATATGCACTAAGTTAATAAGTACAGTCAAGGGCATTAATATATATATACTTCTCCATACTGATCCCTTATAAATGTGTCTATATATTAATGCACTCGACTGTACACAGAAGATAAATAAAATACTTAATTCAATTAGTAGCCTATGTTTAGTCATGTTTTCCGCAATTAAAATCTCATTTTACCTTATATTGTTTGTTATATATTATTATGAATTCATTAGCAGGACAATACTGTCACAGAAAAGATAGGACTAAGTCGAACCGCTTTTACATAGGCGCTGAATTGTTTTATATGAAAAATGAATCTCGTTGTTATTTTATTTGCGATAAGTATTTGCAGTGGCCGGGGTAAGTAAAACATATTTATTTGTAATTAAGTCTACGGTAAATAATTAAAACTGAAAAATGTCATAGGAATTTAAAGTTCTGTTATAGTTCATTTCAAATACGAAGGCCCGATGCCACTCGAAACTTTTGTCATTTAATTGGTCCACTACCAATTGGCACGTGTGGTACACCGATGTATGCATAAAATATCACGTCATCGTCACAAAAGGGCTGGTCAGGTTTGTTTTGTTATCACTGATCCTATTGCTGACGCCTAATAACTTTGTTAAGTGGAATCGGGCCTTCGATTTTGAAATGGACTTTACTACTAGCTGCTTTATGTCCCTAGCACTACTTTCGTAACACTTACTATACATTTTTTTGCGTCGTTAATCCTTATTAAAGACAGTCAAAAAACCAAAATAAAGGTTAGATACTTTGTCCAAAAAACAAAACACAAAAAACTACCTAGTAAAACGTCAAGATAAGCTTTCGATTGGCAGGAAGAATATTATTACGATATTTTTAAATTTATATTTCGTCGAAATCATATTTCACAGTTCCAATGTTCTTTATTATGATTTTTTTAAGGGGTTTTTTGGAAATGAAAAATTATTTTATTTAGGATTGTTACGGTTAATTTATAGCCAGCGTGGTCTTGTCGATAGAAATACACGCGTGTTCGTGTATTTGAGCAAAGATTTGGTACACTATACTGTAGTCTGTCTTTTGCGCATTTTAAATAAACGTTAACAAACTATTTGTAAATTTTTAGGTACTTAGTAACGACATTCATTATTTAACCAACCAAATACAAAAACACCTAGATGTTTCCTTGTAGGTCTGTCTTTTAAAAATTTTAAATGAACGTTAACAAATTATTTGTTATTTATTTATTATTTATTATTATTAGCTCCTGTCATGCTTTCATCTACCCTCAAGCTGGCTAAGGAGCAAATTGAGGATAGATTTTGTTTACATTTACTTAAATACCTGTGTAAGAGTACAGATTACAGAGGCCCATTTCTCGAAAGCTTGTAACTTGTAATACAAGCGTAAGTCCTTTTCGAATTAATAGTGTCAAAAAGAGACTTCCACTTGTATTACAAGTTACAAGCTTTTGAGAAATGGGCTCCAGGTCATAGAAAAAACAAACAGTACCTACCAAGCATAAACAATATTAGATATAGAGCAGTTATTTAGAGTTTTCATATTTTAGATACTTTTGTTCCTTATCTCTAGCACCGTTTTTTTTTTCAACAGCCTACAGGTTTGATTACGTGTACTCCAAAGAGGCGGAAGGTTGGTTGAAGCTACATCGGGTACCGGCAACTTGGCAGAACGCTTACCTCACTTGCTATTATGAAGGTTAAATCTTTGCTCTTGTAAAGTACAAACTATTTCGAAAATATGTTATCATTACCTATCTCTGACATAGTTGGCTGTTGTGAATACATTACATACTTGTTTAAAAATATAAGTAAGTATATTATGTGTATATATACAGAGGGGAACGGAACAACGGTCTTTCCCGCTACCGACCGAGTCTACCAACCATTACGATGAACTTTCAGTATGGGACCAACATCGAAAACGTACATGGAAAATTGACTTTTCCATACTATTGAGCGCTAACTAATCAGTCACTTTGTATGAGGGGTTAATTTTTATTAAAGATATTTCGATGTTGGTACTATACTGAAAATTCATCGTAATGGTTGGTAGACTCGGTCGGTAGCGGGAAAGATCGTCGTTCCGTTCCACCCTGTATGTATATAGTGTAATGCCGTCGGTAACATCAAAACTCGACTGATAAGTCAAAAATATAAAACGCTAAAATGTTTTAATATATTTATACCTACTTACATGGGTAGTTATTAAAGATTGGAATACAGTACCTATAAGATTACTTGAAAATTTTCATAGAAACCAGTATTGTATCTGCTTACTTTGTAAATTCGTCGAGAAATTTTCATCCAGTTATCTAATAGGAAACGCTTTCAGGTGCCATCTTAGCCTCTCCAGAAAATGACAAGATGAAGTCGGCGCTAACGGGATTAAACGATTTATCAAACTGTGGTGTTTACACGGGCATTCATGCGACGTTCGGTAAAGGGGCCTACTTCTCAGTAAAGGGTGAGGATGTTTGATTGACAAAAATAATATGCTTTGCCGTTTTTCAAGTGAAATGCATAAGAATAAGATTTTTTAATTATATAAAACTAAAAAAAACAATATTTTTAAGTCTTTTTCGTCGTCTTGTTTCATGGTCTAAGGTACATTTGATTAAAATCCAATAAATGATACTTTGAATACTTTCACATTGAGACACGACACTTCAAACTATACACGCAATTATACAGGGTGTTTGTTTCGATATGCGTTAAAATAGACTGGTTACTTGGGACATTAATATTTAGAAGTTGTCTTGTATATCGGCTTTTGGAAAATTCGATAAAATATTTTTTTTTGTTTTCATACATAATAAATGAAATGGTAATTGTGAGATAACCTTAAGAAAAAAATAAAAGTTAATCTTAGGTGACTGACGGCACATGTCAAAATAAGTAACATTAGAATGTAATAAAGGTTGCAATACACTTGTTCAGTCATTAAACTTAATTTTTCAATAACTCAATAACAGTAAGAGTTAAAACACTAGTTTCTTGGAGAAACTAATTTTATTTGACCTAAATAAGCTTCCCTTAAAGTTATAGCATATGAAGAAAAATAAGTGTCAAAATTGCATAGTTAAGAAAAATGCGGATTTTGCGTATCCGCAGCCGCACTACCATAAAGCGGATTGCAGACCCATAGAGTAAAATGCGGAGAATAATGCGGAACGCGGTATATTTGGCAACACTGATGCTTTGTAAAGTTGCAGTTAGATGAATGGAACGAGGTGCAAATATGCCCACCAAGTAGGTACTTATAATTACGCGCGTGTATTATACAACGTACACACTTGTCGTACAACTTACACACAATTAAAAAAACACTTGCATTGCTTAATCAATAACCAAATTAACCAACAGTACAAAAATCTTTAAAATGTATGCTGTTATTCATAATTGACATTAGTAAATAAATCGTTTGTCTTCATTATACATATTATATACCTACTTCTCACTTTGACATAATCATCAGCCGATGATAGTCCACTGCTGGACGTAGGCCTCTCCTATTAACTATCCGTATACAGTGTGTAAATCTAATACGGGCGATCAATTAAACCAGGCATGGGATTCATTAGTGTAATCATGGATTACAAGGTTTTTTTAAAGTTACTCTTAATTACGACCCCACGGTCGTAATTAAGAGTAACTTTAAAAAAAAAAGATTTTTTTTAAGATTTTCGGAGCAGCAATGTAGGTACGAACATTTGTTATTGTTGACATGTCAGTTATGTCATCTGCTTTTGAAATTAGCTGTCAACGAGTGCTTAACTCGCGTATGTTGCTCTACATTGCGCGCCGAATTATTATGTATGGAAAATTTTGTTGCTCTAATTTTAAGTAAAAGTTATTTGAATGTACTTATTATGTCGTAAACTAACACCCGTTAAGAGCTTCGCCCGTATTAGACTTACACCCTGTAGACGTATTACGAGTAGGAGGTAAATGCCCATAATCGCCAAGCTGGGCACGCGGATTGGCGATCGCAGTAATGTGTCCACTATGATGACGCTGCTGCCCATCATCAATCTTTTATTATTAGCAATTAATGGTCAGTGACATCTCAATCCCTTAGTCGACTCTTACGACACCCGCAGGAGGAGTTGGGGTGATGACAAATGTATTCTTACTGCCGTCACCTCACTTTGACAAATACGTTTGAATAAATAAAATAACAAAACATAATAGGTCTTGTAAGTCTTTACAAACGAGGAGGTTAAAATAGGAAAGCTACTTAATTATAATTAATATTTAAAGCGCACCGTACGAATATTATAAGTAGACACCAATATTTCATAGAATCTAAATCAACTTAAAAGGCTAGTCGATCCTGCAATTTGTGGCAGGTATTTAGTTCCAATATTAAATGACACAGTCAGATATAAATATCGGTTTTTAAGCGCATGGGGCCCCAGCGCACGCAAATTGTTTGCTGAGATCGCGAAACGTCTGGTTGACGTAACTAAAGACCGAAGAGCTGGCGACTTCCTCGCACAACGCATCAGTATTGCGATACAGCGAGGAAATGCCGCCGGAATCCTCGGTAAAATGCCACAAGGGCCAATCTTAGACATAGGTTAGGTTAGTTAGATTTAATGTATGTACATAAATTGTAGTTTTGTAAATATATATAAAAATATCGGTGTTTATTAAATAAATATGGAGGTTTATATTAATTATATTAAATATCTACAAAGTAAACTATATTGCAGACGGGTGGTATTTGTAACGAAATAAAGAAATTTATTTATGAGATTTTATGCTGTTTTAATCGATTGTGATCGGTAATTAAGTGTGACATGACGTGATCTATTTTGAAACCCAGACCCAGCCAGGGCAATTATTTATTTAGGTAGGTACCTATTTTATCCTCCAAAGTTTGAAACGTAGTTACTGCGGTATGTATATTCTGTATTGCATTGCAACTTCCTTATTAGTTAGTTACACAGTAAACGGTTAGACAAACAGTTACCCGCAATCCGTAATTACTTACCAATGTTTGTCGATACAAGGGTTGCCTTTTAAGTTGTGTCGTTTGAAATAAGTATAGACAATTTTATAGATAATTACCATTTATTGTTTTTCGAAGAATTCTCCGCGATGTTTAATACACTTTTGCATGCGTTCAAACCAGTTTTTAAAACATTTATTCCACTCCGAAGTGGGGGTAGTCAAAATGGCCGATTTGTAAGCGTCAACAGCTTCTTCAGGTGAGCTGAAGCGTTGACCACGAAGACTTTGCTTAATTTTGGGGAACGTAAAAAAAACGTTAGGGCTTAAGTCAGGGCTGTAAGGTGGGTGATCTAAAATTTCCACATTTTGGGTGCTCAAAAACATCTTTGTTTGGCGGGCGGTGTGCGAACTTGCATTGTCATGATGCAGTATCATATGACGCGTCGAGTTGTTTTTTCGAAATTCGGTTATGACTTGCGGCAAACAAACAGTGGTATACCAGTCAGCGGTAACCGTCTTGCGATCTTCTAGTACAATAGTGGCGACGTGACCACCCTTTGCCACAAACGAGGCCACCATTTTTTTTGAAGTGCTCCTCGAGCGTATGACTTTGGTCGGTTTTGGCTCATCCTGAAAGACCCAAACAGTTGACTGCTGTTTAGAATCTGGATCGTAAGCATATACCCAAGACTCTTCACCACTAACCATATCATAAACATGTTTTGACTCGCCTCGGCTGAATCGCTGCAGAGTTTTGCGACACCAACTAACACGGGCAGCTTTTTGGTCGTCGCTAAGCAAATGTGGTATCCAACGAGAGATCAACTTTCTCACGCCAAGTTCCTCGTGTAGGATTTTTCGGATAGTGGTCCCTGAAATGCCCACGGACGCCTCTATTTCACGGTAGGTCACATGACGATCTTCGAGTACTAGCTGCCGCACGGCTTCGATATTCTCTTGCGTCATTGCGATTTTTGGACGACCTTTACGGGGCTTGTCACTGAGGCTAGACTGCCCACGTTGAAATTGTAAATACCAGCGTTCTACAGTCCTAAGACACGGTGCTGCATCACTAAACACAGAAGTGATCTCCTCAAAACACTGAAGTCGCGATAATCCCCTTTTAAAAATGTAGAAAATAATCGCATGCAAATTTTCCTTAGTTATTTCCATTTTTACAACCGACTTGTCACCTTTAAATAGACGCTGTAATAAAACTATTCGACCAATTTGAAAACATTTTTTTTGTTTTCGAGTTCTAAATTCAAAAGGATGAAAATGCCATATGTTTATTTTTTTTTTAAATCGCGGGAGGTTGGCAAACGACACGACTTAAAAGGCAGCCCTCGTATAAGCAGACCAAAATTATGACAGTACAAATAAGTAATTGTATGTAAGGTGGAAGTACGAGCGCGTAACAGGTTAACAGTGAATATTTATTTGAATCACGATATTTTGCTCATAATATAAATCTACATAAAGTATTGTCATATGTTTTGGGAGAGGAGTTTGTAAGTTTTGTTAAATAGTATTTATTTTATAGTGTGATAGTTAATAGGTATCGAATTTTCTCAAAATTACAATTTTTCTTAGTTAACTCCATTGTACAAGTCAGGTGCTTTTGCTGGCAGTCCCAATAGATGGCACCTCAGTACAGTTTGAATGTCAGCCTGTCTTCAAATTTTGCAAATAATTTTGATGCCTATAAGCTAATTATGTCAAAGTTGGGATATGACCCATTAAAGGCACATACATTTATCATCTTTTAAATGCCCTAATCGTTGGTTTTATCTTATCGATGGCAACTCAAGCTATGATGACGAGTATTGGTACTTCCACCTTATTCTGGTTCATCTTTTTAAACAGACGTTAAAAAGGAGGAGGTTTGCAATACATTTTTTACTCGATATATTTATTACTCAAAATCAGGAGAATCGTGAACCCCGGGCTTCGAGGCGCAGGCCCCGAACGCAACCGGGAACTACGCTAGGATGATGATGAGGAGAATCGTGAACCGATTTTTCCGTTGGCAACAAGTCGGTGTCTGACGATGGGATCTAGCAAAAATCGGTTGAAGTCGGTTTTTTTTATTTGGTGATTATGTTACTTAGGAACACCGTTGTCCCGCATGCCGATAACCTGGGCCCTTGACGAGCCAGATAACTTCAACAACGCCGAGGACTGTCTCGTAATGCTGTCTAATGGAACAATGGCAGATGTCAACTGCTCAGACACTTTCCCTTACTTCTGCTACATCGATAAAGAAAAGGGAAATAAGGAGCTTAGTGTTTGTGGCACGATAGATGATGGTATGTACTCATATGAGGGTTTTTCGCAAATTGGCTTTTCAGTGTCAAATTGTACAGATATGTCACAGACACATTTTTTTTCTTGGAACCGTTTAGTCTATTAACGATACAAATTAATATGTAGCAGCCATCTTAAAAGATATTGATGCCTATATTCAAATTCAAATTTAGTACAATACAATTAGCATATTATTTAGACAACAATGTAATTTTTATAGTGGAACGTAGAAATGTATTTCTGCAAAATAAATAAATATCTTGGGACATCTTACACAAACCAACCCACGGTAAGCTTAATTAAGGCTTACCAAGCGACGATATATAATTTATAGATACATACATTACAGATACTTGTATACATAATTAAATTATTTGCTAGCTATATGCAGAACAGGCGGCAATTTGTCAAGCACGGGTGCTTTGTATCTCCCACGTATCCAACACGATCAGGCGTCAGTCAGGGCTCTATTCTTGGCCCGCTTTTATTTGGACTCATGATTAATGACCTCGAATCTGTAATAAAACGGTCAACATGTCTCCTCTATGCGGATGATGTAAAACTAATTAGTGGTATTGAGGAATTCGCAGATTGCGAGGCAATGCAGACGGACATAGAGGCTGTGGTCAATTGGAGTGTCGTAAATAAGTTATCATTCAACTCTTCTAAATGCTATGTCTTGTCCTATACTCGCTCACAGAAACCGTTACACGCCCAGTACATACTGGGGTCCGAAATTATAACCCGCGTAAATGTAATAAAAGACCTCGGTGTCCTCTTTGATGCCAAACTAACCTTTCGTGATCACATTGAAGCCCTAGCTACCAACTGTTTTAAGAGGCTGGGATTCATCGTAAGGAATGCCCGTGACTTTACCAATCCAAAGGCAATTAAATTACTGTACACGGCCCTTGTTCGGAGTAAGCTAGAAACTGCCAGTATAATTTGGAGTCCCACTGAGAGCACGTATGCTTTGTTGCTAGAAAAAGTACAAAAAGCATTCCTAAGGTTGCTGTACAAAAGAGTTTACAAATACTACCCGTTTTTATACCCTACTAAATTCTTGTTAGGATGCCTAGGATTCAACTCTTTGCAAGTGAGGCGTGACTACAATCTTTTGGTAGTAGCTTGTAAAATTTTGCGTGGAGATTCCGACTGCCCTGAGCTAGTGGCACAGGTAGTGCGGCTGTCTATACCTTTTCTGCCTAAGCAAGATCTTAGGCCTAGAAACCATATCCTTCTTGCGATTCCAACATCGCGTACTGTGGCTCGCCAAAGATCTCCTCTTATTCGAGCTCTAAGGTTTTTGAACGCGCTTCTGTCATGGGCACCTGAATGTGATCTGTTCGCAAGCCGATGGGCAAATGTGTGTAGCGTATGTCTGAAGTCTTCTTCTTGGTCGTTCCCTCACTGCTGAGGATCGTGACTCCTTATGATCTTGTTCACTAGTTGTCGCCATCGGTCGCGTTCAGTCGCCTGGTGTAGTGCAGTGCTTACAGTCATATTCAGTTGCTGGGATATCTGGTCTGACCATCGAATGGGACTTCGGCCTCGTGGTCTTTTGCCTTCTATCTTCCCTGTTACCATAAGTCTCTCAAGGTTATCGGTATTCCTGCGTGCAACATGACCAAAATATCTTAGAACGCGCGGTAGGCAGGTAGAAGACAGGCGTGGCATGGTTTCCAGCTTGAGCTCTCTTAGAACAGAGACATTTGTACGATGGGCTGTCCACGGTATCCTCAGTAGGCGGCGCCAGCACCACATTTCAAATGCGTCGACGCGTTGCCTATCCCCGGCTTTGAGCGTCCATGTCTCTGCCCCATAAAGCGCAATTGAGAAGACCAGAGAGCGCACCAGGTGAACTTTGGTTCTGTTTGTGATGTTCCTATTTCTCCAAACCTTACTCAACTGGGTCATTGCTGATTTGGCCATGCCGATCCGTCGCCTAATCTCGGTTTCGCAGCTGCCTCTATTCGTGATTACGGAGCCAAGGTACTGGAACTGGTCAACGGTCTCGTATTCTTGCAGAAGGTCAGTTCGCTGGATGGCTGCAAAACGATCTATCACCATCAGCTTGGTCTTGCTTTTATTTATAGACAGCCCAAAACTCAGGCTGACCGATTCCAGACGATCCAGAATTTCCGCCATTTCTGCTTCGGAAGACGCTAGCAAAGTGGTGTCGTCTGCATATCGGAGGTTCGAGATCCTGACTCCGCCCACCTTTATGCCGCCTCTCCAACCCTCAAGCGCATGTCGCATGATGTGTTCGCCATAGATGTTAAATAGGATCGGAGAGATTACACAGCCTTGCCGAACGCCTTTTTGGAATTTAAAGCTGGTCGAAGTTGCCTCTTCTATCCTGACTGTACCGTATCCAGACTCATAGAGGTTGCGGATGATCGATATCAGGTGCGCAGGGACTCCTGTCTCCGAGAGGACCTCCCATAGTTTCTCCCATTTCACACAGTCGAAAGCCTTTTGGTAATCAACGAAACACATGAAAGTCGGGGTGTTAAATTCATAGCATTTTTCTACTAGAAGGCGTAAGTTTAGTATCTGCTCTCTGGTTCCTCCAAAAAAAAAAAAAATAATAATAATTATATAACCATGACCAAGAAACTTACATTTGTGATAATAAATACAAAAAGAATGTCCTCGCCGGGCAACAACTACCAACTAGGCTACGGAGGCTGACAATAAGTATTATCGTAAGACAGTATAGTAAGTGTTGGAATATTATTACGATTTATGCCTAACTTTAAATTTTCAGAATATTCTCTCGATTCGCGGACAGGTAGCTGCTATAAAGTGCATAGGTCCCCTCTGAATTGGACACTTGCATTCGCGGCATGCGCGCGCGAAGGCGGCCATCTTGCTATCGTGAATAGGTATTTACAAGTATACTTCAAAGCTAAGCAGCAGTGTTATTCACTAAGGAAACCGCCTTGCTGTCAGCGCTGTGTCAGCGCTGCGGCAGCGTCGAGCCTAAAAATGGTATTCACTAATGTACTTTAAACGACACTAGTGCTCGGCGACGAATGCGGCGTGAGCTGGAACTAAATTGCGTCGAGAGTTTGACGTTTAATGTACGAACTTCGTATTCTCTAACGAAAAACAGCGACGAACTCGTCCACAACCTCGCTCAGAGCCTCGATTCCTAATGTCAAATCAAACAGCTAGGATTTAAGACAAGGCTGTCTCGACGTTGAGCTCGTAGACGAACGCAGCGTCGAATGTGTGAATAAGAGAATAGCATAGCAGGGATCGGAACCGGTTTTTTAGAATAACCTCGAAATAGCTAAATATTTTAAAATGTTTTACACTTTTTATGTATTTTTCAACATTTTATGTAATTATTGAAATCGCATTTTTGAATTACTCCATTAATAAAAATAAATATACCAAAGAACGAAAAAGAACGGAATACGAACCATTCTTTTGTATGAAGAAAAAACTGTTATCCGATCCCTGCTGCAAAGGCCGTCTGGCAGGATTGAGGAGCATCGTGTGGCTTAACAGCTTTTACGGCCTTTTTTTTCTGGCCATGGGCAACGTTATTAGTGATAATAAGTACTAAAATCAACATCCGCCACTTCTTATATTTGAATAAGTAGTTGCAGTCAAGTTTGTAACAATAAATAAGCACTAAATTTCAACGAAAACTCGGTTTTGGTGTTAATTTTATAAACTATATGCAATATTTAATATAAGGCCGCCGATACAGTTTTAATTCCTAAAGATATCGTACCTTATTATCGTTACAAACCTCATTGCCATTAAGGTTTTTAGTCCCACGCTAATTAAGTGTCCTTAAAAATGAATCTGCCCTTACAATTTATTAATGCTTTTATTGATATTCCGGATGTCTGTATTACCTCCTTATAGTGGATATGTAAGGCAAAACAGGATACTTAAAATGCATGTCAATATAATCATAGACGTTTTTCTACTACTTTTTCAACATACCGTTTGTTTACGATTTGTCGATTAAATTAAATGCATTTGACATTGAAGTATACTTACCAAAATTGATAGTCACTGTGACTGGGTATAAAGCGATAAATAAATTCCATTAATTAAGCATTATCATTACAGTAACAAAGTAATGCCGATTCATTATTATCAGTATGACGAATAAAAAACATTTTTATTGTGTCATTCTCTTTCAGTTATGTTGAAGCTCAAATCATTGCATCGCTGTGGAACCATGCTCGCCCTCATTTTGTAGCCGGAAAGTATAACAGAGACATAGTTTTCTTAGGATTCAAAACTTTTGAGAACAGATACCAGTGGATGACCATACACGGTAAGAAATTAAAAGTTCTATAATGAATTAAAAGTATCACCAAAAAATAATCAATTTATATCAAATATACAATTTACGTACATAGATTAAATCTAACTAATCTCCTAAACCTACCTCTATATCTATGATTGGCCCTTGTGGCATTGTACCGAGGATGCTTGGCGGCATTTCCTCACTGTATAGCAATACTAATGTGTTGTGCGAGGAAGTCGCCAGCTCTTTGGTCTATTTATATTGTTATCAAACAACGTTTCTTTGTAACAAATAACAGTACCTACTTTGGATAAAACACTGAGAAAACTGTATAAAGTATCCACTCAAAACTGAGAAAAAAATCAGTACTTAAGTACAGATGTAGTGAGAAATGACTTGCCTTCGGAAACGTTCGTCAACGTCATGCTGTTTCAGTCTATTTCACTAAGACTGACAGTAATAGCTGTCATGCTACTTCAGTCAGACTCGGTGACACTGCCTGAAACAGCATGTGTTTACGAACGTTTCCGAAGGCAAGTAATTTCTCACTACACCTGTACTTACGGTATAACATTTTCATAATTTTTTTATTAAATATGCGCAACTTATGGTCAAGCTAGTTATGAGACCTGTAAGATTTGAAATAATTATAAACTGTACTACCGAAGCTACACTTATGATTAAATAAACACTCTCGGTCAAAGAATACGGGATGGGTATAATTTTTCATCGAAAATACTGTAAACACGCTGATTTCAAGTCTTTAGATTTTTAATTGCTTACGGGTTACGTTGTATTGTTTTGGATCTTCCCTGATTTTACCATCCAAAACATATCTTATTTTATCTTCAGATAACTTCGTGGATATAAAAATAGCAAGTTATGATTCCCTTCCCCTTTCTAAAATGTTACCTGCACAAATCGATCTAACAATCATTTGATTTTATTTTCTTATTCTATCATCAATTCAGGAAAATCACAATATACATAATCTGACTTTAAAGAGGATTCTACATATCCTGTAACCATTTTGAAAACAGCCTTTTAAATCGGCTCGTTTGCATATTCTATTAAAAATTACACCCGTTCCGTATTCATTGACCGCGAGTGTATTTGTATTATTTCCTGCGACCATATATAACATGGACGTCTAACGCCAGCTCAAAATGCCCCATAAGCAATTGTTCAATTGTGCCAAGATGGTCAGGACATAGCGCTTTTCTTAACACCGCGCATATTTCGGCGCAACATCTTTGACAAATGTTTATAGAATATAGCCAATCAAAACTTTGATGGACCAATCACAACTATTTTTAAATGGCGGTTTAAGTTTTTATAGGTTGATATTGACACTCATGTCCGTGATGTATTGAAAAGGCAAAATTCAGGACCGTTTTTGAAAGGCAATTTCATATGGCGTGCGGCTTCCATGTTTTATTTGTTCGTAGATTACTTCTGTGCACACAAAAAAAAATAGTTCTCACATGCTTACTATTTTAATCGCAGGAGAAACACTAGCAGCAGCCGGGTACGATCGCTGGTCCGACGGTCAGCCTGACAACCCAGGACGTCAGGACTGCGGCGCCATGTTCCGAAATGGCCTGCTGGATGACAACAACTGCGACAATATACTGCCTTTCATTTGCGAGAAGGATCCTGCTAGCCTACTGGCGAATGCGACGCAATAAATTATGCGTTAGTTGAATTAGTTCAGCTGTTTTTATGAAATGTGAAAATGTATTCAACGACATGAAACTTAAAAGATCTTAAAGCCAGGCGTCCACATGTTCGTATTGTACGCATCGGACGCATCGCATCGCATTTCTTCCACTGATATTACGATACGTACGGTGCGGAAGAGTACGGGACGCACTTGTATGACTTTCTATACAAAGAATACTAAATGCGATGCGTCCGATGCGTACGATTCGGGTCTGTGGACGCCTAGCTTAAGACTACACTACGCTACGCGATTGAGACCAATTAATTTTAAACTTTGTGTAAAAATTGTGGAAATATAATCGAACATAAAAAAATGGAGCTTAGTAATAAAATGCAATTACTTTTCCCTAATGTAGTTGAGTTACTTTTAGTGTCACGGTTGGTTAGCATAATTTGAATCGAGTCAAATACTTACGAGTAATTATAAAACATAGCTTCCATACTTATTCATTAACGTACCTAACTTATAAAGCCGCTAAGTATTGTTTGTCCATTTCAGACTTACAGATATACTAATGAGACTGAAAAGGACAACAATTCTTAGTGGCTTAAGTTATGAGACGTTTATGAATAAGGAGGTTGGAGTATAGATAAGGTACGACTAAGAAATTTATTCAATAACATTGATAGTTAAATAAAGTTTTACTACATGTCGGATTAACAACGGATTTATCAATCATATATTTTATTATTTGAATTGAAATACATTCATGGTTACATTCACCATAGGATCACAATAAAATAAAAGCTGATTAAAAACAAAAACAGAATTTGTTACAAACTATGTAAAGAGTTCCATAACACCGCTTCCCTTATAGCTCCGTCGGTCTTAGAGTCACTAGACTCTGCCTGCGAAGATCGCGGGTTTTTTTTTTAATGGGCTTACTCATGGCCACAGACTAGCCTAGCCAAGGGCAGAGACGTGGCTTACGATGGAGTGAGTTTGCCCAGAAGTTTGAATACAGGCAGGAGTCTTTTTTAGTAGGTATTTTATTAATTGTAAGTTATACCAAATCGCAAAATAACATCACTTAAAAGCCGTGTCGATCTAAATGCCAAGTTGACAGAGGACTTAACCGAGCTTTGAAAACCATTTGCCACGACGTCCTCGGTGACATGAAACTAGGCATGCATTCTGTGACATATACAGAAATACCAATGCAATTTAATCATTTATTATAATACGGAACCTTGTGATGGTCAAATCCGTTATAGCAAAGTATATTTTGAGCTACAATTATGTAATAAAAGTTCTTAAGCCCTGACTTTCTAGAACCAATTGGACGTAATTTTGCAAAAGGGAACCAATCCACAAGAATTTTTCATTCATTAACACCATGAATCAAAATAAACAAGTCAATCTTTGAAATGACAAATTCATGTGCGTTGGTTCTTTTTTGCATAACTATAACGTCCAATTGTAAGCTAAAATGAATGTAATTATTTATTCTAATACAGCTTATAGTAGGTAATCATTAAAGTTAAAAGGTTAAACAGTTTACTTTTAAAAATTACATTATAAATGGCGACAGAAAGGGCAATCACCTTGTTCAAAACTCTTATTTCTGGAACATTGATATTAAACGATAATTCATTTCATTGCTTCTATATTGTATTCATACAGTACAGGCACGTTTTTCATCTTAACTAAACATCCTACTGCATTTTTTAGTGGTAGAGATCTCTTTGATTAGCACTAACGTCCAGTGTTCGTGTATCGTTTAAAAAAAGTCGCGTGCGCTTTCTGTCTTTATGACATGTACATGACATGGTTATATATCTTACTTAGTACTGATTTTTCAATCCCCAGATAACAGTAACTGTCAAATAAATGTTAGCTCTATCCTGTTTTGACTGATGACCAGCGATAAGGATGGTAATACTTTTAACTGACGGATACTTTTAACTGAGGATTGAAAAATCAGCCCTTAATCATATATAATAATATGGTTAAAGTTATAACTTTGTTTTTTTTAGCATTAGAAAGACCTTTGCAGAACGAGATATAAGGTTTTTTTTTACAGGCAAATTCTGCGGATCGAACTGTAAACACTAGTTATTAAATATCACGTATTTATTATCATGCTATATTAATACATTCATTACTCAGTGTTGTGAACAGATAAGAAACATAATGTTAGTTAATTTATATTCTAAGATGAAAAGATAAGAATTTTAATAAATCGCGTTTGCAATTTTTCATGGAAAGGTTGTACATTAAAAAACCTAAAGAGGCAGAGTTCTCACACAATTTTAAAACGTCACTGTCACTGTCCTTCGATTTCATATTGTTGTCGGTTGAGTCGGTTGTGTTTTCTATTGCTGTTAGCTTACTTAAAGATTGTTGTTATCGCTTTTGTTCAATTTCGTTATTAATTGTTGATCTATTCAGATATTTTGTTTGTTGGTGCACATTTAAAATGGATGAAGTCGCAGCAGGCTCCGGCTAACGTTTTTTCATCTCTAAAGAAGAAACGGCAAAAGCAAAATACTCTGACTGCCAGTGAAAAGCGGATGGTGGTGAATATTTACAAATTAGTGTCAGAAATGTGCCATAGAAAGGAATATCCCACTAAATCGGACCGTGTGAAAAAGACTGCTGAGACTGCTGGCATATCGTTGGCTACGGTATACAACATAAAAAAAAAAAAAAAGTTTTAAATGTAATTAGATAATATCCTCCTGAGTCCCTGGGTCCGTTATAAAGGCCAAAATCATGCCATGTGTAAACGCCGAGCGCTAAAAAATAAAGTTATAAATAAAGTCTCAGAGTCCGTTATAACGGCCAAAATCATGACATGTGTAAAGACCGAGAGCTAAAAACTAAAGTTATTCATAAACGCCAATTGTCCGTTATAAAGGTCTTAATGTTTCGCGCTTAAAATCAGGCGATAATGGCGTGAATTTGAGGATCAATGGCTGTCGTCCAATCAGAAATATATCTATCTCTATTTCGCAAAGGCTATTGCCCAGTGAATAAGAATATTCCGTTCAGTGCGACGTCAAAAGTCCGGCAAGATGTCACATCGCGCAGGTAGAGGTGAGTTCAATCTTATTTTTTCGCTTATACCTGTTTGTTTTTGTCTGTCTTTTTTATTATTTAATGAGTATTATACAGGTTTATTATAATGTAATTACTAATTTTATTGTAAACATGATGTTTGAAGTACAATTACGTGTTAAATTAATTTGACCTTTGTAAAGCCCTCTTGGACTTTGTTTATAGCATCATTAAGTTCTCACACTTATTTAAAATGAGTTTTCCTTGAAATATGTAGATTGAAATTTCTAAATTAGTTATATAATGTTACAGAAGGTTTATTACAATTGTTTTTAAAATACTTAAGTAAAGTTACTTTATGAGGACACTAGTGTGATGTGCGAAGTAGACTGATTTAACTACAACAATTTTGTATTGAATTAGATTTTAAGAGAAAGATGTTAATGTTTTAATAACAGAACGGTTCTACGGTTTTTGTTATTTTTTATAATTATAGCATTTTGACAATGCCTTATGTTTTATTTTATTTTTCAAAGATACACCTGATTCCATACAAAATGACACAAATTTGCGACATTTATTATATAATCTTAGTCACATAAAAGCCGAGAGGCCTTTATAACGCCCGAATAATTTGTAACATAAATTATGCTTAAAGTATACCTCTTTGAGTATATAACCAACTTTGTTCCAACAAAAATCTGACAGACTCATTTTAAACCTTAAAATAAGCGATAGAAAGTTCAGGACTCAACACTGATGGTGTTATAAAGGACTCTCGGCTTTTATGCGAGCGTACTCGATTTTTACCCAGGACTTTACGCTGATAGTGTTATAAAGGACTCTCGGCTTTTATGCTAGTGTACTCATTTTTTATCCAGGACTCAGGAGGTTAAAATAGAAAATTAAAATGTTTCAGCACAAAACGGATAGTCATTGTGTTGATCATGTAATGTGTGTGGATACTCCAAATCGACTTCTAGAATGTAACCAATGTCGCTATCAGGCAGCTGTAATGTAATATTAAACTGATCAATTTCACCTTCGTTTAACCACTTAAAGTTTTTTATAGGCAATGATTGAGACATTGCTTCACCATAAAGATTATTAACATCTAAATAGACAATAAAGCTACTGTCTTGTTGATTATCATGTTTTTTCATGAAACGGTTGTTTGCTTTAGCATATCGTTTACTCACTTGACTAATTCCACCTCTTATACCCATCTTAACAAATTGTATCATTTCATAATCAGTAAACAGTTCAAGTTCGACTGCAGTATACTTTAACATTGCATCCCAACTTAAACCGGGCGCAGTAACATATTGACATGGATCTAGTTTATATGTATTCAAACAGATGTCGCGAAAGTTTTCGAAAACTTCAGCTAAGAGTAAGACATCTGTTCGTAGATATAAGTCACAATATTCACCTATTGTTTTAATGTTAAACGTATTCCATATGAGTTGTGCGTGGTTATAATCTTCATCAGAAATCTTCAAATCGGTAAGTTTATTATAAAAGTCTTTTTGACTGGGTAGTGAGGTTTCTTCAAGCTTACTCCATTTATCTACATAACTAATCACTGTGGAAAATTTTATTATAAACGTTGGTGGTTCCGAGTCCTCGGACTCTTCCACTGACAGTGAATAAAACTATGTATGTCATCTGAGTTTTATTTTCTAATTTGTTACCAAATTCAAACTACATTAGAGCGTCCCAGATTAAAGTCGCCTATAATGGCAACAAACACTAAACGACGTTGTCGACGGGTAGAGTTGTCTTACTATTGTCATCTGCTCAGTCTTTATGATACCGTGTCCGATTTTATACCGATAGTTTAAATCCTTAAATGCATGACTTTTAAATGTACTGCGAGTGCATAATGTAAGCTAGGTTAAATAAGCAAATATTGTTAAATTTAAGACTGTAAACTTCATTAAATTCAGTAAATGTAAAATCGGTACGATATGAGTTACAAATTTATAAAAAAATACTTAGTTAAAAACCGCCAAACACTGAACGAAAACCTTCAATATTTAACTTTTTTTAAATTGCAGCCATCTTGCTTATAAAACACTTATAACTTTTTTGAAATACAGTTTTGCCAACAAATTAATAACAAATGTGAAAACTATGCGTTCAGTTATTGGTAAATATCAAATGATATGTATGTACATAAGTTCCGAGAAATTCAGTGGTATCGAAATCTAAGAAGGAAGGTTTACGACCACTGCTTCTTTGTTCACCCGTTTGACAGATAATTCTAATCTTAAATAAAACGAAGTTTATATACTCAACAAACTTGCAGTGTTTTTTTTTTAATGAATTGAGATTTTCAATATGAAGGTTTTAACCCTTAATTGGACAATGGGAATATGTTTCCCACCTTATTTTTAAACTTGTGTCTCACTAATAAGGGCTAAAACCAATGAAATTTTGGTGTGACTCGTGTTTAATTAAGGATTAAAATCAGTAATTTGGGCATTTCTTTGAGCATTTCAACCGCCGTGACTTCGGTGGCAACCAAGTGGCAACATTATTACCCGATTTCCATGGACAGGTAAGGTAAACGGCCACTATTACGTGATAGTACACTATTACGGTAGTTTTCACTTCCACGCAAATAATAAGAAATCAGAATATCCTATGTTCAAATTATACACGGGTAAAAAATCTTCGTTATTTAAACTTTTTAACAAACGAAATTTCAAAATTATTATACCTACACTTTCCGCGATATGTCACTCGGAAAAGTCAGTGTGCCGCGAACAGCTATTTGGTGTGCAAGCGCCGAGCGTAGCCGTAAGGTTCGCGCTCTCATTTGTTAAGCTCATAAAACGCCAAAGGTAAGTCCTTTTGATTTGAAATTGCTAGAGTGTTTCTTTGAGTTCTTTAACTATCGATTTGACACAGAAAAAGGTAATATTTAAACATAGAAGTTGCTAAAAATTGCAATTGATTGACTCACGGAATAAGGTGCACCTAATTTTTGGTATGTCCCTTATTTCGTGATACTACCGAAATAAGGGAATTCTTGACTTATTTTAATTGATCGTTTATTAATATAACAACTAAAGTAAATTGTAATGTAAATGAAAAACTAGATACTGTATTTCGAGGGTTGCCTGGTGAAACCCGATAAGTGACAAAAAGTGAGATTTTAAAGTAAAAACAGTTTTAGAATGATTCAGTATCGGTCAATCTAGTGGTAATATCAGATAAGCTGATTTTACATGTATCACGGAAATATGCCGAGTAAATAACCCAATAAGTACTTGATTTCAACTATTAATTCAAAACTAAATACTACAACTACATTTAAGACTTAATTTTTATTTATTACTTAATGGAAGAACCACATAATGTATATTTATTGGTATTTAGTGCCGAGATATTTACACCTAATCAAACTAAACACACAATGTAGAACCAGTTACTGTTACTTACCCGGTCTCACCTCATTACGATTGCCAACTTTAAAGGATTTTATTACGAATTAGAATACGTTAAAAGCATTTGTTGGATTCTACTTTTACGATATCATTTATTGCACATACAAATTTATTCAAAGAGAACCCAACAAATAAACTTATAGTACTTATTTGAAACAATTCTCTAATAAAATATTATGTTAAGTCCAGTAATCGGATTCTCGCAAGAGGCCTTTAACAAATTTCTTTCAAATATGTCCGGGGAAGAACCCTATAAGTTTTTCGACGGCCCCATGATCATGCGCAGCCTTGACAAGTAGCGTCACGAACGCAAGCGCACCGCTGCGACGTTGCATATTTAATTGAAAATAGCTGTTAAAAAGGGGTGTATTGTATTAAAGAAGGTTGTGAATGATTGTGTTCAAAGTTGTGTGATGGGTGACCGAGGCAGAAAATTAGTGCAACTACCTAGCTTGCAGTAATAAGCTGGAAACAGGTAATCTACTTTTCTAACCTAGAATAAACGTAGAATTGTCATATTTTACACAACGTGTTTATAGTAATGAGTTCAAGTAACAATTAATGTAAGCTATTGTAACTAACCGTTACCATGAAAAGAATTGTTGTTGTTTTATTGAACTTATCGGTTTTTAGCACTGACTATGAAAAGCATTGTTGTTGTTTTATTTGATCTTATCGGGTTTTAGCACTGACTATGAAAATAATTGTTGTTGTTTTATGCGAACTTATCAGGTTTTAGCACTGACGATTAATGAGACTTCGCGACTTTGAGTGATTCTTACGATAAAAATAATAAAAAGGTAGTTGTGATTAGTACTTTTGATTAAATAATATTGATTATTTTTTACGTTTCAGCGGGGCAACGTGCCTCCATGAACAGCTTGTCCATGACTAGACCCAGTGCTTCAAAGGCAATTGAAAAAAATGTAAGCTATTACATGCAAAACAATGAAGATGGTAAGCTTCCATGGCCTTGAAGATCCGCACACTGTCCCACGTTACTACCTATTATGCTTGTGATACTCACACTCCAATTAAAAAAAACAATTTCAGAAAATGACTCAAATGCGCTATATTGTCAAAGACAACAGTAGCATGCCAGACTCAAGCAAGTCCCTTGTGGACTACTAAAAAAACCGTTGTTAGGATCAATCGGTAACTCAGTTCATCATGCTTAAATTCTTTCCAGATAATGAAACTGACCCACCCGACAGTAACCATTCGGATGAAGATCCCACACATGTGCCACATCCCAAGAACCCTCGCAATTCCGATGAATCGCAAATTGATATCACCGCCCAAATGCACAATCATAATAGTAAGAAGACTCAAGCAAGTCTTTTACAGACCACTCAAAAACAACGTTACTAGGACAAAGCCAACAGGCAATTTATTCCTCTTTTGGTTTCCTGAAATGATTAAAATGAAGATCCCACCCACGATTATTTCACCAAAACAAATAGATTTCGACCAGACTTCACCAATGAAAGTCCAAATGTTTCATCCAAACAGGAAGACCTCCTTATGGTGCTGATTGATGAAGCTTTAGATCGAGCCTGGACCGCTGACCATTCAGCGGGAGCTCTCTGCGCTCCCGATACAGACCCAGAGAACGATGCACCTCAGCGAAATGACTCCGGCCACGACACCATCATTCCTGAAAGTCCCAGTCCAAGGAAACACCAGGAACGCTCCCTGCCGACACCCGACAATGCTAGTCCCTCTGGTCAAGGCGAATGCACAGAAAGAGCCTCCTCCCACGTTCCAGACTCCGAAGACGATACATTAAAAGTGTCAGAACCAACCGACTCCAGCCACAATGACGCATGATCCGCGAATGCTCCGGCGCCTGCCCACAAGCAGAAGACACTGCTAACCCAATTCTAGACAATGTTTCAGACAAAGTTTGGGATTCCGTCAAACCCCTGAAGCGACGCAAGCAAGCCAAGCAATCTGAACGGAAAGTAGATATCGCTAAAAAGCGAAAAATGGAAGGGCTACCTTATATAACCCAAGGCGTTAAGCGTCCTGCTAAAGTTCCAAAACCTCCTTGGAACCTCCTCGATCCTTGAAGCCTCCTTTGGAACTTTAGCAGCTTTCGCCTTTTAGCGATACCCACCCTCCACTCAGACAGCTCAGCCTGCCTACGTCGCTTCAGGGGCCCGACACAATCCCAAACCCTATCCAAAACACTGTCCAAAATCAAGTCAACAGCGCCTTCCACCTGCGAACAAGCACCGGAACGCTCACGGATCATGCCGTCACTGTGGCCAGAGTCAGTCGGCTCCAATACCCTCAATGTATCGTCTTCGGAATCCGAAACGCAAGAAGAAGCTCCCTCCATACATTCACCTTGACCAGAAAGACCAACACCGTCAAGCATCGGCAAGGAACGCTCCCGATGCTTCCCTGGACCGGGACCCTCAGGAACAACAATGTCACGGCCAGAATAATCTCGTTGAGGTGCATCGCTCTCCGAATCTGTATCAGGAACACAAGGAGCTCCCGCTGAATAGTCATCCTCCACAGCAATCCAAACTCGATCCAAAACTTCATCAATCAGCTCCATAAAAAAATCTTCCTGTTTGGATGAAACATTTGGTTTCAAACCTTCGATTTGCTGATGATACGGTGGTCTTGGCTGAGATCTTGGAAGATTTCAGTACGATGCTCGCTGATCTCAGTAGCAAAATCCGAGTCAAAATCCATTTGTTTTGGCAAAACAGTCGCAAGTAGGATCCTCAGTTCAATCATCTGAAAAAAAAACGAAAGCAGAATAAATTACCTGACCCACTTGAGTCCCCTTACCACCACTACTGCGCATCTGGGCGGCGATATCAATCCGCGACTCGTCAAAACTGCGAAAGTCCCCAGGATGCGGCACACATGCAGGATCCTCACCCGAACAGTCACGGCCAAATAAGTCAGCTTCATCATCCGGAAAAAATGCAAGCACAATAAATCAAGTTACAGATCGATTCCAACAACAGTTTTTTTTTTCAACAATCCACAAAAGACTCACTTGAGTCCGACATGCCATTACTGTCGTTGAGAATATAGCGCATTTGGGTGGCAATATCAATTTGCGATTCATCAAGATCGGAGGAGTCCTTTTCTGAAACTGATTCTCCCAACCAAAGCATGAGTACCACAAACACAATAGGCAACGCAAAACAATGTGCGGATCCTCAAAACCATGGAAACCCACCATCCTCATTGCCTTTCAGCTTATATTTTTTTATCCGCCGTTGAAACACCAGGTCCAGTCACAGACAAACCGTTCATAGAAGCACTTTGCCCCGCTGAAACATACTGAATTATACCTGAAGAGTATCATGGATGGATAAGAATCCTAAAAACGTTTGTTGGCATAGCACTTACTTTTTCAGATGTAGAATAATACCGTTATTACTTTTAGATTCGTCTATTTTTTAAGTTTTTATTTGGTAATAATACCCTCTTAGTAACAAATATGTTTTTTTTATTTATGCGTAAACCCAATAAGTCGATACCCCTTGGTAAAAAATGTTATCTTACAGGAAAACTAGATGAGTTACATAACTAAAACATAGATAAACTTAAAGTGAATGAAATTGCTTTTCACAAACCACTCATAAAACTACGAATCTATTTATCAAAATAAGTGTCCGATGACAATAAACCTTTAACATCATTTTTCTCGAAACTAGGTGTCACGTACTTATAGGGTTTCACCAGGCAACCCTCGAATTTTACTTAAGTTTAATTTGAGCTAATTCCGGTATAGGTTTTTTTCACTTGAATTCTCATAAAACGAGTTTAAACCTGACCCAAGTTAACAGTTTTTAGGTAAATTCACATATTACTTACCAGCATAAATTTGGTTATAATTAGGTTTACTTTACTTATTGTTGTGTTTGTTTGTTATATTTAAAATTGTTTATAACTCATCTACGTAATTTATATATTAACTTAAAAAAATAATCGCGGGAATTTCAAAAAGTCAGTATCACGAAATTAGGAACCAGCATTTATTACTTTTCCCTAATTTCGTGATAGTGTAAACTATAGTAGTGGGTAACATACAGACATGTAAGTATCGTAAATTTACCGATAGAGAGACACAGTAGTGTAGACCGAGGAGAATCGGAACACCTGGCGAATCGGATCAAGGTCAAAAATACCTATATTACTAACTATATTAATGTTTTAAACATTTCTTCAAATTGAGCGCAATTCAGTTGAGCCACATTTCCTCGTAGGGTAGACCGAGGAGAATCGGATCACCGGGCGAATCGGATCAAGGTCAAAAATACCCATATTAGTGTTTTCACATTTCGTCAAATTGAGCGCAATTAAAATGAGCCACATTTCCTCTCCTTGTCCTCGATCGTTTAATAGAATAATAGTTATTTATGTGGCTGGCGCATAATAAGAGGCATTAAACACGAGTGTGGCCACTCAATAAAAGAGGTATTTTTCAGTACCAGATATGTAGATATTGAATAAATGCCTTCTGTAGATTTTGTTTTCAACGTTTAAAGGTATCTTACGCCCGACTGGGCCGAGACATGACCGGGCCAGGCCGATATGTCAGTGATCAGACGTGATTATTTTTATAGAAAATGACACATCGGCCGCCCTGGACACGTCCCGGCCAGGTATAGTGTAAGTCATCCTCTGAAACGAAGTAAACGTATACTTAATTACTTATGTTCTGATTTTCATTTAAGGTAGACCGAAGCGAATCGGATCAAGGTCCGAAATCTCTACGTATTTTTTTTAAATTAACGATTAAGGACAAAGAGGAAGTGTTGCTCAACTGAAGTGTGCTATTGAGCACACATAGTATTTGAAAAAAATCTTCAAATTGTTGAAGAATCTTTTAAAATACTAAGGGTGCGTTTTACCAAATTTTGAATCTAAGAATAATGATTACTCTGGGATAGTAAAAACTCCATAGTATTTTGTCACTAGTATCTGAGAGTAAGCGCTATTCTTAGAATAAAAGTGTGGTAAACTCGAGCCATAGAGATTTTGGACTTTGATCCGATTCGCCCGCTGATCCGATTTACCCCGGTCTACCCTAATTAATGTTTATTTTGTTATTAATCAAAGACAGGTTTATTGTTTAGTGTTCAAGTTTATTTAAGTTTGTTTTTAACCGCCTAAAGAGTATTATGGTATGCAAATCGGTAGATTTTATCTTGTTTCATTATTAAGAAATAAAAACTTTAAGTTGGATCTCATTTAACCATGTTGTTTAATTTAAATGATATCCGTATGATATCTTAACTTAAGCAAGTTCGTAAAAAATAACATTTTGTTAAAGAAACAATAGTCATTTACTCTAAATATCTTTATCACGAAATAGGGGCCGCGAGTTCACGAAATTAGGAGCAGCGCCGAATTTTATCAAGGAATAGGCAGCAAATAAGACGTTCACAATTAAATTAATATATAAAAAAGTTTGAGCAAAATCTATAAAATGTATGCATAAACTAACTGTCAAAGAATCAATATAACATATTCAAAAGCTTTCGTAGTGGTATCTTGATAAGATTTTTATTCAAAAATACACAAAGTCTCGAGACCCTTAACATACCGTAATAGGGGACATTTACCTTATCTCATTTTTCGGATATCTTGGTAGAAGTCAACTACGTCTACCAACATATCCAAAAAAATAATGCAATTCTCACAAGATTCGTGTGTGAAGAGGCTGCTACCGAATTCACAGCGATTGAAACGCTCGGAGAAATGGCCATTTAAATTGGACCCGTGTAAAGCCGGAGCAGGTTGCTAATAATTAATATGATGATGTTTTTAAGGGTGTAATGAATTAAGGGCGGATTTTAACTTTGTTGTAGTTTTTTCAAAATTTCCAAATTTGGATATTTTCAAATTTTTCTACACAGAATCGCAGGCTCTTTCGATCCTAACTAGCAGAAAAAAGTGTCCCAAGATTACCATAATTACATTATTTTGTCTTCCACTGAGTTACGGTCGAAGAAAGTGTATGAAAAATAGTAACTCAATGGATTTTTTTTGACACCTTTTATATTTCTATCAGGATCGAAAGAGCTTGAGATTCCAAGTAGAACAAATGTAAATCACTCAAAATTTGGATTGTTTTAAAAAATGACAACAAAATATAAATCCACCTTTTAATATTTTTTATTGTTTAATACAGGATACACTGATTTTAATACCTCACCGTTATGTCTGAGAATTAGCCCGCTACCGATATTGGTGTTCATCGTACAAAGAAAGTCTTTTACACAGGTAAAATAGACAAGAAAATGACAAAGGTCATTTTTAATTAAGTTTCTTTACAAGCTATCTTTGCTGTCAGACGATATTTTTATTTATTTTGTTTTATACTAGCTACTGGTACCTTCGTGAAGAAGTCTTGCTTCAGTTTGATTAATACTATATATTCCAAGCGTTTATATTTAGTTACAATGATAATGTTTAAAAGAGCAACACTACAGGAAATTAAGGATAATATATAAATATGACGTAATACTTTACACACACTAGTTTATTAGGAAATTTCGATATGGAAGCGACCCATCTACCGCATCGAAATTAGCAAACAGAAATGTTGACACTGGGCGAGTGAGGCTATTTCTTAAGGTGCATTCAAACCAAAAGAGCATTCGCTATTCTAACGTCCCACTCTACGAAATTCGATCGTTACACAAAACGTGATTGGTTGATTTCGTAGTACGCGGGATAGAACAGCGAATGCTCTTTTGGTTTGAACGCACCTTCATAGAAAGAGCGTAACTATACAGGGTGGTCCAAACCTTGACGTCAAATTTTTTTTTTTTAGATTCCTCACTTCATGAGCTATCAGACGTACCCCATGTACGACCCCATGTATGTTAGCCGATTTTTCGTAGTTTTCGAGTTATGAATTTTTGAAATATTTTTTTTCAGAAATTCTGGAATGAAGAATTTTATTATAAAAAAAAAAACTTTTGGGTTTTTTAACTAATTTCTTTTTGTAAAAGTATTACTAAAAATAAAGCATTTACTGACAAAAAAACTAGCGTCCGGTGTCCTAGTGAGGACGCTAATTTTTTTGTCAGTAAATGCTTTACTTTTAGTAATACTTTTACAAAAAGAAACTGGTTAAAAAACCCAAAAGTTTTTTTTATTATTAATAAATGTCTTTATTCCAGAATTTCTCAAAAAAAAATTTTCAAAAATTCATAACTCGAAAAAAAATCATCATGTGCATTATCACATGTCACAATAACACTGTCTGTCATATGTCATCAAACGACACAATCCAACGGAAAATAACATGACATTGACAATCAAGTATTTAATTTATCGACGTGAAGTGGCCAGTTAGTTAAATGGTAGGTACGTAAAAGAGGTACTAGAATCTGTTCAATGAGTTTTCATTTAATAATCACATAAACAGGGTGTTTTACGTAGCAAATTTGTTTTTCCGTTTTCTCCAAAAAAACATCGTAAAAGCTATAATGTTTCACGGTTTAATATACCTACTCCAGAGACCGAGTACTATCAGCTGTAAAAATATCTGCATCTAATTAATTAAGACCTTATATATATGTATTATACCTACATCGTAATGGGAATACCAAATAAAAAAATTATATGTTTCATAACTTCAACGTATTTTAAACTCCGAATGGCGGATATTTGTCAGTATATTACATACTGTAATGTAATAGTGTACTAAATACTGCTACAACGAATTATTTCGTAGTTTTTTATAACAACACACACTTGGCTTTTGGCACAATAACAACACCTAGACATACCACAAAACTCCCAAATATTTACATAATTAATATTTATCAGAAATAAATTATTATCGGTGAGCGAAAGGTACAGAATTTATTACCATAATTAGTTTAATCCAGATTTTCCCTTAATGAAAGAAAATTCAATTAGCAACATCAATTTATCATCTTCATTGACGCCACTCGTAAGTTTTCGAATAAAGTAGCTATTTGGGTTGACAAGTTATGAATAGAATTATTGTAAGCAAGGGCGGACTAAGTAACACCTGAGTGTTATTTATTAGTTGAATAGGTACAGTCAAGAACATAGGTGCACAAACGAACGAAATAAAAGGTTGAATGCCACGTTAGGTATTTTTACAAAAAGTCCATAAAAACTGATCATAAAATCGAAACGGATAAATCAGACCGTTAAAAAAATCAAAAATTGCTCAGTAAAAATTACATCCTAATCTGCGCCATATTCTGATACTTACTTATAAATTGGCCAACCCTTCACACATTTTTTTTATAATTAAAATACAATAGGTACCTACTGAATGGGTCCTTTAACGGACCTTAAAATACATATTAAGAAACATTATTATTTAGGCATGGGCATCAACACTAGTATAACAGAATGGTTCATTTTCGGCTTTTATACGCGATTAAGTACCGTTTATTTAAAGTTATAAATGTTCCAATTACTATTCAAATCTATTGAACAGTTAAAAAATAAAAAACGTTATTTTCCGAGCGAATCTCGAAAAATTCCATCAATTTTCAAATTAACTGTTGCGTAAACACTGAAAACGAACATTTAAGCCCAGAACAAAGCAACCCTTCATCGGATTAAGCCAAAATCTATAACAATATCGTATTGAAAGCCGCCACCAGTAGGTACTTTGATACATACTTACGAGTACGAACAAGCCGCGAAGCCTTTTAACATATCATAACACATCGCCATGTATGTAGAACGTAGTAAATCGTATTTTTACAATTTGAGTAGATACACGAAAACGTTTTGAGAGATATTCCCTCAATTGAATGTAATAATTAAATAGATTAGTAAAGTTACCTAGATCTGGGGGCACGGCAGTGCCCCCGCCAAGTCGAGCAAAAAAAGGCACGGCCGTACCATCCTTTTCTCGAAGCCGTTCAGGCCATTTTCAACCGTCTGTAATTTCGCGCTGGTTACAGCTAGAAGTCTGAATTTTCTGCGACGTGTAGGCCATAACATGAGTTACATAATAATCTTGTTTGATTTCAATTATAACTCGTAGTTTAAAAATTACCGCATGTCAAAGTTCCTTAGTTTTGTCACTCACTGACTCACCGATCATCAATAATCTAAGGCCTAGGATGGCCTAGGAGCTCAAAATTTGAAACATAAGTAGTTTATACCCTATCTATTACACAAAAAATCTGAAAATTGGAAATTTCTGCCAGATTTTAAAGTTATGCAAACTACTCAAATAAGTTTGTAATCCCATACAAATACATGCTAATACAAAATTAATTATGCGGTTGTTGCAAATAAGTTTATATGGCGGAATGAAGCGGGTTGGAACAAAGAGTTTTTTGGATTGTGGGTTTTCTAGCCAAATATTTTTATTGGTCCCATACCTACAAGTTTTAAATTCTGTTATTTTTTTAGTTTTCATGCTAATCCCAATTTTCATAAATTGAGGGATAATCTCTGAAGGCCCTCCAGCAGCACGGAATCTGGTAGCGGCTCTCCTGACCCAAAATCTATTTCCATTCCACCCTGTCATCATCATCATCATATCAGCCATAAGACGTCCACTGCACAAATCATCATCATTATAAACGTAGTTACCGTAAAATTGTTTAATATTATAATAAGCTGTATTTTAAAATAACATCTTATTCGGATATCCACTGTTCAATTTACATTAACGATTTTATGCGGAAGTCAACAATTAATAATTAAGTACCTACCTAATAAATTAACATCACAAAATTCACTTATGTATTATCAAATATGACTACGGAGTACGGACAACCTAGCCAAACGAATTGGAAATGTATTTGTAGTACAACAAAGTTCAAATTACTTTAAATCAAACGCGGGGTCGGGAGTACGCAGTGCTTGTTAAACAAAAAGTAACTTTTAAATGATGCCAGTACAAAATAAATAGGATACCTATATAAACAAGAATATCAAAAACTAAAAAAATGAATAATTGTGGTTTGTAATAAATGTAGGTATGGTAATACTGGGCGTTTTAATAATACAGTCGTATTTTAAAAAGGCGCGGGTGAGACGCGGGTAGTGCCGCGCAGCCCGCGCAGACGCGCACCGCCAACGCCACCGTGTGACAGTCACAGTCAGTTGCCCGTGCGCCGTAGGTAATGGATGGCTATTTGGGTGTTTCAGAATTAATTTGCGATTCTCGTGTGCGTGCTGAAGCGATTATTTTTCTTTTTCAACGTCTGTAAGGATTACGAATTTGTTTAGGGATTTGATTTGCTAGAAATTTGGATATTGTTGTGTAGGTAATTTCAACGTAGGTGTTTCGTATGAACGAAATAATACGTTGGGGTTAAAATGATAAAAAAATCTTTACTTCTTTGTCGTGTTAGCGACTGTTAATTGTGTTCATTTATACTAATTTAGAAATTGTTTGTGTAGGTAATTTTAGGATTACGAACTTGCTTAGGGATTTGATTTGCTAGAGATTTGGACATTGTTGTTGGGTAATTTCAACGAAGTAATGCGTTGAAGTTAAAATAAAGCTACTGTTAATTGTGTTCATACATACACTAATTTAGATATTGTTTATGTTTGTAATTTAAGGGTTGGTATTTCATTTCATACCTATACCTATCTACGCTAAAGTCAAAATTGAGGTATTCTTCACTTGTTTGTCGTGTCACTGTCATATACGTCTTATCATAATTTGTTCATAAATGCGAGTTTGCATATTGTTTGTGAAGGTTATTTAAAATAGATTCTGAATAAAGGTAGTATAATGCTGACCTTAATTTTCTTTACTTGTTTGTTGTGTCACTCATAACTTGTATTCGCATATATTTACTTATTGAAACATTTAGAAAGTAGAAATATAATTAAACCATTTAATATAAAAATTAATGTACCAATAGAAACACTGTACATAAATAACCAACCTACACCGCACCGGGTGGTCCCTATGCCTGGAGATGGGTCCTGTTTATTCCATTCTTTGTCATTCTCTATTTACGGGAAAGTTTGAGTCCTCGTATGAAATTAGGCGTGCCATAGTAGAGTATGTGGTGAACCATTGGGACGAACTGCTGCTGTACACTTGTGACGAGCGCGGCAATCCATATATAGAGTATAAATATACTCGATGGCTATGTTGAAATCTACCACCTTCGGTTCCGTGTCAGAGCTTATGAATGAATGAATGAATGAATAAAATTTTATTTCGGATAAGTTACAATCCATAGCGTGTTAGTATATCTTATACTTAAGGTTAATATTAAAATTTAAATGAATTAAAATTAATTATAATTATAATTACAATAAATATTGGGCCGCGCCCTTGACCTGCTCCATCCAGAATCTCTGTATAGGGCAATCGTATCTCCCAGCAATTGCATTTAGAATGCTGTTGGGACTACGCCTTATGTGATTCCAGACCGACACGATACGCTTTCTCATGATAGCCTGGAATCCATCGGTGCGAGCTTCGGCAAACATACCAGATGCACTGCACCACTTAGGTAGTCCCATCATCATTCTAAACGCATTGTTATACTGTATACGCAGAGCATTGTAGGCACGCTTTGTATACCTAACCCATAGGCCGCTCGTGTAGAAGGATTGACTGAAAGCTTTAAACAGCGTTACCTTGACTTCACGTGTACATTTAGCGAACCTACGGACAAGCATATTGCTCCGCACCGACAAAGCCCTGCGCTCTCTTTCTACGTCTAGATCATCACTAAGACCACTCGTTAATATATGTCCCAGATGTTTGACCCTATCCACAACCTTTAGCGGGATATTACTAAGCATAATAGGAGGTACATAATAAGGTTTTATATTACCCGCTTTAAATATCATGACCTCACTTTTCTTCGGGTTGTACTCTAGACCATGGGCCAATGCATAATTCTCACATCTCCTAAGCAGTATCTCCAACGCACTGATCGATGGGGCCAGCAGCACCATGTCATCAGCATAACTCAGATTATTTATACAAGTGCTTCCTACGTAACATCCTGCATGCATGCTGCTGAGCCCATCGATCAGCTCGTTTACGTATAAGTTAAACAACTTAGGAGATGTGATCCCCCCCTGTCTTACCCCACAATCTAGTTTGTACTCTACAGACATCATGTTTGACCATCGCACTTGATTGAGCTGATTGTTGTACCAGTGCCTGAAGAGAGCCACATATTCCCCTGGTATACCTGTCTTACTCAGCTTTTGCCACAGCAAATCGTAGTTAACTCGGTCAAAAGCCTTAGACAAATCGAGAAAACAGGCATACACAGGGGTTTTCCTATCCGTGTAATACCTGACCGCATGTTTTAGACACAAGATGGCACTATCCGTAGACAGGCCTGCCCTAAAGCCAAATTGGGCATCGTGTATTTTAACGTGTCGTTCAAGTATGTCGTCTAACAAACGGTCAAGTACCTTAGCGGTAGTAGTGGCAAGGGAGATAGGTCGGTAGTTTGTTTTATCCGAAAGGTCACCCGTTTTGTTCTTCACCACTGGCACAACAATCGTTCTCATTAAAGCTTGCGGAAGATACGAATGTCCTACACACAGGTTAAAGAGCATGGAGAGAACGCGAGATAAATGGACCCCGGCGTATTTAAAATGCTCCATGCTTAAACTGTCATGCCCCGGGGACTTACCCCTCTGCATGCCACTAATGACCATTTGGATTTGTTTAGATGTAATAAGGGCAGCACGCTTTACTCCGGTGGTCACAACCTCTCGCACTCCCCCCCCAGGTGGATTCACATTCAACAGCGATTTAACAGTGAACTGCTCTCTAAATAATTCCGCTATTTCCCCGCATTCGGACTTACCCCCAACACTCTCAGGAAGGCCAGGCCTCACATTCAGTTGCTTGGTACCCTTCCAAAAATCCCTAAACTGCTTATTTTTGTGCGCAAGAGCCAACTTATCCATTTTGATCTGTTCCTGTCGGTCTTGGCACCATTTTAATTTAGCCTTGAAAATTTTCTTTGAGTGTTGCATTCGCTCAAAAGTAGTACCTCTCCAAGGTTTGCCTGCAAGCTCCCAAAGCTGAAATTGCAACCTGGCCTCCCTGTGAGCTTCAGCGACATACATATTCCAACCCGCGATACATTTAAATTTTCGGCGCATTTCATATGTTGAGGTCATTATGGCCGCAGTTCTGAGAGTATTTATAATATTTTCATATAAACCATCAATGACTTTACCGTGCTCCACATTATGGCATATCCCATCACAACAGTTTCTAAGAGAGACTGGAAAGTCAATTTCCTTCAACTTACTGTTACAAATATTCATATATTCATTAATTTGATGTTTCTGTCTTTCGCCCCATATGACCTTATTATTAAAATTTCCATTTATATTATTTATTACAGGTTTGATTAATTCTAGCTTACATTCCATGAGTACAGGAAAATGATCAGACCAGAACACATCATGCATAATAGTAACGTTATGTATCGTATTGTATGCACATTTTGTTACAATGCAATGGTCTAACCATCTCCTGCAGCCATGTACATCACTAATATAAGTATAGGTTTCTGAGTCACATTTATCTACATCAGCACATATCCACTGTTGTTCGGAACAAAACTCGACCATCTCCCGATAAAACGGTTCATTTATATGAGCGTTAAAGTCCCCTATCATAAAAGCCGCTTGCACATCACAATTATCCGCAACTGTAGACGATAGCACTCCTAGACACTCGGTGAACATTGGCAAGTTGTCGCTGCAGTCCGTGGGCATATATACGGATGCCACTAAGAACGAGGTGTTACCAGTTTCCACCTTAATGAAAATAATTCTATCACTGTTACATTCAATTATAGTTACATTTTTAAACGCACTCTTTCTATATAATATTCCCACACCACCATACGGCCTGCCTTTAAGTAGTCCCGCCGAAATATCAACAGCTGATTTACCAGTCCAGCCAAAGTCCCTGTCTATTGTACTAAGGATAGGTAAATCAAAGCTCAAAAGCCAAGTTTCCTGAAGAAGCACGATGTCCGCAATTTTACACAGTTTTTTTACTCCTTCTATTGATCTCTTTATGGATTTACAGTTGAATGATACTATTTTACACATTTCAGACATTATTTAGGTATTTTGTATTTCACTCGTCTTATTTTCCTTATCATTTGCGGTGCCCTTAAAAAATACAAAACGCCTAAACGTTATACCGCTAGGCCATAGATTATCGTTAAGGAAAGTTCCCAGTTTAGACTTACTAACATATACTTTATAGGAGTAATACCCCTTATCTCTTTTCATAGCAATTTTCGATAACTGAACCCGTTCTTGAGTTTTTTCAAAGATATATTCCGATATATCACTTTCCAAGACAGCTTATGGCGGCTGCCAAATCGTATCCGTTTATTTTTGAAGTTTATGAAAATGGCTGTTTGAGAGGATCTTTTGGTGATGATCCTGGGAACCAGGTGAAACGCTTACGGTTCTCTGGTAATTTTTTAGGTGGTCACTATGAAGTTCTTCTTCCTGATCTTATGCCATTGGAGGAATTACTAAATGACAATGCACTAAACAACCATATTCCTGAACTTAAGCCATCGGAGGAACTACTTAATGATAACGCACTAAACAACCATATTGATTACTTACCTAAAAATAGAGGAAGACCCACAAAAGTTAAAAGAGGAAGACCTAAAACTTCGGAGCTAACCCGTTCTCAGCAACTCAAAGAGGCAGCTGCTCGTTATCGTAAAAATAACCCCGAAATGCGCAAAGAAACTTTAGCACGTTACTCTGCTGCTCATCCGGAAGTTAATCGAGCAGCTGTAGTACGCTACTCTGCTTCTCATACTGAATTTCACAATGCTGCTGTAGCACGTTACTTTGCTTGTCATCCAGAAGTTAACCGTGTAGCAGTAGCACGTTACACAGATTCACATCCTGACGTAAATCTTGAGTCTGTTCGTAGAAAAATATCAAAACAAAAATTGAAACTCCGACTCAAAAATATAGAAAAAATCACACAAGTCCTGACAAATAAAATTCAAGACAGATTAGAAGCAGAGAAACTTATTAAATGGGCAGTTCATAATAGGCAACAAGCTTTAGGGTCCTTTATTAAAACTTTGGATAAGTTAAAAAAAAATGAAAATTTATTTAGAAAAGTTGAGTACATGCCCCGGTGATAGTACTTTACATGACAAGTTCGAAGCTTTTCTGGGAAAAATGGAGCATAGAAATAATCAGGAGCCATATTATGCACAAGAAACTCACGAAGTTTCTACAGAAAAAGCAATAGAAATTGACGAAACAGGGAAAGCAGTCTTTGGGAATGTTGAAAAACACGGTAAAGGTTTAGTTTGGTCTTGTGTGGGTATAGCTTACGCCATAACTATTCATAAATGCCTGGGTCTAATCTTAATTAATGCTCTAATGGTTATCGGTTCTGGAGTGTTTACACGTGGGCAAGCGTATGTAGCACTTTCCAGGGTCACAAGTTTGAACGGTATACATCTAGTAAATATCGATTTCGGAAGCATTAAAGCGCAGGAATCTGCAATATTAGAATATAATAGACTAAGACGCAAATACCGGCCAGACTTGTCAGAAATTGTTCCATCAAAGCCCCGGAAAAAAGCCCATAAAGACAGAGAGTGGGCTATGAGAAAAATGGTAGCTGACGTACAAGTAGTACCCGAAAAGAAAAAAAAGAAGAATACCTACAAAAAGAGATGAGATCCCATCAAAAACATTACATGTAAAAAGGTGCAAGTCTCGCAGCATAGCAGTTGTTATACCACAAAAAAGTTATGAGATCAATTGTTTTACCAAGTCAATAATTCTGTAGCTACTACAAGGGGGTATCCATAAAACTCGATTTCTACTAACTTGCCTAACTTGAAACTGCATGTAGAAATACTCATTTTATTATAGGTATCAATAAAGAGTAAGCCAAATTAGCTTGAGATTACCAAGCGAATTAAGTTTGATGATCCACCACTACCTATCCATGGGAACATTTGTCTAGCAGCTTTGTCATAAATTGTTACCTTATAACAATTACTTAATTAACAACATTTTATAGTAACTGTATTAATATAAGATATCTGTATTTTTTTAATATAAAGAATATCTTGGCCATCGACCACATCTTACTGAATGTCTTTAGGGCATTGCTAAATTAGGGTTGTTTTAAGCAGTTGATTTATTTTACTTACCTATGTACCGAGTGTTTTTGAGGTCGTGAAGCAAAATAATGGACATAATACGGAATTAAATCTGAGAGTGAGAGAAAGAGTGTTTTTCAAGATATAGAAAATTTCGTTTGTTATAACATGGTCACCAGATATCCTATACACCGTTTGACAAAGGCATAATAGGATGATTATATATACTCTGACAACCAAATTATGTCAGTAGAAAAGCGTGCAAAATTCAAAATTAGTATGAAGAATAGTAGGAAGGGCGGACAGGCCAGTAGATTTTTTTTATTTCACGCGGTTTCCTATTGACACCGTTTTGTTTGAGTAAGTATATACATAAATGATTTAAGTAGTTTTAAGATAATATATTGATCAGAGTCTACCCTACATAATGTTGATAGGCTTCAGAGTCACGAAAAGTAGTTTTTGATCACGACTCAACCCAAATCATCCCTGTGCGATGGCCAAGTCATTCTTTATATTAAAAAAATACAGATATCTTATATTAATACAGTTACTATAAGATGTTGTTAATTAAGTAATTGTTATAAGGTAACAATTTATGACAAAGCTGCTAGACAAATGTTCCCATGGATAGGTAGTGGTGGATCATCAAACTTAATTCGCTTGGTAATCTCAAGCTAATTTGGCTTACTCTTTATTGATACCTATAATAAAATGAGTATTTCTACATGCAGTTTCAAGTTAGGCAAGTTAGTAGAAATCGAGTTTTTTGGATACCCCCTTGTAGTAACTACAGAATTATTGACTTGGTTAAACAATTGATCTCATAACTTTTTGTGGTGTAACAACTGCTATGCTGCGAGACTTGCACTTTTTTACATGTAATGTTTTTGATGGGATAGAACTTATCGGAAAAATATAACTTATAGTAAAGGTCGCAAGAGTCCGCTGGATACGGGTGGCGCAGTACCGGTCATTCTGGCAATCTTTGGGGGAGGCCTATGTTCAGCGGTGGACGTCTTTCGGCTGATATGATGATTTTGATAATGAAGAAAATAGGTATACCTACATACAGAGAGGGAGAACGTTTGGCCACCTTGTACGACATGACAATTTCATCACAAATCTAATAGAAGGGCAGATAGAAGCAAGGAGGGGAAGGGGAAGGCCGCGAAGGGCGTATGTAGACCAACTGAAGGAAAAGGCACAGGTCAGGTCGTACAAGGAGGTAAAGGAATTGACGGACGACAGAGAGAGATGGCGATTACTCCACCGACAAGGCACAGCCCTTAAATAATGATGATGACATACAGGGTGTTTGGGATAACGATGTAGGAATTTCTGGAGCTGGTAAAGGAGACTAATTGGAAGAGTTTGAACCCTATTTACCTAAGTCCAATATATGACAGTATTTAAAAAAATTAACTCACACTTGCCTACTAACAACATGTAACTTATTTTGTTTGGTGACGGCGTTCAACAATTGATCGACGATAACTTTTAAACTAATTGCTATTTTGTTGTACTTTTCTTTGTAATCAAAACCTAGAAAATCAAGCGCATGTTTTTACATGAATAGGAAGACTCATATCCCAACTACTTTTTTTTCACAGGCCAATAAAGTTTAATTTACTGTTAGAAATCAGTAATGTTGAACTAGAAAAATTATTTAAAAAAATGTTGTGCGTGGCAAGTGGGAGTTCATTTTTTTTTATTTATTACTCAACTAATTGTTATGTTAATTATAAAAAATCAATGCTATTTATTGCACATTTTGTTTTAAATTTAACTTTTTAAATACGTTTTTGGTATAAAAGTAAACATTTTGAAAAACGTGATTAAAAAAAAACTGTCTCATATTGGACTAAGGTAAATAGGGTTCAAACTCTTCCAATTAGTCTCCTTTACCACCTCCAGAAATTCCTACATCGTTATCCCAAACACCCTGTATGTACATGATCGAAAAATTCAAGTATCAGTGTGAAAGGTAAATAAAATCTTCATATACATAATTACATAGCTGCCGATTTCTACGAGGAAGACCAAGGTTAAGACTGTCAGAAAAAATCGTGAGTCTTACATTCAAATTCATTCAATAAGAAAAAAAATAAGGACTACCTAATCTATAACTTTCAAAAGTTTATTTTTAGAAATCGGCAACTATAACTAGTAAGTACATTCATCGTATTTTCACAAAAATGGGCTTTATTTATTTTTGCTTTGCAGCAGCTACGTGATTGAAAACGCTGCGGATTAGTGAAACTGAAAGTTCAATTTTGTTTCAATACAATACTTGTTTGGATGTTTATTAATCGAGTAAAATGTGCGTTATTAATTGTCACTTTATTGTTCTTTAAAGAACGATAAGTTCTTTATTTTCAAAAATATACAATCTATAAACATAAATTAAATCTAAATATGTAATGTAACTAACCTAACCTATATCTTAAACCTTGTGACATTGTACCCATGAACCTAAATTTTTTACGCCAAACAGTACAAAATCGTATTCTTTCCCGAAGCCCTTATATCTATTTATTACGTTTAAAAAAATCGGCATTTTCCGCTTTAAATGTAATTCATTGAAAATGGGACGGTGCCACCAACATCCGTCCTATTCTTCGAGGAACCAAAGACGTACCATCAGGTCTCTTACCATCATCTCTGATAATACCAGTAGGTTCAAGAAGAGCAGGTACATTGATGGTGGCAAGAGACCTGCGGATATCGTTAAGCGTCGCATGTCGCAAATACTAATAATAGTCCGTGGTGTACCAATTGGTCCACGGGTGTGTCACAACAGCATAAGTGAGGGGTACATACTCCGAGCCGGTTGTGAGCCTAAGGGAGGCCGGATCCAGAAAAGTACCAGTACTAGCCGAAGGATGGGCATGCAGCAAGTAACCACCTTCCCGGGTTCCGACCGCCAAGAATCTCCCTAGAACCGAGCCTTCAGAGCTGATAAGAGAATAATTGTAACATGTTAGATCACAATACACATTATCCATTACAAAACAAATTAAAATAATCTTAATACTAAAATAGTAATAAAACACCCTCGTCATCATCGTTCCTCATCGTCGAATCCGACTCGTTTGGGCAGCGTTCGGGAAGCTACGACACATATTTTCGTCCAATATTCCGCAGTGTTTGAAGACGAAAGTCTTTAATCAGTGTGTGTTGCCAGTGATGACATACGGTACTGAAACGTGGCCGCTTACAATGGGATTCATAAGAAGGCTCAAAGTCACCCAAAGGGCTATGGAGAGGGCTATGCTAGGAGTCTCTCTGCGTGATCGAATTAAAAATGAGACCATCCGCAGCAGAACCAAAGTAACCGAAGTAGCTCTCCGAATCGCTAAACTGAAGTGGCAGTGGGCGGGGCACATTGCGCGTAGAACCGATGGCCGTTGGGGCGGGAAGGTTCTTGAGTGGAGGCCACGTACCGGAAGGCCCCCCACAATGTGGACCGATGACCTGGTGAAGGTCGCAGGAGTCCGCTGGATGCGAGTGGCGCAGGACCGGTCATTGTGGCAATCTTTGGGGGAGGCCTATGTTCAGCAGTGGACGTCTTTCGGCTGATATGATGATGATGATGAATAAAACTTCCTAATAATCAAATCGATTAATTACTGCTATAAAAAAAACTTAATGGCTGATTCGCACACTCGGGTTTTTATTATTTTGGCATAAATACACCGAGTAAAATGAAATGCTTACTGGCACAAAAAGATAGATCGTGTGAATCCTTTGAAATGACCATTTTGTTCCACTAAAAGATTGCTCCAAAATCACTGTTCAAGCGGAGGGTAGTATAATTATATGGAATGCGTAAAACTTACTTCTTTTCTCTATTGGAGATGTAAAGAAAAGCCTCACCCAATGATGTGACATTTCCGGACTTTACTCGAATTGGGAGTTTTGCCAGCAATATTGTAGCAGCCGCAATAGCCGTTTGACGTTTAAATCGTACCTATTGGTAGCGTAAACTGAAAATGTAATAAACTTACGTAAAGAGTACGGCCGCGAAAAATTGTACAGTAACAGTCGTGAATTTGTAACACACGGTAACATACGTGAAGTAGGTAACACTAGTGAACTCTCTTAGGCTTAGTACACATGGTTAAGAAAAATCCTAAAAAATAACAGGTTTTTTATTGTAAAAATAAATGAGAAGTAGGCATAAGTTAATACAATGCAAATGTAATAAAACAATATGTAATCATAATCACATAATGAACCGTTTATTTTATTAAAATATTAAGTATTCATATGACCAACAATTTCTGGGTTGTTTGCTCGCATCCGCTCTCGGTACCGCTTCTGTTTTTCCGCCGCAGATAATGCCATCTAAATAGACAAATAAAATATTTTTTTAAACGGTTTGCCAATTTTTTTTAAAATAAGCGTCTGTGGTCGATCATGTATAAATATATCTGTCGTTATTCATAAGAACAATGAAATGAGATTGCTAAGGGGACCAAACACTAAAGGGCACTTTTTACTTAAATTGTTTTATTCCCTGTAATCTGTATCATGTGTTTTATATGCAATAAAAAATATTGTATTGAAATGTAAATCGCATAATAATTTTAATATTAAATTACAATAAGTATTTAGCACCGGTATTTGGGGAATTTACAACGAACGCTTATATATTTACTTTACAAATGGAGAAACAAAGTCAAGAGATATAATAACTTGTACAAGCCGATTTTAGCCACTTAGTTAGAAAATCAGCAATTACCAAAGTAGGTTTCATTTTTAAGAATATGTGCCGTACTTATGTTATTTTCATATATAATTTATTTAAACTAACTTTATTACTCCTCTTCATATATCCATATGTAAAAAATAAAATAAGTATCTGATCATCAAAAATAAATAAATAAAAACTGTTCAATAATTGGCTTATACACGATTTTTTTTTTTATTGAGTCTTTTTGAATTTTTAAAAATGCTTAAAAATCACATTTCGCACAATAAAGACGATTGTCTAACCATTTAATGTTGGATTTTGCAGTCTACACTACTCTTAACAATCGATCACGAATGTTACGTAACACATATGGTAACACACGTATCATTCGTGAATCAATAACACATGCAGACATAACCTAAACAGCAATTTTCGTCCTGGGGTTTGAAGTAGTAGGACCCCGAAGAGTTTGATTGTTGAAAGAAATTGTCTATAAACACACATAAAATAAATAATATAGTAAATCTGCATTCTTACCTTGCATATTCTCGCTGAAAAATATTAAAACTTCCCGAGACAAAAGCGTCGATCGCCTTGAAGGGCACTATCACAGAAAACAAAATGGCGATTTCTTTCCTCAAGTTGCATAACTTGAAGGTGGTGATGCCGTTATTAAAAAAATATCGTCGTTACCCGGAAATTCTGATAGTTTCGTAGTATTTGAGGTAACTTACGTGAGGTATCATTCGGGATTGAAAAATGAGACACGATATTTTAATAAGTTTTGTATTTATTTTCATTGTTTTTAATTTAAATAATTTAAATTGTATCATTGCAAATTAAAACATTAATTTAGAAATGCCAAAAAGATTACAGGTTCCAAAAAACAATTCTGCATTTTCATGACCTCAAATTATGAGATGTCTTAGGTAGGACACACGATTTTTGTATGGAAACGAAAATTAACACTTTCAAAAAAAATACAAAGTGTTAGTAAAATTGCAAACAAAATGAATTTAATAACTTTTCTGAATAAAAACATTAGTTTGCGCACCAAAATCCACTAACGACTATCATTAAGTAAGATAACATTATTGAGATATAGTACTCTATATTAATGGGACAGTTTCTTTTTTTCAAATGTACAATAATTGGCGGCCATACTCTAAAGTTAACTATGGTATTTCATTAGACAGTTTATTTCATAAGTATTATTGATCTCTCTTTAAGGTTTTTTTATTGTTGTTGATAAAGTTAAACTTAAACTTGTTATTAATAAAGTTGAGATACGAAGCTTTTTTAACATTTATCGGGGTTACTATGAGCAAAAACTTCACACCACGCATAAGGTTGGATAAAGTGCGAAACATTCACATTCGGGGATCATTCAAGTTTGCTTGCATCGTTGACAAAATGACAGAAGGCCGACTACGGTGGTATGGGCACGTCATGAGACGAGATGATACGCACATGACAAGATCAGTTCTGGACATGCAGGACGGTGCCCGAGGCCGAACGCGACCGCCGACAATATGGATGAGCACTGTGACAAAAGATATCAGAGCGCCAGGCATTGATAGGAGTGTGACAGCGGATAGGATAAAGTGGCGAAATGGTATAAGGAGGGCCGACCCCAATTATACATTTTATTTTTATTTAAGTGAATCGTTTTCGAGATATCAGCTCTCAAAGACTGAAAAATGTGTCCCGCCCCCTCTATTTTTTAAACTACGCAGTATAAAATTGTAAAAAAAAAATGTTATGCACATTAATAAACTCTATCAACGATTTTTGATTTGATTTAATTATCATTTATAGTTTTTGAGGTAGGTTGATTTAACTGTATTTTTTTAATGATAAATTGATAATGGTACGGAACGCTTCGCGCGCGTGTCCGACTCGCACTTAGCCGGTTTTTTTTTCTTTCATTAGGATAAAATTCTTCTACAAGAGTTACATTCGATTACCCTTATAAATATAAGGCATCAAAGTTACCCCAATGACAGTTTAACTTTAATCACAACGTTTTGTTCTACTATCTTGATACATTTTCAAGGAAGCGTTTATTTTTTGTTTAGAGTGAAAGATAACAAACAGTTTTCGTTACCGTTTTATTTTTTGGATTTTTTACGCCTAATTTTAGAAGATATTTACTGTAGATGTAACAAATGATCAATGTAACACATATCACATTTTTCATATTATATTATTGCTGGATTTCTCTTATGCGCCAGTACGAGTAAGACGTCTCTCTAAATATAATGTTTTATTTATCCTTTTGGCAATATTATTGACATCGTTCACATCACTTGTTTTATCTCTAGGATTTGTCAGAGACACAGTTTCTTTAGCATGAATTATTTCCCGAACATTGAAACTCCTAATGGGAACAGAGGATATCGTAGAGACTTAGAGACAGAGGAGATCTTAGAGCAGATTTATAGATATATGAACAGTCCAAGGCAAAATAAGGTGTATATAAAAATGCTCACTAATACAGTCTGTCCCAAGGAGAAGTGACCCGTTCCCTATGGATACGCAACCAAAATGTATGAAAATGTAATATTGGTCCCATAGCAAAATTTGTACAGTATGACTTATACAGTGTGTTTCAGGAAGTGTACTTTAATTCCGTGAGACAAAAACGTCGTAACATATTTATAAGAGGATTTTTTAGATACGTATATTTGCACTTGGCTGTACACGAGGCAAAAATACTGACAAAACACTTAAAAGTACCTAATCATAATACAATTTTGGACAGTGCTCGTAACTATCCCTGAAACGGTATCCTTATGGCCCATATTGGCCGTCTTCCGTTGGTTTTCTGCGATCATGACCGCCATGGATCGGGTCCAATTTTATTCATATAGGTTAGTCCAAAATATTCAAGTCTAGGTTCCTAATCCCAATGGACGCGTTCCGACTTTGAAAATATTTAAGGTTATCTGACTTACATCACAGAAAAAGGAAAGTTTCAACTACTTCTGAAAGCTTTTACAGGCTTCAAGAGTGAAATTAATCCGTAAATAAAATCTACGTAAGTATAATAATAATACTATTATGTGACTGGTTCATAATGAGACGAGGAACGAGCCGAAATCGAGTTTCATAATAGGATAACACGAGTGTTTTAATGCCTAATTATGAACAGTTGCATACATAACTTTATCTACATGCACATAATAAGTTTTCTACAATATGTTTATTTTCAGCAAATTATTGGTCACGGTTATAGCGGCATTCCGGATTTCTGGTGGTGTTTCACACATTTCAACATCACTGTCTTCGTCGGCATAACTCATTCTTCAGTGTAAATATTTCACAACGAACTCGATAATATTTAACTTTCAAGTCTACAGTCCAAAAAAGTTGGATGTTCGAAACAATTGAAACAAAACAAATGACTGACATTAGTGTTTTTTAATTCATAGACACGGTAAGGTTTTGAGTCGATGTCGATTCTCGAATCGATTCTCAATATTCGAGATTTAGAAGAATGTATGTAATATGAATTTTAATGTGAATGAAGTTACAAATCGATTAATTCGATAATCGAAATTAAAGTGTGATTTTTCTTTTTAACAGAATGTTCGAAATTTAATTGTGATTAAGATATCGGTTGCCGATATCGTAAAGTAAAAATTATAACACACCCACAGATACACATTTCTTAAAGTAGGCCATTAAATTTGCTTACCACCGCTAAACTTATTGTACCTAGACAACTTATGATATGGATGTAGATAAAATTAATTATGTACGGCATTATTTCTCGCTATAGTAATCTCATAATATGTTAAATAAATAAATAAATATCTTGGGACATCTTACACAAATGGACTTAGTCCCACGGAAAGCTCAATTAAGGCTTGTGATGTGGGTATGAGATGTATGTGGGTAGATCGGGGATAATGAAACGCAGGCGTACCGAGCACAGCTGGTTTATTACTGGATAGGTAACGGGCGCGCGCGCCAACAAGCATGCATACATGTCAACTCCTTCCGACTTAATTTGGATATCTGAGGACAATTAACATAAATTACTTAACGCTAAATCTTATAATTAATTTTCTTAAGCCTAGGTCTTAGATTAATTCCAGACTGAGGAGCAGGCGATGAGCCTGACGAGACTTCTTGCTCAACGACTTGCACCGGCTGTTCCGAATGCTCAGATGGTACAGTCGACAAAAGAGCGCCCTTTACAGGCCCCGCACACTAACAAGTTATCTCAGACGCACGACACACACTGCGAAGAAGTCCTGTGCTAGTGTGCGTGATAGTTTAAATTTAAGAGCTTGTATTTTCTACCTTATCATAATTATCATAAAATTTACTTTACAAAATAATACAGATTTTAGAAATATGTTCGCACTGTAAGACCATAATACATTGATTCAAGATTCAATTTCGCCTAAAGTAAAAAAAATATGTCGCCTTATTTTATAAAAGGTTATTGTCTAGTTTCACGTTAGTTACAACTTTGTGTCATTAGTATTAAGGTTCAAAGTTAATTATATTTAATATCGTAGGCTACCATTCAAATTCTTTGACGCCAATTACCTTTACTTGAATGAGGTGAATATTTTATTAATCTACCCGCAATATATATGTACATATCGTTATAACAATATTGTGGGTAATGGGTATGGCATTTTTCATTTCATTGCTAACCGACCTTCGTTGCAAGCATTGTTCATTTTACTTTCTTGTTACCTATTGATTTTGATTGTTTTGTATTAACATGGAGAATACGCGTATTTTGGATTGAAGTGGGCCGAAATTATTATTATATATTATTATTCATAAACAGAACGTTTCGTTAAGTGAAATCGCACGAAGATGAATGATATCAGTAAGTAATACTCTTAGATAGCTACTTATTAAAAGAAACGCATGGTTTTTGTGTGAATAAGTAATTTCAATTAAAAATATAATCATTTACCTATTATTTATCTAGTACGAGTATATTGACACGTTTGACGTCCAGTTAATTACGAAACATGTTAATCTTATACTAAATTTACTTTGCAGAGACCAACAGTGCAACTATGGGCTGTGGGTTCGCCGGTTTGCTGAGACGGGAAATGTGAAATCAGAGCATTTCGGCCCGAATCCTGGAGCGTATACTGACGCGTCTATGCTTCATCAGGACGTTGTTGCGTCACATTCAAACGACCCGTTTCTCAGCACCCGTGTGACAGCAGCCAGGCGTGATGTGACCTTGCAGACCGTGCGGAACCACTTAAGCGCGGCTGGATAAAGATGTCGAAGACCCGCGAAAAAAATTGCGCTGACAAGGGACCACATAGATAACAAGACTGCGATTTGCAATGAAATATCTAGACTTTGATTGGTGTAATAACGTAGTGATATTTACCTACTGACGAAAAATCGTTTAAGTCGGATAAAGACGGCCGTAAAATTTTGTGGACAAAAAAGGTGAGCGTTATTGTGAAAAAAACTTTTTACCGTGTACGGCTAGTGGTAGTTTGACTCTAGGGTATTGGGGCTGGATGTCATCGATGGGGCCCGGGGAGCTGGTGCAAGTTGGAAGTCGCAATAATAGTAAAATGTAACTTTATAAAATGCGACCCAGGTCGTGTTATGTTGTGACTAGTATCCAATTTGTTCAATTGATTACTTTATTTTTACTTTGATTTGTTAGATCAAGTGAACGTGGGCTAATTTTGTAACCGAAAATATAGATAGTTTGAATTAAAAAAAAAAACAATACAAAGATTGTCTTCATAACATTCAAAACAGTCGATTTCACTATAAAATATAAAACTGGTGACATAGCTAATGCATGTTTGTTATTTACATAACGTTCGTATGATTTACAATAAAATTGAAATAATCTAGCACTGCCTTATTATATTATCTCGCCGGATTACACGATCAGAAAATATAAATATTAAAACAATTTATTGAATTAGTCAACCTTTGAATTTTTAATAGGTTTTTACTTACATTTTTTTACTTAACAGATATTTAAAATGCATTCATTCTACCATAATATTTTGCCTAACATACAGGCAAATATAGGTATATAAAATTGAACATCGTAAATCTAGATCTAATTAATGTTTTTGATTTGTATTATGTGATGTGTATCTGTATCTTTTTTTCAATAGTGTAATTTTAGTTTCATGACGCATTGGTGTTGTGCTGTAATGTCATGCCACTTTTGTTTTAATAAATAAATAAAACATTATTATTATGTAAAATTGTATGAGAAAAAAGATTTTGATATGTTTGAAACGTTCCTGACATAACTTTAAATCATTTGATAGTCAACTAGTTAATGGGCAATCCAATGTGTTTAATGATGTTATTGCTGATGAAGTTAGTTACTAACTAACATTGCATTGCATGCTTATTCATTTGACCATTGATAAGCTCAAAAATATATATTTTTAAAATTTTTATTTTATTTATTACTTTCCTACTTTTTCTATCATTTGCTGAGAGACGAATGTCGAACATCTCATATCCGGTTATTTCTCTTGGTGGCAAAGTTTTAATGTTTATTTTACTAAATATGCAATTACAGCATTTTAAAATATTAAAAGCTGTAATTTTATTGCTCTAGAATATGTTACGATTAGAAATTTACATATAAATACCAGTTTATGTAATTCTTTTTTTATAGGCTGTAGGTAGATAGATAATAAAAACATGTAACTTATTTATGTGATGGGAATTAAGTATTTTATAATTAAGGCATTCTAATTAATGTTTCATACATGTGTATCAGTTTTTGTTTTAATTACCGAGTAAACAATATTGTTTCAATTACCTTGCAGGTAACATATAAGCAAATGAATATAATGCTACCTACTAATAATGTGTGAGAGTTTTAAATGTTAGCATTAATTTATAAACTATATGGAAACGGATTATATCGCGTATATTTATTAATGATTCATTACATCATGACGTTTCGAACACTTTACAAGGTTGATCTACAGATGACTGATGCGATAAAATCCTTTTCCATTGTTTCATTTCATGTATTTTTTCTTGTCAATGCTTGGCAAATATATAGGTGTGTGCTGATGTTGTAGATGATCAACATCACATTTTACAGTAGGTATACTATAGGAGCGATTGCAAATACAATTTTTAAAACAACAATTTAGGTATAGAAAAATGTTGCTCGATATAATTGTTATTTTGTTATATTATAATATTTCAAAGTATAATACCTCATAAACAAATTGCTTAATCAATTCGTGTTTTTATTCTGTAGATTTAATTTAAAAAAAACTATGCCAAACGTCCCCAGAATTTAACTAATACATAACATCCTCATAATATCCTGATATTAACCCCTCGCAGACTATCTAAATTAATTGATGAACCTTGATATTTAAAATAAAAAGCTCAATGATGAAACAGGCCTACGAGGCATTAACAAGACCAACATATTTCTTGTTTATTATTACACACGTGCGGCTTATAACAAAAAAAAAATATTCTAAGTAGGTATACTTGTCCTACAGTTCCTTATTTAACTTGGGTGTAAATATAAAACAATATTATTATTATTAGTTGTAGTTTATAAAAAAAATCTAAAGTAAGTATCCTGCAAGTAATTTTTTTAAATACGATAAACTTCACCGTAGAAGGCGTATTTCTGCAAATGTGGAAAGTATATTTATGTGTATATCATTAAAAAAATAGTAGGTAACAATCACATCTTAGGATAGAACTATTGAAATATTGGGGAAGCATTGTAGGTATGCCCAGTAAAGTGCCTCGTCTACAAAGACGTCGAGTTGGTAAGTATGCCTAACATCATATTTTGATAACATTGAAGTTGCTTGTCTGAACACGTTAACATGCTACTTACTTATACGTTAAACCTATCATAATTATCGAAATCTACGCTGTAAAGTGTAATCCATATTTAAACCATGAGCAGCATACAAATCATGCAATTCTACTAATATTCGAAACATGAACAATCTACCCGCTTCCAGCTGTTTAAGAAACGGGTTTCTTGTTTCTTATTAGTCAAATGATTCTACCGACTTGTTATAGTTGTTATTATTCAATTTCTAATAACATGACAAAAATAATCAAGTGCGCCGTAACGTCTAGCATCGGATTTGAACCCAGATCATTGGGTTAACAGCCAGCGTTAGACCAACCGCGCCATCGCAGCGTCTATTTAACGGGCAAAAATTGTGAACTCATCCCTCGCGTAGCTAGACTACTTAGTTTGAAATTATAGATAACACACACATACGCGGCAGCATGAGCGTTCGTTGCATGCGAGTTTCTATGTGTGTATCGCGCATCCGTGGTAAGATGCTTGCACTTGTGAGCTGTAAAGGAGACTTTTTTGTCGACTGTACATCCACCGTTTCATCCATACATATCGGTGTCTCCGTCTCAGTCATCACCCCCTCCGCATTCCTTAGTTCTTCCCTGTGCGGTCAGATTGGTCCCCGACAGTAATTGGAACATCGAGCGCACAAGTGAGAGAATCTGATACACTTGTGGTGTGGTCAATTGAATCTGACATCTGTGCAGCATCTGACAGACATAAATCATTCACAACATTCGTATATTTTAATAATTGATTGATATGCCTTTTACATATAACACCACTATCTAACTTTACTTCATACATTCTATTACCAAGTTTCTTTTTGATATAAGCTTTTGACCAAAACGGTTTACGATTTTCATAGCACCTTGTACACACAATGTCATCTATTCCGAACAACCTAACGCGTTGACCGCTCGTTTCGTCATTGATACCGCGCGGCAACGCAGGCGGCGGCCGCAACAGGTCCAGGCGACAGCGTAGCTCGCGACCCATCATTAACTTGGCGGGGCTCGCACCTGTCGTGCAGTGACTAGTGTTACGGTACTCAAATAAAAAATCTTGCAACTTTTCATCTATGACCCTGGAACACGAGCTATACTGTAGAATGGATTTTAGTTGCGTTTTACAGGTACGAACATTTATCTCCGCCTGACCGTTGCTGCAAGGGTGATAAATAGGTGAAGTTAGGTAACGTATACCGTTTATTTTGCAAAACTCGACAAATTCCCGTGACGCTATTTTCGCGTCATTATCTGATACGATAACACTCGGAAGCCCGAATCGTGCAAACAAAAAGTTTAACTTTGTTATTAAATGCCTCGTAGTGAGGTCATTACCCATCTCCAAGCATTCAAGCCATTTACTGTAGGCATCTACTACTACCAGGAATGACCGCTGACCTACTGTAAAATAGTCAATATGGACACGATCCCACGGAGCGGTGGGGCGAACCCAGGGCGAGGGAGGGGCTCGCGGGGGCGCGCTGCGCTGGTGCACACAAACATCACATGCATTGATCAGCTGTTCGATGTCCCTATCGATGTTAGGCCACCACAATCGCGTACGCGCATTACTTTTTGTTTTTACTATTCCCTGGTGTGTTTTATGCATTTCTTGCAGTATTCTCGATCGATACACTGTTGGAATTACCACCCTATGTCCCCGTAATAAACAACCTTGTTCTACATCAAGTTCATTGCGACATAAAAAATATGGATAGATATTTTTACATCTTATTTTACGTGGCCAGCCGTATTTTAAATACCTAAGTACCATTTGTAAACTTTTATCGCTGGCCGTGGCTATCTGAATATCTTTGAATGTTAACGGCAAACTATTTAATTGTAAGGAATTTATCGTGTGGTTTTCCTCGCAATTAAATGCTGACGCGTGCGAATCACTAGTAGGGATTCGAGAAAAGTAGTCTGCGACTTCATTTTGTTTACTCGTGATATATTGAATTTTATAATTATAAGCAGATAAGAAAATACCGAACCGAATCAAACGCGACGCCGTCATCACAGGAATACCGTTCCTTTTGCCAAATATCGCTAACAATGGTTTATGATCTGTTTTTAAGATAAAAGGATCTTGACGGCCATATAAGTACTGATGGAACCGTGTCACACCAAAAACAATAGCCGCAGCCTCCTTGTGAAGCTGGCTATAGTTCCGCTCGCCTGCTGTCAGGGATCGTGAACCGTAGGCTAGGGGTCGCTCGATGCCGTCGGCACCTATCTGACCCAACACCGCACCGAGGCCATATGGGCCCGCATCTACGGCCACCGTGAGCTGCGCGCTCGGCTCAAAATGCGCCAGCACTCTGTCTGACGCTAGCTCGCGCTTCATGGTCTCGAACGCCTCCTGCTGGCGCTCCGTCCAGTCCCATGGCGCGTCAGCGCGTAATAACTCGTGTAAGGGACCCAATAACGACGATGCATTCGGTACGAAATTACGATAATAGTTAGACATACCCAGGAATCGCTTTAACTCCGTCACGTTATTAGGCCGGGGAGCACTTATTATTGCTTCGACTTTTTTTGGACACTTTAGTAATCCGTCTTTGTTAATAATATGTCCCAAGTATGTGACACTTTCTTGGAAAAAAGCACACTTCTCTTTAGCAAGTCTCAACCCTGCATTTTGGAACCGATTAAAAACCTCCGCTAACCTCAGTAGGTGTATCTCTTTAGTTGGCCCAGTAACACAAACATCATCTAAAAATACGGCCACCCCTTCGATTCCTGCTAGAACGCTCTCTAGCGCCCGTTGGAAGATGGCAGGAGCACTAGCCAACCCAAATACCAAGCGAGTGTACATAAATAGTCCCTTACTTGTATTAATAGTAGTAAGTTTTTGAGAATCCTTGGATAGACAAAACTGGTTATACGCTTGACTACAGTCCAACTTTGAAAAAGGTCAACATTTTTCAAAGTTACCGCTTAGTTTAGCAAACACTTCTTCAATGCGGGGAAGCGGATATTTATCAATGTAGATGTCATTATTAATAGTTATTGAATAGTCCGCGCATATCCTTACACTACCGTTAGCTTTTCGTACAGGAACAATAGGCGTCGCGTATTCCGAATGAGTGACTGGCACTAATATTCCTTTATTTACGAGTTTATCTAACTCATCCTCCACGGAACCCTTAAGAGCGAAAGGAAGTGGTCGAGCTCTGCAAAATTTCGGCTTAACACCCGACTTAAGCTGTAACTTAACCTCACTATATTTATAAGTACCCAATTCGTCATTAAATAGCTCTTTATACTTTAGTAACAATTTATCAATATCGCTTTCACCTGATAAACCTATTTTGTAGTTACTATTTGTACATAAACTAGTAATACCTAAACCAAACTTGGCCATAAAATCTCGCCCAAGTAAACCCGGGCCCCCATTTTTTATTACATAAAATAAGATTTCACTTTTTTTCCCGTTGAATGTCACTTGAGTGGAAAAACAACCTAATGGCAATATTTTATGGCCGTTGTAGAAACATAATCTTAAACTACAACTAATTAATGGTACTTCCGAGAAGTTTGTTTGGTACATGATATCCGAAATTACACTATTATTCGAACCAGAGTCTACTTCCATGTCATAACTTTTTCCGTTAATACCTACTGACATTACTATAGGATCATAATGTACGCACCTTAGGCTAAAGAGTTTACACTCCTGACAGTCACTGCAGTCCTGATTATCTGAAGTCAAGTCTTCGACAGCAATATTGTTCACACGCGCACTATTACACACTTTTTTTAAGTGGCCTTTATTATGGCACTTTAGGCAACGGTAATTTTTAAAACGGCACTTATCAGCATCATGCCCTTTTAACCCGCACACACTACACCGACGCATAGGCGAGTCTCGGCTGGTAGCTGGTCCAGCCCGGCTAACGTTCGCCTTGTACAATGGCTCCTCCTTCACGCTTACGGTAGGCAAGGACTTGACTTTCCTCGCACACTCCGCCTTTTGAGCCACTTCCACGGCTTTAGCGAAGGTGAGAGTCATGGCATCCTGCTCAAAGAGCTTGTCGCGCACCGGCCCGGCCTGGAACCCCAGCACGAGCCTGTCCTTCAGCAACATGTCGAGCGCGCTCCCGAACTCGCAATGTACCGCAAGTCCACGAACTCGAGCTGCCCACTGTTCAATACTCTCGCCAATATCGCGTGTCGCACCATAAAATTTCGCCCGATCGGCGAATGTACAACGCTTCGGTACGAAGTGGTCATTGAGTACTTTTACCAACTCGTCGAATCCGACATCCTCAATCTTCTTTGGATGAACGAGATTCCCTGCTAAACGGTACGTTTCGTCAGACAAGTGCGTTAAGAGTAACGCTCCCCTTTTTTCGTTTGCCACCTCGTTTAACAAGATGTATTGCAACAGCCGACTATAAAAAATCTCCCATTCCTGGGAATTATGATCGAAAATAGACAAATTTCCTAAAAACTTATCCATTTCACTTTTTTTTTATCACACGCGGGTACTTCACAAGTCGTCGCCACTGAGATGTATGTGGGTAGATCGGGGATAATGAAACGCAGGCGTACCGAGCACAGCTGGTTTATTACTGGATAGGTAACGGGCGCGCGCGCCAACAAGCATGCATACATGTCAGGGTACCAAGCGACGATATATATATAATACTCGTATATAGATACATGTAGACAGTGTTAGCGGCACTTGGAACAGGGCCTCACTATGACAGTTCACCTGTCATCCGAGCGAGCTGGCAGAATCGAACTTCCCGCGTAATCAATGGCGTCGGTCGGATTTGCTCTCGTGTATTTAATTAGGAATAAAGTGTTATCCAAAGACTCGGTGCTTTTACTCTATCAGTTTCAGAAGTGAGATTATTGATAATCATGCTCACAAAATAATTTGGCCGTAAAGGAAGATTTTCGTATGAAAATACAACCTTAAGTGATAGCGTCACCACGGACGCGTACCTACTTGTTGATATCAATCACTGAGTTTTTGGATAGCCACTAGTATTCAATTGCTTAATTCAATTGTGATATAAAATACGGTGAGATGAAAAGATCGTGAAAATGCCTACTGGTGTATTGAGAAGTGATATGATAAGAAATCGACAGAGTTGGTAATAATAATACGACTGGTAAGTTACCATATCCGAGGCAATTCAGCTGTAATCGTGACTACCGGTAATATTCTACACTATTCTACAGTTTGGCAATAGTGCCTGAGTACAGGTATTGTGCTGGAATAGTTTTTGTAAGACAATGTGTTACATATACCTAGGCTACCTAGCCTTGACAAGAAATAAGTCATTTGCAATGAATTCTTATTTGAATCCACTTAAAAGTCCTGTAGATGTATAATTAGAACCTAGTGGTTGGTTTACATAAGATATGATTGTGTCTTCACATGTTTTATTTGAATGTAAAGACAAAATAAGTGAAGAAATTGTTGCAACTTAGATAGTACCTAGTGTACCTACCTGTACCTAGTAATCCTAGTATACCTATGTTCTATGAAAGTAGGCTTTGTGTGGTTGTTTGTTTGTTGTGAGTTACAGAATATAAACAATCAGCAACATCACATCATGAAAACAATCTGGTGTATATTACAATAACAATGGAATGGGAAATACAATGTACACACATGTACCTACCTGGATAATAATTGTGTTCCTGTGATGCTACTAAGTGTGTGGTTAATTATGGCAACAGGTAATGAATGCACATGACACCTTAACTTAAAGGTAAATTGGATAATGTTTGGAGGAATCTACCATACTTGAATTGAGAGGTAAATGCCATATTTGTAGTAGCCGTAGTAGGTATACATGGACTGTATATAAACATTATTGGGTTGTCAGTTGATACCTGGATGGAGCAGGTTGGCTTTGTATTGTAAACACAAGTGTTTAAGGGTGGCAATACATTATCATTTTATACATAAAGTACCCTGATTAAGATAAAAATATGATGTTGAGGTATATGTTGGTGATATAGTGTGTACCTAGTGTACTAACCTAATGTTGAGCTGTGCTGTGCTTACCTAGTGTGCACTGTTTAGACTAATTGTAACAATACCTATTATGTTTCAGTTCAATTATATTTCTATGATTTAATCATGTGATATTATGAAAGTTAATAATTGATGGTATGGGCTATTCATTTAGGCCAAGATTAAATGAACTGAAAAGTTATGGATATTCAAGACGGACAAGTTGTCCAGTGTAAATGATTGCATTATTGAATTTTGTGTGTGGTGTGTGCTTATATATTATTTCACAGATGAAATATGGGATGATCAAGCATGAAGCTACACAGACATCATGTTGAATGGCTGTTATGCTGAATAAATGTTACAAAAGTTGAAGTTAAGGCAAAATTGTCTGCGGCATGTTCGTGTTTTACTGTGTGGTAATAGTTATTAAATTACTGTAGAGCAAGAACTAATGGTGACTTTGGTCATGGTCATTGTAGAAGGTGAGTGCTGTGTTATATTTTGCTAAATTATCAACATGTTACCAGTATGATTTACAAGAATGGTAGAAGGTCCAATTACACTCAGTAAAGTGAAGCAGTGTTGAATAATGTATTAAAAACCATGAATAATTGTAATATTGCAATGATACAAACAGGAGTCATCCTCAATCTTATGGACCAAGTGATGGAATGAGAGGAGTATTGACTTGTGAATCTGTATACATGTGAATACATAAAGAAAAATAGTCTTGTCATGTAATGTGATGTGGATGGTACCAGGTACCAGTACTGTAGGTGCACTTCCCTACTTAAACTAAAGTTACTGCCTAGTCTCTGTATGCTAATGTGGTCTAAATGTTAGGCTTGGAGCATAGCGGTTGTTAATAGGTACTATAACTAGTACTTATTTGTCATTACACTATAGTATTGGGTAACTGTTATAGTAAATGAATTGTCACTTGAATAAAAATATAATATATATAAGTGGCATGTTAGTCTCATGCAGGATAATTTGATACTAACTGATTGAGCCAATTTCATTGGATTTTATAATTGGTATCTGGAAGTTTCCTAAAATTGTATTGTTGACAGATGAGCTATTAATACCATTAATGAGACCGTGACTTTGTGACTGTATTGGTTACTGGGAATATTATGTATTACATAATATAGATAATGGCATAAAGCAGCATAAAACTCAGTTCTACATAACTACATGAATGCCTTTGAGTTACCAGTTTTGAACGAAAGATAACAGGATGGTTGAAAACTAACATAAGACAATACATGTCTCATTACATGACTCATCATCATCATCATCAGCCTATGGCCCTCTCTTATTGGCTTTGCCTATGGACATATTGGGAGGTGGGTGCCCATGATCGCTACACTGGGCGGCTGGATTGGCGGTCGCAGTGGTGTGTCTACTGTGATGATGCTGCTGCCCACCATGAATCTTTTGTTTTGCCAAATAATGGTTAATGACACTTCAATCCCTTAGACGACTGTTGCTGGTCCCGAGGAGTTGGGGTGGTGACAAATGTATTCTTACTGCCGTCACCACATGGCTGATGATATCACCGGCCGGCATGATTGCATGAACCGAATACTGCTGTAGTCTGTTTTCAGATATGCAAGAATGCTTAAGTTTGGCAAGCTGTACGGATCCAGTAAAGTACCTATACAAAATGGAACAGCTGTATGCGGACGCAGACTGTTGTTGATGCTGTCGATGTGACCCGTTGATGCGGTTGGCAGGAACTTACATAGTTGTATGAGATGGTTGCACAAACTGTATCAAACCTACATCGGTAAGGCTGATGACGCAATAAACTAAACGTAAGTAATGCTGTGAGTTCTACAAGCTCAATGATGAATACTGTGCATGACGTGGCGTGCACGCGTTGTGGATATGGACTTAAATCGAGCATTCATGATTACAATGTCGGGTTTGCTAGACATTGAGAATATGGCATTTGTGTTCATTTACTATGGTATGTCACAGTGTGGTCATAGCGACGATGACCTGAGCTATATTATAACAAGTCGACAGAACACTGATCACTTAATTCTGACCAAGGGTTAACAATGTGTTTGGGAGGCTAAAGGCTAACATCATCATCATCATCATCATATCAGCCGAAAGACGTCCACTGCTGAACATAGACCTCTCCCAAAGATTGCCACAATGACCGGTCCTGCGCCACCGCTAAACTGAAGTGGCAGTGGGCGGGGCACATTGCGCGTAGAACCGATGGCCGTTGGGGCGGGAAGGTTCTTGAGTGGCGGCCACGTACCGGAAGGCGTAGCGTGGGTAGGCCCCCCACAAGGTGGACTGATGACCTGGTGAAGGTCGCAGGAGTCCGCTGAAGGCTAACATGAACCTGTCTAATGTGATGGAGACTGAGTTACATGATTGCTTGAAACAAATTACTGCCTCTAGTTTGTTTTCAGATAAACGTGTCTGAGAGTGGCATGTGGGCATGTTGTGGCTGTCGAAATATGCAACTGACGCGGCTAGCGGGGCAGTGCGGTCGGACTGCCTACTGCATGGCAGTAGCGCGATGGATTTAGCTGCGATTGGTGGCGACACGGGCTGAGGTGCAGCAATGAACGTGTGACTTGTATGAAGACTGAGTGAGTAAGCTATGGTCACGGCGTCTCTGACGGTGACGTAATTAGTGGTCACGGCGTCTCTGACGGTGACGTAATTAGTGGTCACGGCGTCTCTGACGGTGACGTAATTAGTGGTCACGGCGTCTCTGACGGTGACGTAATTAGTGGTCACGGCGTCTCTGACGGTGACGTATATAGTGGTCACGGCGCCTCTGGCAGTGACGTATATAGTGGTCACGGTGCCTCTGGCAGTGACGTATATAGTGGTCACGGCGCCTCTGGCGGTGACGTATATAGTGGTCACGGCGCCTCTGGCGGTGACGTATATAGTGGTCCCGGCGCCTCTGGCGGTGACGTATATAGTGGTCACGGTGCCTCTGGCGGTGACGTATATAGTGGTCACGGCGCCTCTGGCGGTGACGTATATAGTGGCCACGGCGCCTCTGGCGGTGACGTATTTAGTGGTCACGGCGCCTCTGGCGGTGACGTATTTAGTGGTCACGGCGCCTCTGGCGGTGACGTATTTAGTGGTCACGGCGCCTCTGGCGGTGACGTATTTAGTGGTCACGGCGCCTCTGGCGGTGACGTATTCAGTGGTCACGGCGCCTCTGGCGGTGACGTAATTATTGGTCACGACGCCCTATCGGCGGTGATGTCCTGTTCACTATTTTTGGTAGTGATATTCTGTTCACGACGCCCTGCCGGCGGTGACGTTAATTAATGTCTATGCTGTAAACGTAAACCCTAATGAGAGTAATTCTGTGTTACATGTACACGAAAGTTGAACCCTAGCGAAATTGAGGGACGTTGGAGAAAATGCTTTGGGGCACACGTTGCTGGTGTGGACGGCAACACCGTGCTGCGGTGCTGCCTGCGTGCTACTTCGCGCTGATGGCATATGGTTGACGTCGAGACGGTAAAGAAGATGGAAATGGTGAGATAAAATTATATCTTAGTTTCCGGATACCAATTACAAACAATGTAATGCTCACCGTCGTGTTTATAATTGGTTAAAGTACTTAACAATGATAGAGAGAGCAATGTCGTAATTTGACACATGTAAACGCTTACGTCGTAATTTGACACATGTAAAGGCTTATTTAAAAATGCCTGTTCACTACAGTTATTTCAACTAGTGCAAGTAGTGCATGATGTTAATGTGTCAAAAGTGTGTAAAGAGGGTAATGCTGATATTACCATTACAACGTTGGTACTGTTCAGAAAAAGGGCAAATGTTCCTAGTATTAGTGAGGACTGTTAAAGATTAGTATAAATTACAGGGTTGACTGCAATGTGTAAATTGTTATCGTGAGCTGCATTCGAAGACAGGCGGCTCATGGACGCCAGGCTGTGTCTGTCGACCAGCTGTGCTTCGGCGAGCTGCGCTGAGCGAGCGCGCTGCCTTCAAAGCTGGCTCTATTTCAAGCACCAATCATCTGTAATACTGAGGAGAACTGTGAGCCCATTCCATGTTTTAAGTACTAGGACAGTATCTGCAAGTCATAATTTTATCTGCTTTTAAATATTTATTGAATGGCGTGAACGTTCACGCAATGTGTGACACCTAATACCTTTCAAATGCTTGAGAGTTGTTTTTCACTCGTTAAAAAAAAATAAAATAATTATGAGAAGTGTCACTTCTAAGTTAGTCAATTTATTAAAGTGAATAACTAATCATGATGATGATAACTTTGTTATGCGCAATAGCACGCGTTGTAATTGTCAAGCTTGGGATTGGCAGTGTAGTCGCGATACAACATAACTTCATTATCACATGAAATCATAAGCATAAGTGTTATACCTATTTAAAATTAAATGAGTTGAAGCCAACTGATTCTAGATTATAATATATGCCTTTTAAAGACTGGTTTTTGTGCGGGTTACACATTGAAATTGATTTTGGTCGGTTCTCAGGGAACCATGTCACTACCATTAACCGTGGACATCGCGATGCAATTCAAATACTTAGGCAAAAGGCGAAAATTGTCTTCGTGGAAGAAGATTGAGGTCAGGATGCCCGAATCTGTTAGCGGCACTTGGAACAGGGCCTCACTATGACAGTTCACCTGTCATCCGAGCGAGCTGGCAGAATCGAACTTCCCGCGTAATCAATGGCGTCGGTCGGATTTGCTCTCGTGTATTTAATTAGGAATAAAGTGTTATCCAAAGACTCGGTGCTTTTACTCTATCAACAGGTACTTAAATACATAGACAGCCATGACCAAGGAACACATATTTGTGATAAATAAATACACAAAGAATGCCCTCGCCGAGATTCGAACCCGGAACCTCCAGCTTCGTAGGCAGAGTCACTACCCACTAGGCTACGGAGACTGACATGGTAACTTCGAACAAGTGGCATTGAAACCTTTTATACATCTCAAGTTGCTCTTCAAGTACGTATACTTAATTTTTATATTTATGCCCGCCTTCCACTGCGATCTGAACGGACTCATTAATGGCTCCGTTTCACATTCATCGCTGACCAAGTGCTAGTATGCAGTTGACGGCTGTAAGTCACACCAGCGGTGTAAGTTAAACGGAGCCATTAATGAGCCCGTTCCGCTCATAGTGTTAAAGTCGCTGAGTCAAATTTAATACACCTATTCGAGAAACTTCTGTTCTATGTAACTGACTATTTTATTACAGATACCTTTTAAACCTCTTTTTAAGTTACAACGCATTTTCTGCCGTCATTATCATCATCATCAGCCAATTGACGTCCACTGCTGGACATAGGCCTCCCCCAGAGAGTTCCACAAAGATCGGTCTGCCGTACCAAAAACAAATTATGACCTAGTCTGTAGAATAATATGATACTAACTAAGTACACCCAAAATTTTAAGGTACCAAGAAATACAATAGTGTCAGCTGAATGTCAAGAGTTAAACTAACGATGTAAGTACCTAGTTACAACTGTGTCCAAAATAACCTAACAACCTTTGCTGGTGGTAGGATCTCGTGCAGGGTCCGCCCGGATAGCGACCACCGTCTTACCTGTTAACCTGCCGCTAATTAGTTAGTACTGTGTTCCGGTTTGGGGGTAAGATAGCCGGTGTAATTACTGGCATAGATAGAAGCAATCCATCTTAGTCCTTGGGTAGGCAGCGCATAGGCGATTTTTTGGCCTCAGTTCCTGCTTTCCATCAGGTGGGCTAATAGCTCTGTTGTCTACCTTCGTGACATAAAAAAAAAACTTGAAAACACAATAAAATTATTATGTATTTATTACTAATCACTAAAATCATATTTTGTACTATTACGAAATGCAGATTAGAAAAATATACCTACTGTTTAAAAGGGGTGTACTAAGCCTAATCTCAGTTTCCATTGAGACTCCTTCAATCTCGAGGGTGGCAGTTTTAAGGTGACTTTTAGATAGGTTTATATTTGGAATTTAAAAAGAAAAGCCATTTCGTGCTGTTGGGTTTTATCTATTTCCTCTATGAAAGCCATCTTGAAAAAGGATTTTCTTTTTAATATGATCTTTGTTTAATGTCTAATCTAATTTCTTATTTTTTGCCCAAATCAGCAAATAAAATGTAATAGAATTATTAAACTTACTATCTTTTTCACTTTTGCAATTGAAAGAGAATTGTTAGAAATGATTTAGAGGGACTAACTGACTCAGCATATTGTAGAATACCAACTATTAGGCTCGTTTCCTAAAAATATATCACTATAGTTTATTATTCATTGGTTTCATTTTCTTGAAAAATAATTAAGATCGACGTAATTAATGATGACTAACTGCAACTGAGTCAATCCTCCATTTTGTAATAATCGGTCACACATGAACGCACAAAATATCTACAACTACGACAGTTAGTGTGTCGTTTTTACCGTTCGTTTAATCAACTGCCTTTGCAACGAATATTAAATATTATAGCCCGCCTAACGAAGACCAAAAACCGGCCAAGTGCTGGTCGGACGCACACGAAGGATTCCGTACTGTGATCACGTTTGTTGCATTCCCACACGAACACGAAAATGTAAATAATACTCGCTAAGTAAAAAGGTAGATAATTAAAGGTAGTGTAAATAAAATAGGTAGGTTGTTATTCAACACTTTATAATAGTAATTTTGAGCCACATCATTCTAAGAAGCTAATCAAATTCATGATGATAAACCCAACTAGCAAAGAAGTCATATAAATCAGGAGTTATACGACCTTTAGCCATATAAGAGTTTTATAGTCGTTTTTAGTTAACCTGTTAGTCAAATAAACGTTATAAATCTGATAGTTTAGTCGTCCGACCAAATAGTCTAATTACTATGGTAAATAAACGTTTTTGCGACTTAATTATACAACAATCATGTAGAGGTTATAAAGAAAACGTTTACTTAATGATGTTCAAAGTTGTATAAACGTTTTCGTCTTATAAAGGGTTTTGAAAATCAGAACCGTCGTAATAAGGTCATTTTTACAACGTCTACATAATTTTATTGTTGTATAAGTGGTATCATAAAACCTTATCTCGACAGTTATATAGCGGTATTGAGGGTAACTTCAATATGACAAAAAGATATCAGCGGGACTGTTATCTACCTTTTATTCAACAGTTGGTTATATTAACGTCAAACAAAAACTTTGAAAAACCTTTAGTTGTTGCCGAACCCGTTATATTCCTTTTATTAAACTTTATGTTTTTAAATTGATTTTAAGTTACGGTTATAAAACATCGTGCAATTTAAAGTCGATTTGAAATTAATATTATAAAACATCAGTCGCTATTTCGTGAGCATCACAGTACTATTTAAAAGAAAAAAACCATGGACATTACATCGTGGAAACGGTACAAACAAAGTGGCGGACTAGTAATGGCGGCTTAGTAATGGCGGACAATTTGTAGTCGTTATAAAAACCTTTACTTAAGATAAAGTTATATTGTAGTCGTATAAGTATAAATCCATGACTTGTTCCAAAATGGCTAACCTTAACCATAATAAAATATCAAGAAATATTGTTATAAATTATAATTATTTCGAATATATTAAGAGCGCGACAGCAAAAAACTGTATATCATCATAAACTTTAACGGTAAAGTGACCTTCCCATACGAATTCAGCTCACGCCAAATGTGCAAACGCTCAATATATAGAACAATAATTTCTATTACAAAACTTATAAAATTACCTTGTATTATTTTTCCGTACACTTTTTTGTCACACACACACCAAGTTTTGCACGTATCTAAAATAAATGTCAGAAGCAGTTTTATAAATAAAACTTAAAAACATTTACCTAACTTAAGAGTCCGATAAGCAATGAGTAAGCGTTACGCTAAACCTTCTATAAAACAAAATGGTCAGTTATAAAACATTTATTTGATATTTAGGTCGCGTAAAGGTTTTTGTTGTACTCTTTATACAACGTTTTGGTCATTCCTTAATCGTTACAATACCTTTAATAAACGATGTAAGTCGCCATGCAAACCTTTATTTAACCTTTATCTCACTAATAAGTCTTATAATTTGCGCCACTTTCGCCTTTTATAACCGTTTACCTTACGTTTATATGACCAACCAATTTAGACTAGAAGTTATATGCAAAACGTTGTCTCAACTTCTATATGACTATATTTTGCTAGTTGGGAATTTATCAATTTTGCTAAATCATTATGATAAGATACAGAACGTATCATATTGACATCGATTGTGAAATTATTAGGCAATAAACATAGCTCATCTGCCTGCACAGTATATACGCACTTTACATATATCTAAATGTCGATAAAGATAACGACTAATGTCAGATTAATTGGGTCCTACACTTCCGTTAGGTACAATCTAATTACCTTAACAGCTTATAAATAACCCTCTCGGTTTGACATTCTTTAATCTTTCACTAGTATTGCATTTCGGTACCCCAAGCTTAAAAAAAATCATCAACCTTGCCTACAAAACTAGGAAATCTTCCAGAAAGAACAGATCATCAGGCTTAGCACACGATTGGTGCGACAGTATGTCGCCGCGAGATAGATCTTCCGTCCTTCACTAGCTATATTAACAAAAGAGGGACGGATAGACTATCTCGCGGCGAGATACTGTCACGCCAATCATGTGCTAAGCATACATTTATGTGTATTCCTATAAAGGCTATAGCCGTGTAAGGGATCAAAATACTGACGGTAGTATCAGACAATATTTGGTATATCGTATCTATTGGTCCTATTGCTAGTTATGATTCGGCTAAGTATTATGTCATAATTATTGACAGTTTCCTAGAAATGTCACTTAAAAGTTTTTTAAATATCTTCAAAACTACTGGTCCGATTCTTTTGTGATTAAAATAAATAAAATAAAATTCGTTTATTTCAGACCAGTATGATTCATACAAACTATGATCCATAAAAAATATGTTATTAATGGCTTGAAGAGGTATATATTTGCAGAAAACTAGACATCTCTGTGTCAACATTAACTAACTTGATATTTTTGATGTGTAATATTTAAACTTTTTTTTGACACTTCGTTTCGACACCTGCCATTTTTTCAAGACTGATTTTACTACTCTTTTTATATTAAAATATAATTATTTCAAGTCAATCGGCTCGGAGCACCATGGTGATTTTTTAAAATTATGAGTATACCGGCCTCGGACACTACCCAACCAAACAAATGTCCTACAATCTATAGATATTTTTTGTAAATCTTTATTTCTCAAACATGCGATGAAATGTTGTCATTATGTTCCTCATAATAGGCTTTAAAGTATGACGTTGCAGGCGGATGACCTCGAGATAATAGTAAAGGATTTTCATACGAATTTAACGGCCTAGGCCGGTAAGTAATATTTTTTTAAAACATGGCGTCGGTTTTCAAGAACAGGCTAAACAGCTGAATTCTGTTTTTTTGAAAGTCGTATTTTTTATTTCATTGCATATGCTTGAGAAAAGTACTATACAAGTATACATGCCTCGCCGTGAAATGGGCTTACAGGCTTCGTATCACTGTCCGGCCTCACTACGTTCGGCCGTCCATACCTACTCAGACGATAAGCCCATCTTTCCCGGCGTCTGCAGTAATGTACTATTATACTACGGATAATTTTAAGCATCTCTTTAGTCATTCATGGAATACAGCATACGGATTGACAAAAAGCTGATACCGTCAGTAGCATATTTTGTTCCCTTACACGGCTATAGCCTTTGGGATTACCTAAGTAAGTAGTGATTACCTAGCAACAAATGTTAGTAAAAGTGTTACTAGTCAAAAGTCAGTTATTCCTCGCAAGTGTGTTGAAAAACGTCGTATGAAACTCGTTTGCGTTGATCATTACACTCCCTGCTATCTTATGCGCGCCCATATCTTGCTTGCAGCTCACGCGCACAATACCGCCTCGAGTGTAATGATCACCTTAGCAGACTTGTATCATAATGTACGATTATAACATAAAAGTTACTTAATATGTATTATTTAAATTATCTTGTTCTTAAGAAATGCGTGTGATCAATTTCATATCATCGATATTTTAATGAGATCTAAAAATAAAAACGAGTCATCGTGAATAATGACTTGCTAATTCGTAATTATTACTAAAACGCCTTATCATCTCAAAACAAAGCTCATCAAAACGTTGGTTTACATATAAAACAATTACTTCAGTCCATATTTGGCATTCTGTAAAATATTAAGGTAGCGAATAGTTTACTTAATTTCTGTTTTAAAATGGTCTCTCTCTGGGCAGTTTCTCTGGCAGCTATAATCTGTGGATTATACTATTACTTTACGAGAACGTTCAATTATTGGAAAGAGCGCAATGTTGCTGGACCTAAACCCATACCACTATTTGGTAACTTATTAAAATCGGCTTTACGCTTCGAGCCGATAGGGATTGTATTAAAAAATATTTACAATAGTTATCCAGATGACAAATTGGTGGGGATATACCGAATGACAACTCCTAGTATATTAATACGTGACCTGGACATTATAAAACATGTAACGATTAAGGATTTTGACAACTTTGTGGATCGTGGCGTCGAGTTTAGCAAGACTGGACTTGGAACAAATCTATTTCACTCAGACGGAGAGACTTGGCGTGCATTGAGAAGCCGATTTTCACCAATATTCACCACTCAAAAACTCAAAAACATGATGCACTTACTCAATAATGGAGCTGATAAGTTTGCTGAATATGTGACTGAGATCACTATCAAGTCTCCAGAACAGAACGTTCATGCATTGGTCCAGAAGTATACCATTGCGACCATAGCCGCTTGTGCCTTCGGTCTGGATATTGACACATTTCATGGAAGTATAGATATTATAGATACATTAAACAAAGTGGATAAGGAGATATTATCATATAATTATTTTTTTGAAGTGGATATGATGTTCCCAGGACTATTTAAAAAATTAAATATGGACATTTTTCCTGGATTTTTAAAGAAGTTTTTTAAGGAAATCGTCGAAACCGTAATAACTGAAAGAAATGGAAAACCTTCGCCTAGAAAAGATTTCATGGATTTGATTATAGAACTGAAGAATAAAGAAGAGGGATTACGGTCAGCTCATGACAAAACAAAGTCTTTAGAAATAACTAATAGTCTTATAGAAGCTCAAGCATTTATATTTTATGCAGGTGGGTACGAGACTAGTGCTTCAACCATGGGGTACATGTTGTATCAACTCGCGTTAGATTCTAAAATACAAGACACTCTACGGAATGAAATTAAAGAATACCTAGCGAGACATGATGGCCGGATTGAAGTCGACACTTTAAACGAGTTGACATATTTAAGTCAAGTTTTTGATGAAACTCTTCGCATGTACCCAATCGTGGATAATTTACAGCGGAGAGCGATAAATGATTACGTCTGTTCAGGGACTAATGTGAAAATAGCTAAAGATCAAATGGTACTGATATCTGTTCACGGAATTCATCACGATGAGAAATACTATCCAGAGCCGGAAAAGTTTGATCCCGACAGATTTTCTCCGGAGAACGTTGCTGACAGGCACTCCTGTGCATACCTGCCTTTCGGCATATGACCGCGTCATTGCATTGGTAAGTAATAACCACATATATTTTTCAACCGACTTGAAAAAAAAAAAAACGGCCCGGACCATGTCGGGCCATGTTTAGTGCAGAGTTCCGTAGTTATTCGAAAACGGCTAGGCCGATTATGTTCGAAATTATTTTATTTTAATGTGTTTTATAAGTCGAGGGACCACGGATCGAAAGGTAGAGGGGGAGGGATACAATGTTTTTTTTTATTCTGGAGCGTTAATCTCCAAAAATATTGACTTTAGAAAAAAAAAATCCTTTAAAGACCCTTATTCTTTTTAAGATACCTATTTAATGGTACCCCACACTATAGGATTACAACAATAAAAAAAAACATTCCCTTCACCATTTGGTACCACCCACCCAAAAAAAAAAGGTTCCCCCCTCTAACCAGTGGACCGGGTCGATGGATCACACCAAACTCAGATTGTCCCACTTTTAGCCAGACTACCTCTTAGGGCCATTTCTGACTTATTTGATTCGAGTCAGGTCCCTATATATTTTATGTTATTTTATTCTTAAAACCATTTATTAATAAAAACTTATACAACATGATTAATGTTAAACCGTAAAAATAATACTTATCTATTAAAACTTAAAAACGAAATCTTCAATTATGTAAAACTAAGATTAAATAAAAACTGTCTATATTGAGTAGAACCTACTCAAAGAGGCCATCCCGCAATGCTCCCGGTGCAAAGGTGCCCATGACCAAGGATCGGACAAACGCCCGTCATTTTGAAAATATAACCCTGTTCTTTGCAGTAGAGACTTCCTTATCTTATGATGTTCATGTTAACTGATCTTATAAAGATATTTTTTTTAATAACACTATCACACAGTATTAGTAAGAAAGAGTTTGGATCTCCTAAATATATAATTTGTGTTAGTGTTATTAAAAAAAACGTCATATTAAATAAAATATGTTAACATCATAAGATAAGGAAGTCTCTACTGTACGGAACAGGGTTATGTTTTCAAAATGACGGGCGTTTGTCCGATCCTTGCCCATTACGCTCGCCGCGTTACCGCGTTGTATTGCAATGGAGAACCTCTGCACTAGGAAAGATCCGGATCGAATTATTTTATTCTGTAATTTCTAAACGTTTTATGTCTTGTTTCAGGAATGCGATTCGCGCATGTGCAATCCCGCGTGTGCCTGATCCGGCTGCTCTCCAAGTTTAAAGTGGAACCTAACAAGAACACTCTCCGTTCCTTCTCTTTCGACCCATACCGTGTAGTTTTAGCGCCTAACAAACCACTCTACGTAAATTTCGTTCCCGTATAATGTATACTAAACTTTCACTTAATTTTAATTAATTTAACTTCAAAGTATTTAAATTTATTTATTAATTCTTATTTTTAAACGGTTTTTATTAACTTCACCGCGTATCAACTGTCGTCGATGCTTCAAATCTTGTGATCGATTTTTCGACCACTTTTACTGCACCAAAATTAATGAAATTTGGAACTCGTGTCAGGTCCCCATGACAATGCAATATTATAATATTTGTATCCTTGTACCCTCAAAGCCTGATGCTGCAGACGTACTGCTTACCTTAACCCTTAACCACCTACGTGCGGTCTCACAGACACTGGATTATTCAAAATTGACAATAACTGAACGCCAGTACATCGCTCACGCCTCTGTGACCTTGTACCTTTGCCCAGCACCTCCGCAGTGCTGGCCATGCTGTCGACTCGTTCAGACGTGCACTCATTTGGATTTTGTGAGTAATAAAGTAGCATCGGCGGTCCGTGAGACCGCATGTAGGTGGTTACGATACATTTTGTATGTGTCTCAGCACGTCTCAGTGACCGCACGTAGGTGGTTGTGTTATTTTAATTTTAAACACAGTTTTGAAAAAAGGTTCAAATTTATGAAGAAACTGGCCGAAAAATTAGTGAAACCCTATTTAGAGCGTCGTGCAAATAATCAGCGTCTTCCACGGGACTAGAAACTTGTTTTGATTGTGAATATTCGAACAAATTGTGTGTCGACGGCAGACAAGAATGGTTATTTTAAAAGCATGTAATTTTACAAAAATATCTTATTTGTAACCAAATTAGATAGTTTAATAGCATTTTTGATTGCTTAATTTTATTTTTTTATAACGAAAAACTTTATATTATGTTTTTTAATTTTTTAATCTCATATCCTGAAGGATACTAAGTTTAGTAATCGAAAATACAACAAGTTAATAAATATGTTAAGCTTGAAATACAAAATGTTGATTATTTTTGTATTCTTGTTGGTTAATAAATGCCTGAAACTATTTAAAGTATATTTAATATATTTAAACCCCCTTCAGTCACGCCAAAGTAAATAAATCAGGTCCCATAAGAAGAAGCGGTCTCCAGGACCGCAGGTAGGTGGTTGTGTGATACAAACAGGACGTAGGTAGTCAAGGGTTAACCGAGAGTGTTAGACACGTGAAAATGAAAATATAGCATGTTTGGCATAATCAAATACTAACAGCCTGATCTTGATTTCCAACTCCTCACTCCTGATGCTGCAGTACTGGCCACAATAACCGCAAGGTTTATCTTTTATCGATTTCTTGATTTTAAAGAAGTTCTTTAGATATTAAGTAGAAACATGCGAATTTAATACTAACATCCAACTCCACAGATCTGATACTCCAGTGTTACTGCCTGCCACAACCGCTAGGTTTAGCGATCTGTAGATTTTGAAGTACTGCTTTAGACATTTGGTAGAAAGATACGGATTTCATTATCATAATCATCATCATATCAGCCGAAAGACGTTCACTGGTGAATATAGGCCTCCCTCAAAGATTGCCACAAGAACCGGCCCTGTGCCATTCGCATCCAGTGACCTTCACCAGGTCATGAGTCCACCTTGTGGGGGGCCTACCCACGCTGCACCTTCCGGTACGTGACCACCACTCGATAAACTTACCGCCCCAACGGCCATCGGTTCCACGCGCGACGAGCCCCACCCACTGCCACTTCAGTTTAGCGATTCGAAGAGCTATATCGGTTATTTTGGTTCTGCTGCGGATGGTCTCATTTCTAATCCGATATCGCAGAGAGACTCCTAGCATAGCCCTCTCCTTTGCCCTTTGGGTGACATTGAGCATTCTTATAAGGCCCATTGTAAGCGAGCACGGTTTAGTACCGTAGGTCATCACTGGCAACATACACTGATCAAAGACTTTCGTCTTCAATCAAACCCTGCGGAATATTGGACGAAAAGATACAGTATATTGATTTAAACATTCACGATTATCACTCATATTTTACAGACAAACGGGTCTTAATCGCGTAAAGCGTCAGGATATAATTAAACGTAAGTTTACGCGATTAAGACCCGTTTGTCTGTAAAATATGAAAAGATACAGACGGATTTAATACTGACTTCCAACTCCTCAATCCTGATGCTGCTAAGACACGTGTCACTGCCAGCCATGTCGGGCCTGCGGCCCTCCGGCTGATAGAGTGACAGCGTGAGTGGAGCGCGTAGCGTTGGGCAACCTGTCGGGCCTGCGGCCCTCCAGCTGATAGAGTGACAGCGTGAGTGGATCGCGTAGCGTAGGGCTACCCTGATAGAGTGTCAGCGTGAGTGGATCGCGTAGCGTAGGGTGACCAGTCGGGCCTGCGGCCCTCCAGCTGATAGAGTGATAGCATGAGTGGACCGCGTAGGGCGAGCCGTTGGGCCTGTGGCCCGCCAGCTGATAGAGTGACAGCGTGAGTGTATCGCGTAGCGTAGGGCGACCCGTCGGACCTTCGGCCCTCCAGCTGATAGAGTGACAGTGTGAGTGGATTGTGTAGGGTGAGCTGTCGGGCCTTCGGCCCTCCAGCTGATAGAGTGACATCAGCGTGAGTGGACCGCGTAGGGCGAGCCGTCGGGCCTGCGGCCCTCTGGCCGATAAACTGACAGCGTGAGTGGATCGTGTAGCATAGGGCGACCCGTCGGGCCTACGGCCCTCTAGCTGATAGAGTGACAGCTTGAGTGGAGCGCGTAGGGCGAACCGTCGGGCCTGCGGCCCTCCAGCTGATAGAGTGACAGCGTGAGTGGATCGCGTAGCGCAGGGTGACCCGTCGGGCCTGCGGCCCTCCAGCTGATAAAGTGACAGCGTGAGTGGACCGCGTAGGGCGAGCCGTTGGGCCTGCGGCCCTCCAGCTGATAGAGTGACAGCGTGAGTGAATCGCGTAGCGTAGGGCGACCCGTCGGACCTTCGGCCCTCCAGCTGATAGAGTGACAGCGTGAGTGGATCGCGTAAGGCGAGCCGTCGGGCCTTCGGCCCTCCAGCTGATAGAGTGACATCAGCGTGAGTGGACCGCGTAGAGTGAGCCGTCGGGCCTGCGGCTCTCTGGCCGATAAACTGACAGCGTGAGTGGATCACGTAGGGTGAACCGTCGGGCCTGCGGCCCTTCAGCTGATAGGGTGACAGCGTGAGTGGACCGCGTAAGGCGAGCCGCTGGGTCTATGGCTATGGCCCTCCAGCTGATAGAGTGACAGCGTGAGTGTATCGCGTAGGGTGAGCCGTCGGGCCTCGCTTTAAACTTGATTTTCTCAATAAACCAAATTGATTGATATATTCCTTATTGTCAGATCTCTGTTATCTAAGCTATTGTATGAATAACACGTCTAGTTGAGACACTTCGAGCATTCAAGCTGACATTTTTTTAGTGTCGGATTTCAAAAAATATCTATTCAGCAGCGATTCCCCTCTCGTTACACATAAAAAATTGTCCATTACGTTTACACATATTTATGTCGTGATTAAAGCGCGAGAGTTAAACGCTAGCATCCCTTATTGTATTGCGTATTACAAACAACATCCTTTGATCTAGAATAAGTTGCACTAAAAACTTGAAAATAAAATAAGTAAAAAAAAGTTTTATGTTAAACGGTTTTTATTGCACCAAAAACTAGAAAATAAAAATTAGTTGTAACTAACCGTAGATGCTACTTTTTGTAGATTAGTCACGTGAAACTATTATCACTGTAGTCTTCCCAAGTCGGATGCTGAAAGCCACGTTTAGCCTCTATGTCAGTGGATTACGCGTATCCTAATCGGAAACTTTTACCAAACTAAAATAAAAACGTGGGGCGTTATTACTTTATTGCTGTCTTGATTTCTGTGTGTGTTCTTAAATAACTATAGTGACTTAATCACAATTGCGTACGCCCCATGTTTTTATTTCAGTTTGGTAAAAGTTTCAGATTAGAATACGCTTAATCCACTGACATAGGGGCTAAACGTGGCTTTCAGCATCCGACTTGGGAAGACTACAGTGATAATAGTTTCACGTGACTAATCTACAAAAAGTAGCATCTACGGTTAGTTACAACTAATTTTTATTTTCTAGTTTTTGGTGCAATAAAAACCGTTTAACATAAAACTTTTTTTTACTTATTTTATATATACGAGATATCGTAGTATATTTTTGTAAATCAGCTGTGATTTTTGGTTTTATAATAATATATATTTTTTTTTTGGACTCGATTAGCATCAAAATTTATTTTAATATAATATTCCCTACAGAACTCTAGCACATGACCCATATACAGTGTGGAAAAATCGAATGCCACATGGATGGCAACTACCTTAAATATATTAAATAGCATATTTTGTGTAAGAGTCAACCTTACTTTTAAAAACAATAAATTATATAAAACCCCTATCTTCTAGGATAGGATAGGAAAAGTTAAAGTTCTCGCCTTATTATTAAGACAAACTCTCAGGTAGCAATGTACATATTTTTCATACTTGCTATTTAGTAATTTTCTGTGCACCGTACCCTAAAATTAATGCGGAAACTACAACTTTTTACACTAGGCGAAGATAGGTATCCCAGGCGAAGACACAATAAGTTCGAAAAATAAAAAATATCATTTTCGTACAATTGTGGTTTGATTTGTGGTTATTTAGCCGTAAAAAAATTTTTTGGTCACATACAAGCTTTTGATACTGAACAGAATTAGGATCGATTGGCACAAAAAAAAAGTTTCAGATATTTTCTCCCACCCTGTATGTTTTTTTCCAAAATCTGTAAAAGCCAATCTTTATTCATTTAAAATGGTGGGAAGGTCTTCTAAGACCATTTTCCCGCCCTGGATCTGATACCCTCACTGACCCAAAAATAATCTCCACCCTGTATAATATGGTCTACGAGGTGGCGCTAAGCTAGTTCTCATTTCGTATTTAGTAGCAAACATGATCCAGGAAATACTTGTGGGATCACTTCTTCGGGCTCTTAGATAGCTTGGTAATTTACCAGAGTATTATTTATAATTATAATTAAATAATATAATGTATTTGCGGTGTCTACATGATAGAGTTGGCGATCCCCGTTCCGGACCTTGTCCAACGAATATCGTTGGCCATCCAGCGCGGGAATGCTGCTATGCTAGCATTCTCGGCACGTTTAGGTCACTACAGCTAGTTTGTATTTTAGATTTAGGACTGATTTTTCAATCCCCAGTTAACAGTACCTGTCAAATAAATGTTAGCCCTGTAATTTTTTGACTGATGATTTTAGAAAAGGATGGGGATAATTTTAACTAACGGATAGCATTATTTGGGGATTGAAAAATCAGCCCTTAGTTTAATTTATACTATTTAAGTCATATTGTTTTTGTAATGTATTTATTATTAATGGTTTTATGAATAAATTTAATTCATTAGTAGGTATTAATTCATTAGTAATTAAACAATAATATATTGAATAAATATCAAGAACAATCTTAAGAAAAATAAATTTGATTAGGCATTTACGAAAACTTATACTGGTAACTATAGATACCTACAGTATTGTACGAATCAACGTTTTCACAAGGTTCACGAATTAACTCAAAAACAAGGTTTCAAGTAATCGTGTTTTTGAATACTATACAGGGCGTCCCAAAGTTATGGGACATGAAGGGGAAGTACCTTAAATATTGTGGATAGTGTATTTTACTCAACGAAGACTTGATGTTATTTTCAAAATTAAGTAATTCTGCATTTAAAGTTTTTCAAAAAATTACTTGCTTCACCCGAAAATCAAACCAACTACAATTTTTTTCGAATTTTGAACCAAAATTTTTGGTTATTCCTTTAGTATTAGGTACTATGTTTCTTAAGTTTTTTTTATTTTTTATCCATTCTTTCGAATGACATCATAAAATACGTTAGTCGTAAAGTAGGTTCGATGCCTAGAAAAAACAACATTTTGTTTGATTTTTTTTAAATGCAGTATTATTTAATTTTCAAAATAAAATAAAGTCTTCTTTCAGCAAAATATCCTATCTACGATATTTAAGGTACTTCTCCTTCATGTCCCATAACTTTGGGATGCCCTGTATAATATTCTTAGCTGGACACACTACAAACATGCCACTGATACAGAGCCCGATACCGAAATGCGAGTTGTGCTGGTTCCTTGGATTCACAATCGACACCGAGTTGAATTGGAAAAATCACGTAGACAGTTTGTGTAACTGGATGGGAGGTGTCATAATCGCACTGCAAAGGTGCATTTAGACTAAACGAGCATTCGCTCATTCTATCCCCCACTCTAAGAAAAAAAGTGTGCATAGTTTTAAAGATAAGCTAAAAAACAGCTTATTGAGCATCAGCGAATACAGGAACATTTAAGACATGATACTAGTTTTATTTAATATAGGAAGCCTCTCTTTTTTGCATACCTGAACGATCAATTTAATTATTTGTCAAATGTTAATACTTGAAAACGATTGCTAGTACGTATAATGCGTATTATTACCCATTTTCGTAAAAGCCCGGGTCGTAGACACACATTGTATACAGGCATGTTTTGTGTTCAGTTTTAAGTCTATAATTATGTATCTATGTTTACTTGTTTGCCAGCTGGCTTAGCTGCAGCAGCATGTGACCCTTTCGTGGCAAGCTGTTTTGTGTGCTTGTTTGTAAAATTTGTATATATTATATCCATCGTGCTTGTCATAAATAAGTTTTATTTCATTTCCACGAATCAAGTTTTGTGTAACGAACGATTTCGTAGAGTTGGGGATAGAATGATCGAATGCTCGTTTGGTCTAAATGCACCTTAACGCTTAATCGTCAATCGTAAACGAAAGGCAGCTAACTGTCTTTATCATACTAATAATAAAGAGCGACAGAGAGGGAGAAGTACGATACGCTACTATAAGCGTTAGCGATTGGCAACTTGGCTAAGCATCCAGAACTGTAACCACTGACGACATATTTGAAAAAACCGGCCAAGTGCGAGTCGGATTCGCGTGCGAAGGATTCCGTACCATTATCAATTTATCATACCTAACAATTTATCAAGCATACCTACGTAGTTCTGAGTAGAGTTAAGTCTTAAGACGATCTACACATATTGAAGAATTTGTTTGCACAAAATTAACTGAAAAGAGACCTTGCAATAATAAAGCGTTAATGGAAATGGATAGACTGAGGAATATATTACACTAAAAAGTTAAAAACAATTAAATGTATAAAAATGTTTTTAACCTTAGGCTTTTATAATAAACCAAAAACAAGAAAATAAACCATGACCTTCATAAAATCGCTGGGAAGAATATAAACGAACTGCTTATCCATATATCATACTTTTGCTTACGACACATCCATTGATCAGTTAAACTCAACTCATTTGTGGTTCGTTACTAGTAATGTTTAAAAAACCATGGATTTTATGAATGTCATGGTTGTTTTTTAATGTTTATTATAGCTTGTATTTTAAATCATTTTTTTACATTTATTTATTTTTAACTTTTTCTTGTAATATATTCCTCAGTCTATTAATTTTCATGAACGCTTCATTATTGCAAGGTCTCTTTTCAGTTAATTTGGTGCAATCTAATTCTTCAATTTGTGTAGAAACTTAACTCTAACCGTGAAGAGTTTCGAACCTAAATAAACCACGACATGTTCGACAGTACTTCCCTGCATCTTATGAACTGTTGACACCCAGCATAACACGGGTAACAATTATCATTCTTCGTTTCGCTGTGCCGTGACTGAATTGGGTCTGGAATTGCACTAATTTGTGTTCTATAATGTGAAGACCATCGTTCCCGAAGTTTATTCGAACTAATGGAATATCTGTCAGAAGAGTTAGAGAAACGATATTAAAATTCAAATTAACCGGCCATGGAATATTTTTATGCTTGAAGGCTTACCGAAAATTTTATATTTCGAGCATCCTGTTTCTGTCAGTCCTAGGAAAGCGTCATCGATGACCGATGCATTTAACTAATATTAATCTTTGGATGCTCCGGGCCTTCGGCCCTGTGCAAAGCTCGGCCCTCCACTTCGTTTTCATGTCACACTATTCCATTGTGTAGCATGGTAGCCAAGGAGGGACGCTCCGGACTTTCGGCCTTCGTAGGTTGCAGAACGAATCGTCGGGCCTGCGGCCCTCCGCTTCGTTTTCATGTTACGTTATTTATTCCATTATGTAGCATGATAGCGCTGGTCTCTGCCCTACGGCCCTCCAATTCACTTGTTTAGTCAGTCTAAAAGAAGGCATGTTTATAAAAACTAAAGGCAACTTTTTAAGAGGTATCGAAACGTTAACTATACAGATCGATAGCGCTTGAAATTTTGAACTAAACTGTATAACTCATTTTCGCCAAAATGTCCTTTACGACAATTGAACCCAAAGGTATCGATTTGAGAAAGGTTAACTAATATTAATATCTTTGGATGCTCCGGTCCTTCGGCCATGTGCAAAGCTCGGCCCTCCACTTCGTTTTCATGTCACACTATTCCATTGTGTAACATGGTAGCCAAGGAGCGACGCTCCGCACTTTCGGTCTTCGGCCTTCGTAGGTTGCAGAAACGAATCGTCTGGCCTCTGCTTCGTTTTCATGTTACGTTATTCCATTATGTAGCATGATAGCGCTGGTCTCTGCCCTACGGCCCTCCGATTCACTTGTTTAGTCAGTCTAAAAGAAGGCATGTTTATAAAAACGACAGACACGGCTAAATCTGCTTGGATCTGGAGATTCAATTCGATAGTTACATATATTATTATAGTATTGTCACAAAAGTTACGAATGTATACCGAATTTCAGCTTAATTGGTCCTCGGAAACAAGTGTTTCTATGGATATGTACCTTCCAACTCCTCATTCGATCAGCTCTATAGTACCTCATTTTAAATTTGCCACTAAAGTTACGAATGGATACCAAATTTCAGCTCAATTGGTTCACGGAAATGAGTGTTCCTATGGATACCTTCCAATTTCTCTTAAGATCAGCTCTACGGTATCTTATTATAAATTTGCTACCAAAGTTACGAAAGCATACCAAATTTCAGCTCAATTGATTCACGGGAACAAGTGTTACTACGGATACCTTCAACTCCATCATCAGACAAGTTCCAAGTTACCATAATTAATGTATTGTCACCCAACTTACGTAAGTGTACCAAATGTCGGCTCAATCGGTCTACCCTACCGCAACTGGTTCAATAAATTCTTCGTTGCAAGATTTTCAAACATAAAATTAAGTTAATACCTATAAAGTTACAGTTAAATCAACCTATCTCAAAAACTATAAGTGACAATTTAATCAAACCAAAAATCATTGAAAGAGTTACTAATACGCATAGTAAATATTTTTTTATAGAATTTCATGCCGCGTAGTTAAAAAAATAGAGGGAGGGAATTTTTTTTCGAATTTGAGAGCTGATATCTCGAAAACGGTTCGCTTAAATAAAAATGTGTTGTGGAAACCTTGATTTCATTTTCAAAGACCTTTCTATTGATTGCCCACACGTTTATGTACATCGAAAAAAAATCTATCCTTCAGTTACATGTATGAAGCCCTTCATACATGTAACTGAAGGGTAGATTTTTTAGGGTTCCGTAGCCAAAATGGCAAAAACACAATGCACATTAATAAACTCTATCAACGATTTTTGGTTTGATTAAATTATCTTCTATAGTTTTTGAGGTAGGTTGATTTAACTGTATTTTTTTATAATAAATCGATAATGGTACGGTACCCTTCGCGCGCGAGTAGGTTTTTTTTTTTATATAAAAATAATGTCACAATTATGTAGCGGTTCATACAACACATGTCCTTACCCAATTTCATTACTGTATCATTTATAGTTTCTGAGTAAATCGGCTGTGACAGACGGACAAACGGACATGACGAATCTATAAGGGTTCCGTTTTTGCCATTTTGGCTACGGAACCCTAAAAACGAGCTAAGGATTTTTTTTTGATGAATCCACTATATTCTGTAAGAGAATACAGTGAACAAAATACTTAATTTATTATTAATTATATGAATTGTATACTTTATTTAGAATTAAGTAGGTGTAGGTTCAGATACACTACATATTTTTAACCGACTTCAAAAAGGAGGAGGTTTACAATTCGTCGAAATCTTTTTTTTTTTTATGTATGTTCCCCGATTACTCGAAGACGCGTGGACCGATTTGAAAAAATCTTTTTTTGTTTGGAAGGGTATACCTTCTAGTTGGTCCCATTGTCACCGAATTCAGATCTGATGATGGGATCCTGGAGAAATCGAGGGAACTCTTCAAATGTTGTAGACACACATGACATTTTTCATTTATTTTCGAAGACTAATCAAGTATTTGCGTCTAGTCATGAACGTTTTAAGTTGGTGATCTGCTATTAGGAGTCTGCTCGGATTGTCCCCCAACTCCTTAGCTATTAGGAGTTGGGGGACAATTCCTTAAGTATAACATATTTCGTGAATTTTGGAAGCTATTTGAGTATTTGCGTTTAGGTGGTCATCCTTTCATGTTGGTGAGCTGATGATGAAAGGTACAACTCCTTAGAGATTAGGAGTTGGGGGAAAATTCTTTAAATATAATATACTAGCAGTTGCCCGCGGCTTCGCCCGCGTACTAATGTCTATTCACTGCGTGTTAATGTTTTCCCGCGATTATCTCGCGTTTGCCTTAACCGATTTAAGTGTGGCGCTGGCGGATGGTGCTGTTACCCGCAGTTCGGCCGCGTTCTGTCAATATTTATCACGGTCGTATTAAACTTAAGATCTAAATTCAAGATGGCGAACTTTTCTTGCAATTTTGACTTCAAATTCCGTATGAAGAACTTTTCATCTTCTCGGTATCGATTTTTATCAATATCAAATCAAAGTTCTAGAAATTTTAGATGTGATAGCTTCTCACTTTTTGTACCTACCTCAAAATCGTTATGAAAAACCCCCTTGGATCCTAAGATACCGATTTTTATTAAGGTCGGATTCAAAATAAATAAATTCAAGGTGCCGACCATTTTGTGCAAATTTGACCTCAAATTCATTACTTGAAACGTTTTGACATTTCAGATATCGATTATTATCATATTATGGTCTTTTTTACCATCTGGTAACCGACAAATATTAACCGAACCGAACGTCAGGATATAATTAAACGTAAGTTTACGCTATTAAGACTCAATTGTTTTTAAAATATGAGATCAGTCAGAGCTTCTATTACCACCGATTTTTATGACGGACAATATCGACACGGAAATTTAATAGGCAGCCTTTTTTGCAGTTTGTTAATAAGAACCTCTGGGATCCCGATATATCCACAATTGGATCAAAAATGACGAAATTTACGGCGACGGCTGTTTTGACTTTACATATAAAAAATAAGTAAAAAAAGTTTTAAGTTAAACGGTTTTTATTGCACCAAAAACTAGAAAATAAAAATTAGTTGTAACTTACCGTAAATGCCACTTTCTGTAGATTAATCACGTGAAACTATTATCACTGTAGTCTTCCCAAGTCGGATGCTGAAAACCACGTTTAGCCTCTGTGTCAGTGGATTAAGCGTTACCTAATCGGAAACTTTTACCAAACTGAAATAAAAACGTGGGGCGTACGCAATTGTGTTTAAGTCGCTATAGTTATTTAAGAACACACATAGAAATCAAAACAGTAAAAGTGTAATAAGTTCTGTTCGGGCCTTGATAAAAGTTAGAAGTGTTGGAACAGATGGATGATGAATTGCAAAATTAAAGCTGCAATTTGATATTTTGAACTTGCATGTTTCTTTATTATAACGCCCCACGTTTTTATTTTAGTTTGGTAAAAGTTTCCAATTAGGTAACGCTTAATCCACTGACACAGAGGCTAAACGTGGTTTTCAGCATCCGACTTGGGAAGACTACAGTGATAATAGTTTCTCGTGATTAATCTACAGAAAGTGGCATTTACGGTAAGTTACAACTAATTTTTATTTTCTAGGTTTTGGTGCAATAAAAACCGTTTAACTTAAAACTTTTTTTACTTATCTTATTTTCAAGTTTTTAGTGCAATTGTTAAGTTAATTTCCGATATTATACCTGCTTATACTAGATCAAAGATGTTGTTTGTAATATGCAATACAATTATGCACTGCTAGCGTTTAACTTTCGCGCTTTAATCACGACACATATGTAAACGTAATGGACATTATTTTATTAACGAGAGGGGAATCCCTGCTGACTAGATATTTTTAGAAATCCGACACTAAAATAATGTCAGCTTGAATGCCCGAAGTGTCACAAATGGACATGTTATTCATACAATACCTTAGATAACAGAGATCTGACAATATGGAATATATCAATCAATTTGGTTTGTTGAGAATATCTAGTTAAAATTTTTATATTGTACACATTATACAAGTCGAATTTCGAGACTATAAAATATAAACTCATACTGTCAGTCGACCATCAGCTGAAGGGCCGCAGGTCCGACGGTTTGCCCTACGCGATCCACTTACGCTGTCACTCTATAAGCTGGAGGGCCGCAGGCCCGACGGCTCGCCCTACGCGAACCACTCACGCTGTCACTCTATCAGCTGAAGGGCCGAAGGCCCGATGGCTCGCCCTACGCGATCCACTCGCGCTGTCACTCTTTCAGCTGTAGGGCCGCAGGCCCGACGGCTCGCCCTACGCGAACCACTCACGCTGTCACTCTATCAGCTGGAAGGCCGCAGGCCCGACGGCTCGCCCTACGCGAACCACTCACGCTGTCACTCTATCAGCTGGAGGGCCGCAGGCCCGACGGCTCGCCCTACGCGATCCACTCACGCTGTCACTCTATCAGCCGGAGGGCCGCAGGCCCGACGGCTCGCCCTACGCGAACCACTCACGCGGTCACTCTATCAGCTGGAGGGCCTAAAGCCCGACGGCTCGCCCTACGCTCCGCGATCCACTGACGCTGTCACTCTATCAGCTGGAGGGCCGCAGGCCCGACGGCTCGCCCTACGCGAACCACTCACGCTGTCACTCTATCATCTGCAGGGCCGCAGGCCCGACGGCTCGCCCTACGCGATCCACTCACGCTGTCACTCTATCAGCCGGAGGGCCGCAGGCCCGACGGCTCGCCCTACGCGAACCACTCACGCGGTCACTCTATCAGCTGGAGGGCCTAAAGCCCGACGGCTCGCCCTACGCTCCGCGATCCACTGACGCTGTCACTCTATCAGCTGGAGGGCTGCAGGCCCGACGGCTCGCCCTACGCGATCCACTCGCGCTGTCACTCTATCAGCTGGAGGGCCGCAGGCCCGACGGCTCGCCCTACGCGAATCACTCACGCTGTCACACTATCAGCTGGAGGGCCGCAGGCCCGACAGCTCGCTCTACGCGAAACACTCACGCTGCCACTCTATCAGCTGGAGGGCCGAAGGCCCGACAGCTCGCCCTACGCGATCCACTCACGCTGTCACTCCATCAGCTGGAGAGCCGCAGGCCCGACGGCTCGCCCTACGCGAACCACTCACGCTGGCACTCTATCAGCTGGAGTGCCGAAGGCCCGACGGCTCGCCCTACGCGATCCACTCACGCTGTCACTCTATCAGGTGGAGGGCCGCAGACCCGACGGCTCGCCCTACGCGATCCACTCGCGCTGTCACTCTATCAGCTGGAGGGCCACAGGCCCGACGGCTCGCCCTACGCGATCCACTCACGCTGTCACTCTATCAGCTGGAGGGCCGCAGGCCCGACGGATCGCCCTACGCGAACCACTCACGCTGTCACTCTACCAGCTGGAGGGCCGCAGGCCCGACGGATCGCCCTACGCGATCCACTCACTCTGTCACTCTACCAGCTGGAGGGCCGCAGGCCCAACGGATCGCCCTACGCGATCCACTCACGCTGTCACTCTATCAGCTGGAGGGCCGAAGGCCCGACGGCTCGCCCCCCACTCTATCGGCCGGAGGGCCGCAGAAAGTGGCAGTGGGCGTTGCGCATGGAACCGATAGCTGTTGGGGCGGTAAGGTTCTCGAGTGGCGGTCACGTACCGGAAGGCGTAGCATGGGTAGACCGTCCACAAGGTGGACTAATGACCAAGTGAAGGTCGCTGGATGCGGGTGGCACAGGGCCGGTCCTTGTGGCAATCTTTGGGGGAGGCCTATATTCACCAGTGAACGTCTTTCGGCTGCTATGATGATGATGATGATAATGAAATCCGTATGTTTCTACCAAATATCTAAAGCAGTACTTTAAAATCTACATATCCCTAAACCTAGCCGTTGTGGCAGGCAGTAATACTGGAGTATCAGATTTGAGGAGTTGGACGTTAGTATTAAATTCGCATGTGTGTACTTAATATCTAAAGAACTTCTTTGAAATCATATATCGATAAAAGATAAACCTTGCGGTTATTATAGGCAGTACTGCAGCATCAGGAGTGAGGAGTTGGAAGTCAAGATCAGACTGTTAGTATTTGAATATGCCAAACATGCTATACTTTCATTTTCAGGTGTCTAACACTCTCGGTTAAGGTAAGCAGCACGTCTGCAGCATCAGGCTTTGAGGATACAAGGATACAAATATTATAATATTGCATTGTCATGGGGACTTGATAAGAGTTCAAAATTTTATTGATTTCGGTGCAGTAGAAGTGGTCGAAAAATCGATCACAAGATTTGAAGCATCAACGACAGTTGATACGCGGTGAAGTTAATAAAAACCGTTTAATAAAAACCTCTTGGATACACAGATATATGTACTTTTGATTACTATCGCGTGAAAACTCAGGAAAACTTCAAAGGTTATTAACATTGGTTAACATGATATATTTAGAATTATTTGAATCAGAAATAAACACAAAAACGATACCCCTGTCATAACCGGCAAGCCCATGAGATCATAAAAGAGGAAATGGTATTTCACGTACACCTCGGTACAGCGACACGATAGACTATAGAAACGATTACCATGTTGTTTTTTTACTGTTTACCTTTTTACCACTTTCAAGAGTTGAATTCTCAAAAAACCTTAAAACATGTCTTTAGTCATTTATCTTTAAGAATACTCCTGTGAAGTTTCGGATAAAACAGTTTAAATAGTCAAGTTTCCCTGTACAAACAGGACCCCCATTGCACCCTCTAATGAGTGGATTTTGACTTAACCTTTTTTAGAGCACCCCTACACCCTCAAAGAAACCTACGTGCTATATTTGGAATCTCTAGAACCAGAAATAAACATAAATAATAAAATGATATTAATATTTTTCGAATTTTACCCCATCACACCATAACCGTGTACGTAGTATTTCACGTCTGCCACGTTAAATTTTAAAATCATTATTGTGTACCATTGAAACGATACCCAACTTGATTTTTTCACTTCATCACCCTTTTTACCTTTTTCAGGGGTTAAATTTTGAAAAAACCTGCAACATATCTTTACTCTAATAGTTTGAAGAATACTCCTACGAAGTTTCGGACAAAATAGTCCAACTAATCTTGTTTCGCCATACAAACTTTGGACCCCCATTTCAACCCCTTAGAAGGTGAATTTTGAAAAATCCTTTCTTAGTGCTCGTCTACACCATAAAAGGAACCTACGTACCAAATTTAGAGACTCAAGGACCAGGGGTTTAGGCTGTGCGTGCATCTTTATCAGGGAGCTTCTTCTTTTATATATATAGATTTCATGTATTTTGGAAGCTATTCGAGTATTTGCATTTAGGTGGTCATCCTTTCATGTCGGTGAGCTGATGATGGAAGGTACAACTCCTTAGACATTAGGAGTTGGGGGATAATTCTTTAAATATAACATAGTTTATGTATTTTGGAAGCTATTTGAGTATTTGCCTTTAGGTGGTCATAGTCTCATGTTGGTGAGCTGATGACGAAAGGTATAACTCCTTAACGATTAGGAGTTGGAGGATAATTCTTTGAATATAACAACTGTCATACATTTTCGAGATCTATTCAAGTGTTTGCTTAGTAGTTATGACATGTTGGTTAGCGGTTAGTGATTCTTTAAATAATATAGGCATGCTACGGCTGTTACCTATAATCTTTGAAATTATTCATACCTGCTGATGATACCTTGATAATGGGATAATTCTTTGAATATTTAAGTTATCCAGTTCAGGTTTTCTGGCCAATTACAGTGCAGTACATTCTAATTATAAGTATTTAGAGCATACTAAATAACTATTTTACACTACTAAAAAGCAAAAAATAAAATATTTTAAAATAAAAATAAACCCGCCTTCAAAAATTCGCCCGAACTAAAAAGTAAAAAATTATTTTAGTTCCTACTTCTTAGGATTTCCTACCCAAACCTTTTACCCTATTAATTGAAATAAAATATTATGGCTAGGTATCCTACAGATTTCTTAGAAGTCGGTGCCAAGCCAAATATGTTCTCTGACTCTCTTTGATAAGAGCTTTGTAACTTACTGTCACTCCGGTTATGCTTTCATCGAAATGACTGAGGTAGATCATTCTGTTGATAAAAATATAATCGGAGTGACAGTAAGTTACAAAGCTCTATCTAATATATACCTATGAATGAACGTACATATTTGGCTTGGCACCGACTTCTAAGAAATCTATAGGATACCTAGCCATAATATTTTATTTCAATTAATAGGGTAAAAGGTTTAAAGGTTTGGGTAGGAAATCCTAAGAAGTAGAAACTAAAATAATTTTTTACTTTTTAGTTCGGGCGAATTTTTGAAGGCGGTTTTATTTTTATTTTAAAATATTTTATATTCGACATTATTTATATTGACATTGTTGTAACCTACATCAGACATTTAAATTTTAACTTGAACATAACTTTTGCATTGTAATATTATATTATTGTTTTTATACACTTTACGATCTTTTTGTGATTTTAATTATGCATTGACATGTTAGAATTTTTATTATTATTATTTTCTATGCATTTCAAAATCTTTTTGTGTATTTTTGCAATTTGTAAGCAAATAACATGTAACAATGAAATAAAACGATCTATCTACCTAAGCCGCCTATCGGCTTGTATTCATCCAAAAAGAAAATTAGGGTTTTAGAACCCATAACTTTCACATGTTTTCAGAAAAGATTTATAACATAACATAACTCAAACATAAAGAAACTGTACGAAATGCGTTAAGTAATTAAAAAAGATTTCCATTTTCAAATCCATGCTGGACTCTTCATTATAAGAGATCTGATTACTTTGTAAATAAACTTGAAAGATATTGAAAACACTACTTTTCTTTTTGGAATAATTAATTGAACATACCTTTCTTGTGTAGTCAATTCCGCTGAAAGAAAAAAGTAGGAATTCGAATAATAATAATTACGAGTATGTTTACAAGATGTCGTAGTTTAGGTATATTATATCTTTAGCTTTAATTTTTTTATAATATTTTCTCGCTTAACGTTTTTTTTTTTCGAAAAGCCACCAAACGTCAGCCTTATGTACCGTTCAAAAAATTCTAAATCAACGATTCATGGCGGTAAACTGCCCGACCATGGAGTATATGTACACGGCGCTAAAATACTGACTAAACACTTAAAATTAATCATAATACATTAATAATACAGTGCTCGTATCTATCCCTGAAACGGTGGCCTTGTGGCCAACGTTGGCCAAATTTTTTAAACTAATACTAAAAAACCTTAGGTTTTTTAATAAAAATCAGAGGTCACATCAGAGGAAAATCACCTTAGGTTTTTGATAGTATATGTTAAGAAGCGTTTAAAGATTAATACATTATCGGACTTTTTTAAATTTTTGATAAAGATAAAGAACTATATTTTTTAATACTATAAAACTTTGGAAGAATAATACATTTGAAAGGATTGGAGAGTAAGAAACTCAGGTGGACTTGTTTTTTTATAACAGTATCTTGTTAAAATAACATGCATTAAAGAATTTATTACATAAAAAAATACTTTTATAGACATTTTAATAAAAAACCTAACTTAAAAAGAGTGATAAATAAAGGATAATAATAATAATTCTCATTGTACAAGTTCACAATTTATTATGCATCTATATCTATACTACTAATTTTATTCTTTTGACATGTCTAGATTAAGATTATTATTATGATTTATTTCCCTTTTCACTAATTTTATGAAGTTGTATTTGCTGTATTGTTTAAAACGTGTAATTTTGTTTTGACTTGTGTTTTTGTACATTAAGAATTTGAATCTTGAATCTTGAATCTAAAGATGTAAAGGCCTCTAGTTGTCAGAATAGAGAAGCTAACTTAACAAGCCGCTAATAATTGTTTGTCCCTTTCGGTCTTAACAATGTATCCATAAGAGCAAAAGGGACAAACAATTATTAGCGGCTTGCTAGCAAACGTTTATGAATAAGGGGTAGTAATATAAGATTCAGCTGCAAAGTGAAGTCTGTCCGGAAAACGAAGACGTCTGGCAACAATGCACGCCCCTGTGTATCAAGTGCCTTCACTTTCCGTACATACTACGTCTCTCGTTTACTTTAATTACCGTTATTTCGCTTGCAGCCGACTTAATTTTCAACTTATAAAAGTGCTGAATAATTCGTTAAAAACGCATTAACATACTAATTTGAATCTTAAGGTGGTGGCTAAAGTTTGGAATTAAATTATAGTTTTTTCGGCTGGCTGAAGTTTAGCAATGCCGCATTTATTGTACCTAACTGTAAAATATGAATGCTTCTAAATTAGTTGTTAGGTCATTTTCAATGTATTTTATGGTTATAGATAGACATCATTATTAGCAACGCAGGGTTCTTCATGCATAGTTACACTTAGCTGCGACTATCAATAATTTATCATGCACCTTTATTACTTACACGTAAAATTGTCGAGAGAAAAATAAACGAATGTAACTTTATATTATGTTTCGTCCCTTAACCCTTAAATCGACAACGACACTTTTTTTGAAAAAATACATAATACTATAGTTTTTATGCTTATTTATATGATTTTAAATAACAGAAAATTAATAAAAAAATTCGCTTATGGATAGTTTTTCAGAAATCATATGTCAAGTATGTTGCACGTTGCCAACTATGCAGTGAATAGGTATTGGGCTTGAACGTCCAGTATTTTTGCCATTGCCAATTGTACGGTTAATTTAGTTTTTTATATTTTAAATTTTTTTTTACATATATTATATGAAACAAGATATTTTATGTCAAAATCCTTATTAAAAAACTTATAATTTCAATAAGTAAGCAGTAATATCTTAGAACCTGTGGACTACAAATGAAAAAAAAAGGGACACTGAAATTCAAGGCTGACATAGAAAAATATAAGTTTTTATAAATGGTAAATATAAATTCACGTGGTTCTATGTCAGCCTGTGATTTCAGTGTATCTTTTTTCCATTTGTAGTTCACAGGTTCTACGATTTAGGTTCACAATTTAGTAAAATCAATGCATTTAGAGCGGCTTAGTTTACTTGGCTCATAATCAACAGCGATGTCCGAATGATGTCCTTATCATACGGGAAGCAAAACTTTTTTCAGATTGACTTTTGTTTACATGTTTGTTGAACTCTTCTCCGAGTAAATTAAGTCGCTCCAATGAAAAATCAATACTGGGAGTCACTGAAAATATGCTGTTTTCTGTACTGCTGTGCAGCATCTTCCTCGTCTGAGTTTTCGGCATCTAGGAAACTTTTTTTGGACTTGAAATCACACAGCTTAATTAGAAATACATTACATAAAAATAATATATAAATATATTAATAATTATTTGATATATTGGGCAGCAAAAGCTCATTGAGTGCGAAGATCTATTTTGTTATTAGTACCTACGTCGTTATGAGTAGTATGTAAAAAAATGGCCATATAGCGATATTATGATATAGACGTTATTGCAGGTCACTTAGTACTGGTTTTTACATAAAAAGTGTCCCATTTTCATTTCATTCGAGTGGTTTTACTCGAAATTATAATGTGTTGATGAAGCACGGCAACATTGGCAACGAGAAAAATACTAGACATAGTTAAAACACGGTATCATTGGCAACGGGAAATATACTGGACATAGCAACAACAACATAAAACATGGCGTAGTTGCCAACGGGAAAAATACTAGACATTCTACTTTGCAAGGTATAAACTCATTGATGAACTGTGTTAGAAGTTTCAATTAAATAGAAATATGTACTTCAAGTATTTAGTTAAATAGATGTGCAAATTAAACAATACCCTATCATACAAAACTACGAAAAAAAAAATTGTTAACGTTAGGCCGGGCGACGTGTCCTTCTCAATTGGGTATCTTGGCGGCGATTTATGACAAACTAGCGTTTCTGTTGGCTCGACACATTTTTTTTCAGAATAATAATCATTATGCAATATACTTACACTGCTTAGTTTTCGCTTCAGCGTTTTGGTTTCTTGTGTAGATTTTTGTATTTTGGATGTCTAGTATTTTACCCGGTATCGAATTAAGGGTTAAAGTAATTTAAACTATTCCGGGGAGCATTACTTGGAGCTGGACCAGGTTTTTAGACTTAATAAATGATGATCAACCGTTATAATATACATTATGTACATATAAATTTACACGAGCCACTCGAACAACACAAAATGTTTTAGAATAAGGCAATAACGTTGTGACGGCAGTAAGACTATTTTTGTCACCACCCAACTGACCATTCTACAAGATTGATGATGGCCAGCAGCGTCATCATGGTGGACACATTACTGCGATCGCCAATCCGCTTGCCCAGCGTGGCGATTATGGGCATTTACCTCCTAATGCGTCTATACGCATAGTTAATAGGAGAGGCCTACGTCCAGCAGTGGACTATCATAGGCTGATGATGATGATGAGGTACAGTGTAATTGTATAAATGTCTATAATATTACTGTTGCGCTTAAATATTTGTCACATTTTCTAACTCCAATCTTGTGTTACAATGCCTATATTGTAAATTTTATCACTAAAATTAGTGCGATCTTGTATATACAATATACATACTTACCTTTCAATATGTTCCATTTTATTTAGCTACCTACATATTTCGGGGATGTGTATTATTCTATAATATAGATGGAGCATTCCATGAAAACATCTACTTTTTGTCGCTTACGACTCACTATGGTAGCTACCCTAATAAAATATGCTAGCTGTTAGGAAACAATGTCAATCTTAAAGCCTTGATATGTTATTATTATGCCGTAACTCAGCTTACTAATTTAATTTTTCAAAAGTATTGAAAAGACAGTGTCGCTTACGACATGTTTTCATGGAATGCTCCAGATACAGATTAGATTTTATGTCCATCACATTAACTAAAAATGATATTTCAATACAAATAAAATCGTTACAAATATATTTTTAATTGTATTGTATTCCGGCCATTTTCTGCAAGTTGACATTTGTACACGTTTGATGTCTAAATAGATTTAAGTTAGTTTTAGTTAATTCTCAAATAGATTTGTGAGTTGCTACAGCCATGCACAAAAATATAAAGTTGCATAAACTTTATTTCTATATATTTTTTTATATACGAATAGAAAGCTCGACGCAGGAGCTACTTGACAATTTTTTTTTATCAGCCTGGTTTAGTGTCCCACTGCTCCCCTCTTTTCCTCCATTCGGCCCGGTCGTCACATTTCTCACGCCAAACGCGTTTTTCTCTTGGATAAAACGCGTCCAGGTCGTCTCGCCACCTCCTTCTCGGTCTGCCAATGCCCCGGCCAGCACCATCGGTTTCCCGTGGGTCCCAGTCTGACAAGACGAGACAAGAAATATAAAAAAAAATAACTTCCTGGAAACCTTTAACTTTTGAGCATGGCCGTGACGCACCTGTCAAACTAAATAAGAAATAGACTTTAAGCGTGGTCCCAATGCTGACCTTACTGGCTGCCTAGTGGCTATACTTGTTGGAAAATTCTCACACACCCTTGAATCTCTTTACAGGTTCGTAAACCACTTATCAATATGAAATGATTGAAAAACTCATTGGTACGAGCCCTGCGTAACAGCCGTGGATTTTGAGGCTCGACCACAAACGTTCAGTCTTTACAAAGAATACACGTTTAATCTGACCGTGACTTGTTTTCTAATAACTCAAATTAATTAGTGTTTGTTCCGCTAAATGCATACAAAAAATGTAAATAATCCGGAGTAAAAAGCAGGCAAAGTTAGTAGAATAGTTAGGTTATTACTCAACATTTTAAAACAGTAATTTTGTGCCACATCATGCTACGAAGCTAATAAATTGATCTATTTTGCTAAATCATTGTGATAAGATACAAAACGTATCATATTGACATCGATTGTGAAATCGTTAGGCAATAAACATTGCTCATCTGCCTGCACAGTACATGATACGCACTTGACACTTATCTAAATGTCGTAGCGTAGAAGATAACGACTAAAGGGTGTACCGATAAAAACTAGAAAATTTAAATGAAAAAATCGGGTCAATCAACTTAAAAAGCTACAATTTCTGGCTTTTTTAATTAACAGGGACGTCGAAATTAGTTAACGTTTATACTTTTTTGTTGCCACTGCAATTTCAGTATTCACAATACAAGTTCTCCCAAACCCCTTCCATAATTTAGAAAGGTTTGGAAAACGTAGTTTGAAGAGGTTTCAAAGAAGCTGCAATGTATGTATCGCAAATGCAGCAGTGACACAAAAGTACTACAGTCAGCAAAGTTAACACCTCATATCTCATGTACAATCTGACTACCCGGGGGTCCCCAGAATTCAGACACAAACTAACTTCTTTCAGATGAAATGAGTGTTTAGATGTCTCGACGACCCAGAACAGATACACCTGGCGAAGATTGACGAGGAGAGCCGACCCCAAATGAAATGGGATAAGGCTAGGCAAAGAAGAAGAAGAATACACAAATTTCAATCCACGAGTATAAAAAGGTCGAGTATTATAGCGGGTGGCACAGGACCGGTCATTGCGGCAATCTTTGGGAGAGGCCTATGTTCAGCAGTGGACGTCTTTTAGCTGATATGATAATGATGATGAGTATAAATAAGCTTTTCTAATCCAAAACATACAATAATATCCATGACAAGCTCCGGCTTGACATTCATTCACCTTTCACTATGTAGTATTGCATTTACCTCACGCCTAAAAAAATTAGCAACCTTGCCTACAAAACTGGAAAATACTCCAAACAAAACTGATCATATTTTTATTCTCAAACTTGTAACGAAATGTTGACATTACGTAGGTACGTCAAATTAGACCATTCAATGACTACACGACGTGTAGTAACTTATGGCATTTCATAACTAGTCCTAGGACTGCAAAGTTCCCAAAGTAACCAAATTAAAAAGTAAAATAGGTACTTACCAAAAGTAGGTACGAGGGCTGCCTTTTAAGTCGTGTCGTTTGCTAACCTCCCGCGATTTAAAAAAAAATTAACATATGGCATTTTCATCCTTTTGAATCTAGAACTCGAAAACAAAAAAATGTTTTCAAATTGGTCGAATAGTTTTATTACAGCGTCTATTTAAAGGTGACAATTCGGTTGTAAAAATGGAAATAACTAAGGAAAATTTGCATGCGATTATTTTCTACAGCTTTAAAAGGGGATTATCGCGACTTCAGTGTTTTGAGGAGATCACTTCTGTGTTTAGTGATGCAGCACCGTGTCTTAGGACTGTAGAACGCTGGTATTTACGATTTCAACGTGGGCAGTCTAGCCTCAGTGACAAGCCCCGTAAAGGTCGTCCAAAAACCGCCATGACGCAAGAGAATATCGAAGCCGTGCGGCAGCTAGTACTAGAAGATCGTCATGTGACCTACCGTGAAATAGAGGCGTCCGTGGGCATTTCAGGGACCACTATCCAAAAAATCCTGCACGAAGAACTTGGCGTAAGAAAGTTGATCTCTCGTTGGGTACCACATTTGCTTAGCGACGACCAAAAAGCTGCCCGTGTTAGTTGGTGTCGCAAAACTCTGCAGCGATTCAGCCGAGGCGAGTCAAAACATGTTTATGATATGGTTAGTGGTGACGAGTCTTGAGTATACGCTTACGATCCAGATTATAAACAGCAGTCAACTGGTTGGGTCTTTCAGGATGAGCCAAAACCGACCAAAGTCATGCGCTTGCGGAGCACTTCAAAAAGAAATGGTGGCCTCGTTTGTGGCAAAGGGTAGTCACGTCGCCACTATTGTACTAGAAGATCGCAAGACGGTTACCGCTGACTGGTATACCACTGTTTGTTTGCCGCAAGTCATAACCGAATTTCGAAAAAACAACTCGACGCGTCGTATGATACTGCATCATGACAATGCAAGTTCGCACACCGCCCGCCAAACAAAGTTGTTTTTGAGCGCCCAAAATGTGGAAATTTTAGATCACCCACCTTACAGCCCTGACTTAAGCCCTAACGATTTTTTTACGTTCCCCAAAATTAAGCAAAGTCTTCGTGGTCAACGCTTCAGCTCACCTGAAGAAGCTGTTGACGCTTACAAATCGGCCATTTTGACTACCCCCACTTCGGAGTGGAATAAATGTTTAAAAACCTGGTTTGAAAAAGTCTGCAAAAGTGTATTAAACATCGCGGAGAATTCTTCGAAAAACAATAAATGGTAATAATCTATAAAATTGCTTATACTTATTTCAAACGACACAACTTAAAAATAAGTAATAAAGTTTTAAGTTAAACGGTTTTTATTGTACCAAAAACTAGAAAATAAAAATTAGTTGTAACTAGCCGTAGATGCTACTTTCTGTAGATTAGTCACGTGAAACTATTATCACTGTAGTGTTCCCAAGTCGGATGCTGAAAGCCACGCTTAGCCTCTATGTCAGTGGATTAAGCGTTACCTAATCGGAAACTTTTACCAAACTGAAATAAAAACGTGGGGCGTACGCAATTGTAATTAAGTCACTATAGTTATTTAAGAACACACATATAAATCAAGATAGCAATAGTGTAATAAGTTTTGTTCTGGCCTTGATAAAAGTTATTTACCTCTGTAGAAGTGTTGGAACAGATGGATGATTAATTGCAAAATTAAAGCCACAATTACATATTTTGAACTTTGTTTATTTCTTTATAATAACGCCCCACGTTTTTATTTTAGTTTGGTAAAAGTTTCCGATTAGGTAACGCTTAATCCACTGACATAGAGTCTAAGTGTGGCTTTCAGCATCCGACTTGGGAAGACTACAGTGATAATAGTTTCACGTGACTAATCTATAGAAAGTAGCATCTACGGTTAGTTACAACTAATTTTTATTTTCTAGTTTTTGGTACAATAAGAACCGTTTAACTTAAAACTTTTTTTACTTATTTTATTTTCAAGCTTTTAGTGCAATTGTTAAGTTAATTTCCGATACTATACCTACTTATATAGATCAAAGATGTTGTTTGTAATATGCAATACAATTATGCATGCTAGCGTTTAACACTCGCGCTTTAATCACGACACATATGTAAACGTAATGGACATTATTTTATGTGTTACGAGCGGGAATCCCTGCTGAATAGATATTATTAGAAATCCGACACAAAAAAAATGTTAGCTTGAATGCTAGAAGTGTCACAAAGGGACGTGTTATTCATACAATACCTTAAATAACAGGGATCTGATAATAAGGAATATATCAATCAATTTGGTTTATTGAGAAAATCAAGTAAAATTTTTTATATTGTACATATTATACAAGTCGAATTTCGAGACTATGAAATATAAACTCATACTTTCAGTCGACCAACCGGAGGACCGCAGGTCTGACGGGTCCATAGGGTCGACGGCACTATGGCACGCACTACGTGAAGCGGAGGGATTCACACTCTCTATCTATCAACTGGAGGATCATAGATCCGAGTGCACGTCCTACGCAAACCACCTTCGCTGTCAGTCTATCAACCGGAGGGCCGCAGGCCCGACGGCACGCCCTACGCGAACCCAAGGGGTATACTCATACTTTAAGTCTTATTAACCGAATGACTGCAGGTCCAACGGCACATCCTATGCGAGTCACTCGCGCTGTGAGTCTATCAGGCCCGACGGCTCACCCTACGTGATCCACTCACGCTGTCACTCTATCAGCTGGAGGGCTGCAGGCCCGACGGCTCGCCCTACGCGACCCACTCACGCTGTCACTCTATCAGCTGGAGGGCCGCAGGCCCGACGGCTCGTCCTACGCGATCCACTCACGCTGTCACTCTATCAGCTGGAGGGCCGCAGGCCCGACGGCTCGCCCTACGCGACCCACTCACGCTGTCACTCTATCAGCTGGAGGGCCGCAGGCCCGACGGCTCACCCTACGTGATCCACTCACGCTGTCACTCTATCAGCTGGAGGGCTGCAGGCCCGACGGCTCGCCCTACGCGACCCACTCACGCTGTCACTCTATCAGCTGGAGGGCCGCAGGCCCGACGGCTCGTCCTACGCGATCCACTCACGCTGTCACTCTATCAGCTGGAGGGCCGCAGGCCCGACGGCTCGCCCTACGCGATCTACTCGCGCAGTCAGTCAATCAGCTGGAGGGCCGGAAGTCCAACGGCTTATCCTACGCGATCCACTCACGCTGTCACTCTATCAGCTGGAGGGCCGCAGACCCGATGGCTCGCCCTACGCGACACACTCACGCTGTCACTCTATCAGCTGGAGGGCCACAGGCCCGACGGCTCGCCCTACGCGAGACACTCACGCTGTCACTCTATCAGCTGGAGGCCCGCAGGCCCGACGGCTCACTCCTACGCGATCCACTCACGCTGTCAGTCTATTCAATCTATATGTTTTTACCCATCTTGTGGGAATCTTTGGGGAGGCCTATATACACCAATGAACGCCTTTCGGCTGATATGATGATGATGATGATAATGAGATTCGTATGTTTCTATTCTACCAAATATCTAAAGCAGTACTTCAAAATCTACATATTGCTAAACCTAGCGGTTGTGGCAGGCAGTACCACTGGAGTATCAGATTTGAGGAGTTTGAAGTATTCAATTCGCATGATTCTACTTAATATCTAAAGAACTTTTTTAAAATCAAGATATCGATAAAAGATAATTCTTGCGGTTATTGTGGGCAGTACTGTGCAGCATCAGGAGTGAGGAGTTGGAAGTCAAGATCAGGCTGATAGTATTTGCTTATGCCAGACATGCCATACTTTCATTTTCACGCGTCTAACACTCTCGGTTAAGGTAAGCAGTACGTCTGCAGCATCAGGCTTTGAGGATACAAGGATACAAATATTATAATATTGCATTGTCATGGGGACTTGATAAGAGTTCCAAATTTTATTGATTTCGGTGCAGTAGAATTGGTCGAAAAATCGATCACCAGATTTGAAGCATCGACGACAGTTGATACGCGGTGAAGTTAATAAAAACCGTTTAAAAGGCAACCCTCGTAACTTGCAAAATGATAAAACATATTAGCATATCACCGTAAAAAAAAATACAATTCCAATATTACCAGATTAAATAATACTTCCAGACATTGTAAACAAAATTGATGCGCGACTTGTTTTTTTTTTAAGTTGTAACAGATCAGGATCTTGCCTTACGTCTACAATTTCGAATAAACGATAAGGTATGTAGTAGTAGTAGTAGTAAAACACTTTATTGTACAGAAAAAAACAAATCATAACATGAAAAATAATCACTTTTAGAATAAGTACAAAGGCGAACTTATCCCATTAAGGGATCTCTTCCAGTTAACCTTTGAGCAGTTGAGGAGAACTAGATACAGAAGGCAGACAAACTGTACAAAGCGATCAGGAAGAGAAAAAAAAAAAAAATAGTAATAAGAAAGCTAATCTAAACAAGATATACACATACACATATAATATAAATATCCAAATATATTATATACTCATAAACCTACATAATATATACACATGAACAATATACATACATACATACATACTACATACCGCACATGAAATAGTCAACACTCGTATGTGTTTATTTATCTACAAAAAATATAATTAGCATTACGTTGTCGGCAAAGTATGCAAGGCAGCATGATATGCATGTTTTTTTGATGCATCAAGAATGTGTTCAATAGTAAAAAATGACAATTAGCTCACGCATATCACCACCACAAAATTGATCTAACATATATATTACTAATGCGACATTATTGCAGTCGTTTCCATTAGTTTGTTCTGATAAAGCTTAGTTTATATCATAGTTTTATTTCATGAGTAATCCTCGCAGTAACCGAAGAAAATATTATAAAATGATGTAATTCAAAATTGCGACTTACAATACTAGTGCGAAAAAATTGCGATAAATTAACTAAGACAGTACCAAAGAGAGTATTTTAAATCAACACGACTTACGAGTTTCTTTTTCGCACGTGTATCATACGCCGTTTATCAGTAGAAATGGCCCTCCGAAGTTTACAACCCTGATGTAAAATGAACCATTTAGATTTTGCAACAGTACCTATATTCAACCACTGAATCATACTAAAATAAAACAATAAAACTCAGTAACTTACCCCTTTTTTAAGAACAAGATAATGTAAAAAATTGTATAACATAAAAGTTACTTAGTATGTATATATGCGTGTGATCAATTTTGTACGAATATACACGCGATCGAAATTTTAGTACGATCTAAAAACAAGTCATCGTGAATAATGACTTTCAAATTCGTATATATTATTATAACGCCTTATCATCTCACAATTAAGCTCATCAAAACGTTGTTTTACATATAAAATGATTACTTCAGTCCATATTTGGCATTCTGTTAAAGTTGAACGTAGTGAATAGTTTGCTTAATTTCTGTTGTAAAATGGCCTCCCTCTGGACAGTTTCCCTGGCAGCTATAGTCTGTGGATTATACTATTATTTTACAAGAACGTTCAATTATTGGAAAGAGCGCAATGTTGCTGGACCTAAACCCGTACCACTCTTTGGGAACGTATTAAAATCAGCTTTACGCTTAGAGCCGCTGGGGGTAGTGTTCAAGAAAATTTACCATAGATATCCAAATGACAAATTGGTGGGAATATTCCGAATGACAACTCCGAGTATATTAATACGTGACTTGGACCTTGTAAAACAAATAACAATTAAGGATTTTGACAATTTTGTGGATCGTGGTTTCAACTTTACCAATACAGGACTTGCAACAAATCTGTTTCACTCAGACGGAGAGACTTGGCGCGCATTGAGAAGCCAATTTTCACCAATGTTCACCAATCAAAAACTCAAGAACATGATGCACTTGCTCAATAATGGAGCTGAAAAGTTCACTGAATATGTAAATGAGATTATTATCAAGGCTCCTGAACAGAACGTTCATACTTTGGTCACGAAGTACACTATGTCGACCATAGCAGCATGTGCCTTCGGGCTGGATATAGACACATTCCGTGGAAACATAGATACATTGCACAAGGTAGATAAGACGATATTTTCCTTCAATTTTTCTTATGAATTGGACATGATGTTCCCAGGAATATTTAAAAGATTGAATATGGATGTATTTCCTGGATTTATTAGGAATTTTTTTAAGGATATTGTCGAAACCGTAATAACTGAAAGAAATGGAATACCTTCATCTAGAAAAGACTTCATGGATTTGATTTTAGAACTGAAGAATAAAAACGAGCAAATACGGTCAGCTCATGACGAAACAAAGACTTTAAAAATAACTAATAGCATTATAGAAGCCCAAGCATATGCAATTTACGCAGGTGGGTACGAGACTAGTGCTTCTACTATGGGTTTCTTGTTGTATCAACTTGCGTTAGATTCTAAGATACAAGACAGGCTAAGGAATGAGATTAAAGAATACCTAGCGAGACACGATGGCCAGATCGAAGTGGATACTTTAAAGGAGTTGACATATTTAGACCAAGTTTTAGATGAAACTCTTCGCATGTACCCAGTCTTGGATAATTTACAGCGAAGAGCAATAAATGATTACGTATGTCCTGGGACTAATGTGAAAATAGCTAAAGATCAAATGGTATTGATATCTGTTCACGGAATTCATCACGATGAGAAATACTACCCAGAGCCGGAAAAGTTTGATCCCGACAGATTTTCTTCGGCGAATGTAGCTGACAGGCATTCGTGTGCATATCTTCCTTTCGGCCTAGGGCCGCGTCATTGCATTGGTAAGTAAAAACTTCACCTTCTCGATTATTCGTTTGGCGTTAATTATTAGATTGTGCATATCGAGAGGCTGTGCATATCATAATATAATAGAGTTTGTAGGTATTATGGATATTTTTCACGTAGGTAATTGCAACGTTGCATTATCATTTAAGGAATTAAATACAAATTAACATTTCGATTGATCAACGTATTAAATACCTACCTTTTAAATAACTGAAAAATTGAAAAGGCACAAATATTCCGATTTTCTAACTATACTTTATTTTTCGTAGAAAGTGAATTTGTATCATTCTTATCCTGTAGGTTTAGCACAGGATCAGTGCGACAATATGTCGCCGCGAGATAGACTATCCATCCTTCTTTTATTCATATTCGGTAAAAGATGGAAAATCTATCTCGCGACGCATACTGACTTACCATTCATGCAGGCTTAGCACATGATTGGTGCGACAGTATCTCGCCGCGAGATAGATCTCCCGTCCTTCACTAGCTATATTAACAAAAGAGGGACGGATAGACTATCTCGCGGCGAGATACTGTCGCGCCAATCATGTGCTAAGCATAAATGAGCGTGAAGTGCACAGTGCTTTTTGTCACATTTGCGAAAACAAAAGTTAGTTTTAAGCGAAATAAATATGGAAGGGCACTTTCGCCGAGATCACTGGGCGACAATGTGTTATTCAGATAATGAATGATTTAACATATCGAGAAGTGTCAGGAGTGAATGGAGAATCTCCATTGAAGATCAGCTGTTCCTAGGTCAAGATACCATTTCTTTTCTACCTTCGTACCACTTAGATACGCATTTAATTTAGCACTGAACCAAGCTTTGACAACTTTTGTTGTCCAATTCGGTTGTTGATCTTGAAGAAGGACATCCAGCGTGCAACAATATGTCAGATTTGGATTGTCCCTCGGCTTTTAGCCGGACAGCCTCTTGCCAAGTGCATATTTCAAATTATTTTATTCTGTAATATTTCGTCGCTGTTCCTACAAAAGTCGCTATGTGTTTTGTTGCTACTTTACAGGATACACAAAAAACTGTTTATTTTGAATCTTGTTCACTCAAAATAAGCCAATATTTTATTTTGAAAAATATGTTCGTTTTCACGTATTTTTATGTCTTTTTAAATATAAATCTCAGTTTTTTAAAGAGAAAAATTAATATTACCAAATAATATGTCACATAGCAGTTTTTGTTTCAGTCGTCCAAAGGCTCTATGTGTCTTATTTTAACTTGGTTAAAATAACTAGTTACAAAATTGGACACATCTAGATAATATTTGTCAAATAGTTATATTAATGAAAGATATGGTTCTTCAAAAATACAAAAAAACATGTTTCAGTAATACATAGTCAGAGGAAAATTTCGCCAAGTGTCGTAAGACTTTGTCTAAAGCATAATCTACGAACGCGATGTATCGCTATGTTCGGAAAAGCACATATCGGGCCATATCTGTTCTTAATTAATTTATAAAAAATTCCCGCTACTTGCCTAAAACCACATAACAGGCCCCATTGTAAAAAGTCACTCATAGTAATATAAAACAGTCATGTGTATTTTGCACTTACTGTTTTTAGTAAGAGATTTCAATATATGGATATCACATAGCTAAAATTCATAAATCCTGAACTATTAAAGATAGACTCACCGCTGTTTTTGGAGCGTATAGATATTGAAATTTAATGTCTTGTTCCAGGAATACGATTCGCGCACGTTCAATCCCGCGTGTGCCTGATCCGGCTGCTCTCCAAGTTTAAAGTGGAACCTAACAAGAATACTGTGCGTTCCTTCTCTTTCGACCCATATCGTGTATTTTTAGCGCCTCACAAACCACTCTACGTGAATTTCGTTCCTGTATAATGAGTAATGACCAATAGTTAACTTTAGTCAATTTAACTTCGAAGTATTTCAATGTATATTAAGCATGTTTGGACCGGGTGGTAGTCGGAACGAGGTGTAGGTCATGTACAGTTAGTTTTCATTTTTATTTCAATCATATTGTTTTTGTAAAGTGTTTATAATGAATGTTTTATTAGTAAATAAATATTATTAACATGTATTATGTTATTTCATCTCGTATACAGCGTATGTATTTGATACGGGTGAATAATTAATCCAGCTATAATATCAGATCCTACGAATCGTACAAGATAATCATTTCGTAAAATGATGTTGTTAATTAGATGTAATGTTTTTTCTAAAGCGCAACTCAGCAGCAATGTGTGCCGTCAAACTGACATGACATTCGTATGACGTTTAGATACTTATGTCTACGTTAGTTAATGTGGTTATCAGTGGATGCAATACATTGCGTGCTCAATTATTTTGTATGAAAATACCTTAATTTCCTAAAGAAATTTACGTAAACTGGTTCCCTAGGTCCGATAGTAAACGCCATTAAAATATTCGCCCGTATCAAATACTCACGCTGTATTTTTGTAAATCAGCTGTAAGTTAAGTGGTGAATTTATATAATTATACATGTTTGGACATTATTATTTTATTTTAATGTTTACTAGAACCCATAAATACACATTCCTGTGGTCAACGACGTAATGCTATTTAGTTAAGTTAACACTCTTTTGTAGTATTCAGTATAGCAAACATGGTCCACGCAATACTAGTAGGATCGCTTATTCGGGCTATTAGTAGTTTCTTATAGTTCGGTAATTTGGCAGATTATTTTGGATACCTAGTTAAATATAGTATATAGTTCAAAGTGTCATAGATTGTCCATTTCTATGGGCACCTTTGTACCGGGAGCATTGCGGGGCCTCTTTGAGTAGATAAGTATTCTTTTTACAGGATTAACATTAACCCCATACCGCATGAATAAAAACAAATTTGAAATCTAATGTCTATCATGTATGCGGTAAGGGGTTCTTATTGTATAAGTTTTTATCAATAAATGAAATTTAATAATTACACGTTTAATAGTTAACTAACTAAATCATAATGTATATTTTCTGCCATCCGGCTGGCAATGAGTACTTTGCCGGCCGCTGCGCTAAACTAAGTTGCCGCCTGCTGGCTCCGTTGAGCAGAAATAGTACATTACTACCGAGGCCGGGAAGTGACTCGTTGCCGGCCGAATATATGTAGACGGCCGAGCGAAGCGAGGCCGGATAGTATTCGGATGGCAACCCGTCACTTCATGGCCGAGGTATGTATAATGCTTTTATCAAACATGCAATGAAATGAAACAAAAAAATGTAGGTATCTTCTTTCTAAGAAATTATTAGTCAACTACATAACTAAATCTTTGAATCACAACAAAAGTCAAATACGACACCGACACCTCATTTTTTTTTAATATTGACCTGTTTGAAAGTTGGAAATGTTTACTTTTAAAAAGCGGTATTAGACGACGCGGTCGGTTGCGTCCAATTAATCGCATGTGGTGATCGGGGCCGACGGATCGCGCCGTATAAATACTGCTTTTTAAATATTATTTTGAGTAGTTATTGTACATTTATTTTAAATTATATCATTTAAATACCTAATTATAACTGCAAAAATTTGCCAATCATTTTTTTTACTAATATTACTTACAGATAATTATTGGCTAAAAGCCAAGATGCCAGGTCACAACCTTATGTCAAATGAAAATTAAAAAAAAGGCACTTGCCGGCCTAGGCCGGCAACGAGGTACTTCCCGGCCACTTTTTAGGCACGTAACTACAACATTTCATTGCATGTTTGAGAAAAATAATATACATACCTCGGCCGTTAAATGGGAAAGCCTCGAATCACATGTTTATCATTCGACGATCTGTTACACGTCATCCGAGACATTTCCCACTTAAACGGCCTTGGCAGGTAATCTACTATTAATTTCATTTACAAAAAGTAGGAAGTGTAAGTAGGTATTTCTTGCCCTTAGACTATAGCTAGCCTGAACTCTAAAATATAATGTATGATATCATACTTTGTAATAGTACATTTCTACCGAGGCCGGGAAGTGACTGGTTGCCGGCCTATTATTATATAGATAGTAGTAGATAGTATTCGGCCGGCAACCGTCACTTCATGGCCGAGGTATGTATACTGCTTTGCTCAAACATGCAATGAAATAAAACAAAATAAAATCTAACAAATTATAAGACTTTGAAACAACAAAAGTCAAATACAACACCGACACATTATTTTAATTTTTTTTAATTTGACCAGGCCTGGTACCGCGAACATCGAAGTTCGCAAATTTCGGGGATTTTTCTCTGTCACTCTAATGACGCCTTCGTTGGAGTGACAGAGACAAATCCCCGCAATTTGCGAACTTCGATGTTCGCGGTAGCAGGTCTGTTTAAGAGGTGCACATATTTTTACTTTTAACCCTTTACCTACGGGTGTCAACCAGAGTTGCCACCACTAAAATTAAAGTCATACTTATGTAATGGTGTCAAGTCAAACAATTTAATGGCAAATGTTATGGCCCCGTTGGTAAAGGGTTAAATAGCGGTATTACACGATGCGATCCGCCATGTCTAATCAATCGTATGACGACTAAGATTAACAAGGTTCACTTGATGATCGGGTCCGACTGATCGCACCGTATAATACTTTTTTTTAAATATTAATTTGAGTAGATGTTGCAGATATTTCAAATTATCAAATAAATTTAACTGCAAAATTAGCCCATGGTTGATTTTTCAATACTATTATTACTTATTGGCTCATAAACCTATGTCATAAAAAGGAAGGTACTTCCCGGCCGCTTTTTAGGCACGTAACGACAACATTTCATTGCATGTTTGAGAAAACAATCATTACAGCGACATTATTGCAGTCGTTTGTGTTACATAGTTCTGATAAAAATCTCACTTTGCTATAGAGGCCGGGACAAAAGGGGTTCCAACTGTGAAGACATATACAGGGTGCCCATGAGGAAAGGGAAAAAATTCGGCAGCGGATTTCGGACCGAATTTGAAGTTAAAAATGTCATTTGACGTTTTCTGGATTCAGTCTATTTTAAGAGCAAATTCGATTTTTTCTTAAAACCGTTTTAGACCGTTACGCTATGATAAACGCATTTTAGGAAACGATTTTGTCACCACGTTGTCTTAGTCTTGTCACACTTAATTGACAGACATCAAATGAACAAAATAGTACATTTCCTAACTAGTGCGTGAAAACTTTTTTTCGGCGAGGGTGAAAGTTGGAGCCCGAGTGAAACGAGGGCGACAATCACCCGAGTTAAAAAAAAGTTTTTGCACGTGTAAGGGACAATTTTTTTCATAACAAGTGCGTCAAAAAGAGAAAAAAGCGCGCTTCGTTTTTGCGCACTAGTTAGGAAAAAACCTTTAATTACCTAGAAAATGTAAAAAAAACTCTAAAGTGCATTTTTTGCGATAGTTTCATTATGAAACCCTTTTTTTGTGTAATAAGGCATTTAAAATGTTTTTTTTTAGAATTGACCAAAACTCATTTAACATTTTTTTGCTTCTTTTAGTCTCAGGAATATACTGTTAGAATTTTTCCCTTTCCTCATGGGCACCTTGTATACACTGTAACATGAAACATGCAATTAAATAAACAACAAAACATCCAAGTTTTTTTTTATACATAGTGGCAGAACTTCATGAATCCTGCACCGTATACCTATATTGAATTGAATTTTAAAAGAAAGATTTTATTGTTTTAATAACAGAATGGTTCTACGATTTTTGTTTTTTTTTTTTATAATTATAGCATTTTGACAATTCCTACTGTTTTATTTAATTTTTCAAAGATACACCTGATTGCATACGAAATGGCACATATTCGTCATATTTAATATAATAAATAAATAAATAAATAAATAAATATCTTGGGACATCTTACACAAATCGACCTAGTCCCACGGTAAGCTCAATTAAGGCTTGTGATGTGGGTACCAGGCGACGATAATATATAATAGATAGATACATATAGATACTTATATACATAGACAGCCATGACCGAGAAACAAACATTTGTGATAAATAAATACACAAAGAATGCCCTCGCCGGGATTCGAACCCGGAACCTCCAGCTTCGTAGGCAGGGTCACTACCAACTAGGCTACGGAGGCTGACCGAATAATATATAACCTTAGTCACATAAAAGCCGAGAGGCCTTTATAACGCTCAAATAATTCGTGAACTAAATTATGCTTAGAATGTAACTCTTAGAGTATATAATCAACTTTGTTCCAACAAAAAAACTTTAAAATTAGCGACAGAAAGTTCAGGACTCAACACTGATGGTAGTGATGGTGTTATAAAGGACTCTCGGCCTTTATGCGAGTGTACTATTTTTTTTATCCAGGACTCATGAGGATTGAGGACGAGAAACGAAGGGTTAGGGCGATTGTGCACCACAATGAATTTTACTGCCCGGCAGACCGAGTTTTCATGGTCCGATATGGCATGAAAAAAACGCATGATTGGCTTGTGCACTTGTCCGTCTTTTTACTCGGATGTGCGTCCGGTAGTCCAGTTTTTTACGGTTCAATTTTGTAAAATCGGACTATCGGGGACGGTAAAAGTCAGTGCAATTCCGGACGCAGTGTACAAGCATTACCACGTTTTTCATAGCTGTCATCTCGGATCGGAAAAATACTGTCCGGAATGGGGAAAAGTAAAATGTCGAACGGTAAAATTACGTACAGTGCACAAGCACGCTACTATATACATTTTCTCAAACATGCAATGAAATGTTGTAGTTACGTGCCTAAAAAGTGGCCGGGAAGTACCTCGTTGCCGGCCTAGGCCGGCAAGTCCCTCTTTTTTAATTTTCATTTGACATAGGGTTGTGACCTAGCATCTTGGCTTTTAGCCAATAATTATCTGTAAGTAATATTAGTATAAAAAAAATGATTGGCAAATTTTTGCAGTTATAATTAGGTATTTCAATTATATCATTTACAATAACTATTCAAAATAATATTTAAAAAGCAGTATTATACGGCGCGATCCGTCGGCCCCGATCACTGCATGCGATTAATTGGACCCAACCGACCGCGTCGTCTAATACAGCTTTTTTAAATTAAAAATTTGCAACTTTCAAACAGGTCAATCTTAAAAAAATAATTAGGTGTCGGTGTCGTATTTGACTTTCGTTGTGTTTCAAAGACTTAGTTATGTAGATGACTTATAATTTCTTAGAAAGAAGATACATTTTTTTGTTTCATTTCATTCCATGTTTGAGAAAAGCATTATACATACCTCGGCCATGAAGTAACGGGTTGCCGTCCGAATACTATCCGGCCTCGCTTCGCTCGGCCGTCTACATATATTCGGCCGGCAACCAGTCACTTCCCGGCCTCGGTAGTAATGTACTATTAATGGCGTGGCATATCGGACCGTAAAAAACTGACTTTTACCGTCCGGTAGTCCGGACGGTAAAAGTCAGTGTAGTTCAAACGCCCTTACAGGCCAAGTACCTAGATATAATTATCTGACCGAAGGAACTGAGCTGACTGACTTATACGCGACCTGAAACCTTGCTTCTCGCCGAGATTTGTATAGTGCTTTTCTCAAACTTGCGAGGAAACTCATTATCTCACTCGTTAAATCGATTTTTATTTATAAATTAGGTACTCCCAAAATTCCATAAACCAACAACTAGAAAAATTTAAATTTTCATGCCTAACATGTTTTTTAATCTGTTTGAGGTAACCTTTTCTAGTGACATTGATATTAGTTCTAAGGTTTTTTTTCTGTCACTGAATGGTAAGACCCAGTGTCACCATTTGGCGTTTACAATAAAAGGCAGTTAGTTTACAGGCCTAGGTATGAACAAAAATACGCCATGACACCGGATACCTAGTATTTTTGGGTTTAATTTTAAGTAGGTAACATCAACATTCCGTAGCAAGTTTGTGAAAGGGAATGTTACTTCTCATATGTTAAAACATTCGCTATTTTAGAACTACGCGTGTGATTCGACCATAGAATCCTTTCGCTTGCTCGTGTTACAATTTCGTAATCGCGGGATAAAATCCAACTTTGTACCTTTGTATAACAAATAACTATTCTTACATAGGTACATACCAATTTGCTTTTGCAAGGTAGTATTGCTACCTCTGAATTAAACTCAAATAAAACAAAAAATCGATTAAGGTAACCATTGCTTATTAACAAGACAATGTAAATAACTGTATAACATAAAAGTTACGTTAAATATGCGTCTGATAATTTTTTTACCTATTCACGCATGTCATGGATATATTTTAAAAGTACTTTGAACGGGTCACTATGAATACTGAATTTAAATCATAATAATGTATTATAACGCCTCATCATCACAACAATGCTAACCAAAAAGTTGGTTACATATAAAACGATTACTTCAGTCCATATTTGGCATTCTGTAAAAGTTGAAGGTAGTGAATAGTTTACAATATTTCTGTTTTAAAATGGTCTTCCTCTGGACATTGACACTAGCAGCTGCAATCTATGGATTATACTATTACTTTACAAGAACGTTCAATTATTGGATTGAGCGCAATGTTGCTGGACCTAAACCCGTACCACTCTTTGGGAACTTATTAAAATCGGCTTTACGCTTAGAGCCGCTAGGGGTAGTGTTCAAGAAAATTTACGATAGTTATCCAAATGAAAAAGTGGTGGGGATATTCCGAATGACAACTCCTAGTATATTAATACGTGACCTGGACGTTATAAAACATGTAACAATTAAGGATTTTGATAACTTTGTGGATCGTGGCGTCGAGTTTAGCAAGACTGGACTTGGAACAAACCTGTTTCACTCAGACGGAGAGACTTGGCGTGCTTTGAGAAGCCGATTTTCACCAATGTTTACAAATCAAAAGCTCAAAAACATGATGCACTTGCTCAATAATGGAGCTGATAAGTTTGCTGAATATGTGAGCGAGATAACTACCAAGTCTCCTGAACAGAACGTTCATGCATTGGTCCAGAAGTATACCATGTCGACCATAGCGGCGTGTGCCTTCGGTCTCGATATAGACACATTTCGTGGAAATATAGATACATTAAACAGAGTCGATAAGGGGATATTTTCATTCAATTATTCTTTTGAAGTGGATATGATGTACCCAGGACTATTTAAAAAATTAAATATGGACATATTTCCTGGATTTTTAAAGAAGTTTTTTAAAGAAATCGTCGAAACCGTAATAACTGAAAGAAATGGAATACCTTCACATAGAAAAGACTTCATGGATTTGATTTTAGAAATGAAGAATAAAGAAGAACGATTACGGTCAGCTCATGACAAAACAAAAACTTTACAAATAACCAATAGCATTATAGAAGCTCAAGCATTTATATTTTACGCAGGTGGGTACGAGACTAGTGCTTCAACCATGGGGTTCATGTTGTATCAACTCGCGTTAGATTCCAAGATACAAAACAGACTAAGGAATGAAATTAAAGAATACCTAGCGAGACATGATGGCCGGATTGAAGTCGACACTTTAAACGAGTTGACATATTTAGATCAAGTTTTTGATGAAACTCTTCGCATGTACCCAATCTTGGATAATTTACAGCGGAGAGCTATAAATGATTATGTGTGCCCGGGGACTAATGTTAAAATAGCTAAAGATCAAATGGTATTGATATCTGTTCAGGGAATTCATCACGATAAGAAATACTACCCAGATCCGGAAAAGTTTGATCCCGACAGATTTTCTTCGGAGAATGTAGCTGACAGGCACTCTTGTGCATACCTTCCTTTCGGCATAGGGCCGCGTCATTGCATTGGTAAGTAAAAACTACTGTTTTTAAATTATTCAGTTGGCGAGTATTCAGGATGTATGCACTGTGCATCGTACAGCAAAGATAATATGTTTCATATTTTTATTTATTTATTGAATTACTTGACACAATTTTAATAAAAAAAATACAATATCGTCCCACAAAACTGTTACAACAGTTTGACTGTGGGAGCGGCAGTCTCTTAATTAATTGTTTTGACAGGGTTTTATTCGAACTGATTGTACTTAATAATAACTACCACTAAATAACATAGGTAATGGTAACGTGGCATTGCAATTTAAGGAATTAAATAGAAATTAACATTTCGTTAGGTTACATTAAATATTAATAGTAATATTTTAAAAAGAAACAAATGCACGTTCCAGCTACCTTTTTCTTTGTCGTAAGCAGATAAGGGTTCAGTCACGAATTTGTGACGTTCTCACCCCAGAAATTACACACACATTTGTATCACACTTGCAAAGAAGCAAAAAAAAGTTTTAAGAGAGATAATTCATAGACGACGTGATAGGGTTCGTCCTCCATACAAGGAGCCCATGATGAAGGGGAAAGATTTTAACTTTGTAGTCCTGAGTCTAAAAGAAGTAATATGACATTAGTTGACATACAGTCAAGGGCATTAATATATATACACTTCTCCATACTGATCCCTTACAAATGTGTCTATATATTAATGCACTCGACTGTACACAAAAAAAAGATCCTTCCTTTCGTGTCTTTGGATTTTCCACGTAGGTAACAAATACATAGGTATTATTAATGAAAATATTTTTAGAATGAACTTTTACACTTTTTTTTATCTGTCATAATGTTGTGAAGATTTATGATGTGCATAGAAAGCTTTGAATTATTATTTTTAAACTAGCTAGTTTACCTAAGAACGACAACACATACCGTTGTGAATGAAATAACATTTAAAAAAAAGAAAACCAGCAAACTTCACACGACATTTTAGTTTTCAGGATTATGCTCCTAAAATCTTTCCCCTTCCTCTTGGGCACTTTCTATAGTATATTTTTACCAACTAAGGCACAAAAGATCCATTCAGTAGTAAGTCACTATAAACTAATTCATAAATGCCTCTGAATGTGCAAATTGGTAGTACCTGAGGCCATGATATGATGATCATCATATCATGGCCTCAGGTATTGCTGATTTCCATGGCACTTCATGGATCAGAATCATTCACATGCACGTTCAGATCAGAGGCATTCTCTTCCCCTTCACGCCCCTTAGGCACGCATTTAATGGAGTTCTGAACCAATCCTTGGCGATCTCAAAAAGTTTTGTTGTCCAGTTCGGTTGTAGATCTTGGGACTTGGGACGACCATGCGATCATACGCTAGACTCGGATTATCCCACGGCTTTTAGCCGGACTGCCTCTTAGGGCTATTTGTAACTTATTTTATTCGAGTCACGTATCAACATATTTCGAGTCATTTTGTTTCTAAACGTTTGTTGTTTTTTTCCAGGAATGCGATTCGCGCATGTGCAATCCCGTGTGTGCCTGATCCGGCTGCTCTCCAAGCTTAAAGTGGAACCTAACAAGAACACTCTCCGTTCCTTCTCTTTCGACCCCTATCGTGTATTTTTAGCGCCTCACAAACCACTATACGTAAATTTCGTTCCCGAATGACCTTTACTTAATTTTAGTTCGTTTAACTTCAAAGTATTTCAATATATTCGTTTATTATAGTTATTATGTTTAAGGGATATCGTATTTATTAACTGTAAATTTGTAAATCAGCTTTAGTGGTTTTATAATAAATTAATATATATTTGAACTCACTTATCGTCATTATTTTTTTTACTTAATAGTGTAAGTAATCTCTTATCTGTGTGCCACGCCCTCGCGGGTTCATGACATGAATAATTATGCTGTTTGATATTGATATGTATACCTAACCTTAAGCATGATCAGAGATTATTTAGTTTAAGGGTATTTGGGTATTTGTGGCATGATTGATTACAATAAATAAATTTATGAAATAATGTGATATTCCCTATATGGCTCTTGGGCATATGACCCCTATATTATTATACGTGGATAAATGGCCTATGAGGAGGCTCTAAGCTACATAGTTCTCATTTCGTATTCAGTAGCTAACATGGTCCACATAGTACTTTTAGGATCACTTCTTTTGGGTCTGGCTTTTAGGTAGGTTTTGGCTATTTGTCAGATTATTTTTTAAAATTAAAAATTAAACTGACTAAATATCAACTTAATACGGAACACAATTTTTATGTGATTTACAAAAAGTTGGTATTTCTTACTCTTAGACTATAACAGTCATTTAACTATCATTGAACACAACTTTCTAGTGTAGTTGATTCCGCTGGAAGAAAAATATTTGAATACAATTTTTTATGATTTACAAAAAGTAGGTATTTCTTGGCCGTATGGTGACGGTAGAAAGAATACATTTGTCACCACCCCAACTTCTCCTGCGGGTGTCGTAAGAGTCGACTAAGGGATTGAAGTATCACTGACCATACTTGATTAAAGATTGATGATGGGCAGCAGCGTCATCATAGTGAACACATTACTGCGATCGCCAATCCGCTTTATCATCAGCTACCATTGAACACAACTTTATTGTGTAGTTAATTCCGCTGGAAGAAATATATTTGAATAATATTAGTAGTATCGTGACCAAGGTTAATTATATCTTTCATCTCTTCCTGACCGATTTCGGACTACTGACTACTGAGGGCGTCGCTCGTGTGCTCTCATGTGGCTGACGTAGCCTATTTTTGCAACAAACGTGCAACAGCATTTGCTGTAAGTCAGCACTCCTCCTACGTAGTTGTAGTTTATAACCACAGGTAGTCGGGTTTTGTGGTGGTGGTCGTTCCGCTTAGCATCAAGTTCCCCTTGTCTCTTCTTCTCGAAGGCTTACACTGCAGTATAAACAGAACTGCAGAATGATAATGATGATGATATGTTTAGTTGACACCTCAGGATTTCATATATTTTTTAAATAAATAGTCGTTCTTTGGGAACATGTTAAAATCTGCTCTACGCTTTGTTCCAGTAGGAACTATATTGAAGAATATGTAAGATACTTATCCAAATGAAAATTTAGTTGGGATATTCCGGATGACAACTCCAAGTTTATTATTACGTGACTGGGACGTTATAAAGCACATAACAATGAAAGATTTTGATAACTTTGTTGATCGTGATGTCGAGATGAGCAACACACGCCTTGGGACAAATCTATTTCACTCAGATGGTGATACTTGGCGTGCACTGAGAAGCCGGTTTTCACCCATGTTCACCTATCAAAAGCTGAAGAACATGATGCACTTACTCAATGATCGAGCTAATAAATTTACTGAATACGTGAGTGAAATTACAACCAACGCAACTGAACAGAACGTTCATGGATTGGTGCAAAAGTACACAATGTCAACTATAGTTGCATGCGCCTTTGGTCTAGATATAGACACATTGAAGAGGGTCGACAAGGCGATATTTTCATTTAATTATACTTTTGAACTGGACATGATGTTCCCAGTTTTACTTAAGAAGATTAATATGGACTTTTTCCCCGGATTTTTAAAAAAAGTTTTTCAAACAAATTGTTGAAACCGTAATCCCCGAAAGAAATGGAATGCCTTCATCTGTGAAAGACTTTATGGATTTAATTTTAGAAAGGAAAAATAAACACGAGCTACTACAGTCAACTTGCGAAGATCGTAAGATTTTACAAATAACGAATACAATAATTGAAGCTCAAGCATTTATATTCTATGCAGGTGGTTACGAGACTAGTGCTTCTAATATGGGGTTCATGTTGTATCATCTTCCATTAGATCCTAAGATACAGGACAGGTTAAGGAATGAGATTAAAGAATACCTCGAAAGACATAATGGTCGGATCGAAGTAGACACATTAAACGAGTTGAAGTATTTAGAACAAGTTTTTGATGAGACTCTTCGGATGTATCCGAGTCTGGATAATTTACAACGGAGAGCAATTAGTGATTACATTTGCCCAGGGACTAATGTTAAAATTGCTAAAGATCAAAAAGTGTTAACCTCCCGTTATGGGCATTCATCACGATGAAAAATACTACCCAGATCGGGAGAAATTTGATCCGGACAGATTTTCTTCGGAGAATGTAACTGACAGACATTCCTGTGCATACCTTCCTTTCGGCCTAGGACCCCGTCATTGCATTGGGAAGTTATAACTCTATTGGTTTTAATTATTACTTTTCTTTTTTTTTTAAGTAAACGTAAATAGATATGCATATTTCTGGCACCCTAGTGAAAAGGGGTATAAGTCGAATTTTGGCCAAATTGAGTTAAGTATACCAAAAAATTTCAAAAAAAAAATGGCATCTGTTGGTGTAAAGGGATCTAAGATATCACGTAAATTGACAGAGTTACGGTCGTGTAATATGGTATAACTAACACAAATGACCATGCAGTGTAGGTATAAGTTGAAATAAATTCTTAGTAACAAAAAAAAGTATATCGTTGTAAAGTTACAAAAGGTATTAGTGTAGCTACATTTTACGCGTTTGGATTTTTGTTGTGTGTAACGCTATAACTACTCATATTCTCTTGATGGTCACTCGGATAATGAGGATCCATGTGTATTTATATCACTTTACACGATCAATAAAAACATTTTTTGAAATACAATTCGACATAAATCCATATTCACGAATAAAATTATGTTATTACGGGTACAAGTCGACTTTAATCACTTACAATTACAGTTTTTTACATGTGATATAATCCATTTGCGGTAATTATATCCGTTTGCACTAAATAAAAAAGTACCTATTACTGAACATTTAACACCAGATAATTGACGGATTTGTACTAAGAAGTAGTACCCTTTTACACTAAATTTCATTATATATACACAATGTTTAAAATAGTGTTAATTTTTAAAATTTAATTTACTTAGTGGTTAATGATTTTCTTAAAGTATGATTGTATTCTTTTTTCAAATTCAAACTGTTAAATTCTGCTGCTTATTTGTTAAAACCTATGTTAGTAATATTAGTTTGTTTTGACAGTTTTAAATGACCTAACGCAAATACTTTTTTTTTAAATTGTAGTAACAATTTTACTTAATGATCTAGGTAATTTAGAAAGCGCGCTATAATAGCCTTGTACGAGTATTTGCTGCTGTTCTATGGCTGTTGCTATATCTATATTACTCCAGAAACATGTGATTAGAACAATTTCAAAACAGCCACCAGGAAACCATGCCTGACCACTTTTTACGAATGCTAACATAATGAAAACAATATTATCACAATATTTTTTTTAATTGTCTACTAACGAAATTAATAAAGTTAATGTATAATTAACACAAAAATTCAAGTTGATCGTACCTATATTTACCTATACAACTTTTATAAGAATTATAATCGATAGAACATAATAGTGACAGGCTTTTTATACTCGTCGATTAAAGTCTGTTTATTAAGATTCCATACAGAGTACTGCAATGCAACGTCACTATTTTTATCCGAAACAACTGAAATAACTTCTTTACACACTAGTGCGAGGAGTCGTTTAATATCTTGCCTGGTTGAAAACTTCGGAAGGTCATCTGTACTGAAAAATGTAGTACGATACACATGCAAAAATGAAATTCGTAAATCGTGTCGATTTAAAACACTGCCCTCGGTCGAGCTTTGCTTTATTTATGCTTATTTCGAACTTATTTTTTTTCACAGTTGTATCGTAATGCACATTACGATAGGCTATAGACAATAGTTTTTTTTTTAATATCCATTTTCAATAGTATGTTATTTTAGGTGACTCGATATGATACAAAATTGCCATTCAGGCGTGATGGAACGTACCTACCTAGCTGCGCGCACGACATCCAGGGCATAAAGTTATAATTCGGACAGTAGGACTATTTGTACTATTTAGGTTTTTTGTCGAGTACCGTGTTAGCAAAATAAGGTATGAGAAAAAAAATATTATGACACGATTTTGATAATAATAAATAAATGCTACATTATGGTATTTTTTGGTACTATGAAATTTAAAAACATTTCATTTTATGATGCGTTGTGTTTTGGCTGTTGAAAAGAAGTAATATTTTTCTAATTTAAGGAAATAATTTCTAATAATAAATGGAAAAAAGAAATATTTTTATTGTAACTTATTTCATAGAATTTGGATACAATTGAATAAAGTGATTAATATCAATCTTGTTATTCCCTTTTACACGTTACTAACATTTTGTGCACAATGGTATAAGTCGGTTTTTTTGGGATTATATTGTATACGTACATGCTATGCCATTAAAATTAATTTTGCAAGCAAACTTGACTAATTTTTTTTCGTAAAAGTACATCTCAAAAAGAGTTATAATAAAATAAGTTAAATGTATACCCGTTTTCACTAATGTCCAATATATGTGAAAAGGGGTACTAATTTGGTTATATTTCTAAATAGCATTTATTTCAGCGGGTACAAGTCAATTTTTTTTTAAACTATTGATTTTAGCCATAAACCAATGACGGCATGTGAAAGAGCGCATCGTATTTACTCAAAGTACATTTAAAGTTATTCTAATTCTTTAGCCATTTCGGGACAGTAATTTTGAATAATTTCGCCAATCGTTTTTTGGCTCTCCTGTAAAGTGGCAAATTTCGATTTATACCCCTTTTCACTAGGGTGCCAGATTTATAGCAAGGATATACTTAATTTATATAGGTTTGGCATATATTATCAAATTGCAGTTTAAGTAAATAATTTAATATAAATTAACTTCATGTTTTATATGAACGACATAAACGCGACGCGACGCTTAACTAGATAAATTTATATCAGTGTCTCGTGAAATCTCGTGAAAATTAGCACCAACTTAGGCTATGATTTTTATTCTACTTCCCTTAGCACCAAATAGATATTTAATGGGATTTGGAACCAAGCCTATGGCCAACTGCAAGTCTGCTGTCAAGTTGGTTTGTCAAACTTTGGGAATGGAGTGCGTGCAACCATGCGCTATATTTGGGTTGTCCTATGGCATTTGGCCAGGCTGCCTCATTTGGCCTTTTTTGAGTAGCTATTTCATGCTCTCATTATCTCCTTACTCAACGTTGGTGTCTTGTTCCAGAAATGCGATTCGCACATCTGTAATCCCGCGTGTGCCTGATCCGGCTGCTCTCCCAGTTTAAATTGGAACCGAACAAGAACACTCTTCGTTCCTTCTCTATAGACCGAAATCGTGTCATTTTAGCGCCTCACAAACCACTTTACGTAGATTTCGCTCCCGTAGGTATATCCCGTGACATCTACACCATAGTAAACATAAATTCATTTATATTCAAAGTATTGTTTATAACTTTTTAGATTTTGTAAATCTTTTTACACAAATTTGGATTTATTCGAATGCAGTGTTGCTAACCCGCGATTTTTTCTACTGCCATCGGTAGATAGATAGAGTATTTCGTCCTATTACTGCAAATAACAGCTATGAGCAGGTGTTATGTTATTCGATAATGACTATCATGATAATTAAATTGATTCTGCCAAAATCTGATTTGTGCAAATAGCTGGTATTTGGAGTAATAACACGATTTATAGTACCGTATCACTGAGCAATTTCATAAATAAAATAAGTAAAAAAAAGTTTTAAGTTAAACGGTTTTTATTGCACCAAAAACTAGAAAATAAAAAAAAATTAGTTGTAACTAACCGTAGATGCTACTTTTTGTAGATTAGTCACGTGAAACTATTATCACTGTAGTCTTCCCAAGTCGGATGCTGAAAGCCACGTTTAGCCCCTATGTCAGTGGATTAAGCGTATTCTAATCTGAAACTTTTACCAAACTGAAATAAAAACATGGGGCGTACGCAATTGTGATTAAGTCACTATAGTTATTTAAGAACACACACAGAAATCAAGACAGCAATAAAGTAATAACGCCCCACGTTTTTATTTTAGTTTGGTAAAAGTTTCCGATTAGGATACGCGTAATCCACTGACATAGAGGCTAAACGTGGCTTTCAGCATCCGACTTGGGAAGACTACAGTGATAATAGTTTCACGTGACTAATCTACAAAAAGTAGCATCTACGGTTAGTTACAACTAATTTTTATTTTCTAGTTTTTGGTGCAATAAAAACCGTTTAACATAAAACTTTTTTTTACTTATTTTATTTTCAAGTTTTTAGTGCAACTTATTCTAGATCAAAGGATGTTGTTTGTAATACGCAATACAATAAGGGATGCTAGCGTTTAACTCTCGCGCTTTAATCACGACATAAATATGTGTAAACGTAATGGACAATTTTTTATGTGTAACGAGAGGGGAATCGCTGCTGAATAGATATTTTTTGAAATCCGACACTAAAAAAATGTCAGCTTGAATGCTCGAAGTGTCTCAACTAGACGTGTTATTCATACAATAGCTTAGATAACAGAGATCTGACAATAAGGAATATATCAATCAATTTGGTTTATTGAGAAAATCAAGTTTAAAGCGAGGCCCGACGGCTCACCCTACGCGATACACTCACGCTGTCACTCTATCAGCTGGAGGGCCATAGACCCAGCGGCTCGCCTTACGCGGTCCACTCACGCTGTCACCCTATCAGCTGAAGGGCCGCAGGCCCGACGGTTCACCCTACGTGATCCACTCACGCTGTCAGTTTATCGGCCAGAGAGCCGCAGGCCCGACGGCTCACTCTACGCGGTCCACTCACGCTGATGTCACTCTATCAGCTGGAGGGCCGAAGGCCCGACGGCTCGCCTTACGCGATCCACTCACGCTGTCACTCTATCAGCTGGAGGGCCGAAGGTCCGACGGGTCGCCCTACGCTACGCGATTCACTCACGCTGTCACTCTATCAGCTGGAGGGCCGCAGGCCCAACGGCTCGCCCTACGCGGTCCACTCACGCTGTCACTTTATCAGCTGGAGGGCCGCAGGCCCGACGGGTCACCCTGCGCTACGCGATCCACTCACGCTGTCACTCTATCAGCTGGAGGGCCGCAGGCCCGACGGTTCGCCCTACGCGCTCCACTCAAGCTGTCACTCTATCAGCTAGAGGGCCGTAGGCCCGACGGGTCGCCCTATGCTACACGATCCACTCACGCTGTCAGTTTATCGGCCAGAGGGCCGCAGGCCCGACGGCTCGCCCTACGCGGTCCACTCACGCTGATGTCACTCTATCAGCTGGAGGGCCGAAGGCCCGACAGCTCACCCTACACAATCCACTCACACTGTCACTCTATCAGCTGGAGGGCCGAAGGTCCGACGGGTCGCCCTACGCTACGCGATACACTCACGCTGTCACTCTATCAGCTGGCGGGCCACAGGCCCAACGGCTCGCCCTACGCGGTCCACTCATGCTATCACTCTATCAGCTGGAGGGCCGCAGGCCCGACTGGTCACCCTACGCTACGCGATCCACTCACGCTGACACTCTATCAGCTGGAGGGCCGCAGGCCCGACGGGTAGCCCTACGCTACGCGATCCACTCACGCTGTCACTCTATCAGCTGGAGGGCCGCAGGCCCGACAGGTTGCCCAACGCTACGCGCTCCACTCACGCTGTCACTCTATCAGCCGGAGGGCCGCAGGCCCGACATGGCTGGCAGTGACACGTGTCTTAGCAGCATCAGGATTGAGGAGTTGGAAGTCAGTATTAAATCCGTCTGTATCTTTTCATATTTTACAGACAAACGGGTCTTAATCGCGTAAACTTACGTTTAATTATATCCTGACGCTTTACGCGATTAAGACCCGTTTGTCTGTAAAATATGAGTGATAATCGTGAATGTTTAAATCAATATACTGTATCTTTTCGTCCAATATTCCGCAGGGTTTGATTGAAGACGAAAGTCTTTGATCAGTGTATGTTGCCAGTGATGACCTACGGTACTAAACCGTGCTCGCTTACAATGGGCCTTATAAGAATGCTCAATGTCACCCAAAGGGCAAAGGAGAGGGCTATGCTAGGAGTCTCTCTGCGATATCGGATTAGAAATGAGACCATCCGCAGCAGAACCAAAATAACCGATATAGCTCTTCGAATCGCTAAACTGAAGTGGCAGTGGGTGGGGCTCGTCGCGCGTGGAACCGATGGCCGTTGGGGCGGTAAGTTTATCGAGTGGTGGTCACGTACCGGAAGGTGCAGCGTGGGTAGGCCCCCCACAAGGTGGACTCATGACCTGGTGAAGGTCACTGGATGCGAATGGCACAGGGCCGGTTCTTGTGGCAATCTTTGAGGGAGGCCTATATTCACCAGTGAACGTCTTTCGGCTGATATGATGATGATTATGATAATGAAATCCGTATCTTTCTACCAAATGTCTAAAGCAGTACTTCAAAATCTACAGATCGCTAAACCTAGCGGTTGTGGCAGGCAGTAACACTGGAGTATCAGATCTGTGGAGTTGGATGTTAGTATTAAATTCGCATGTTTCTACTTAATATCTAAAGAACTTCTTTAAAATCAAGAAATCGATAAAAGATAAACCTTGCGGTTATTGTGGCCAGTACTGCAGCATCAGGAGTGAGGAGTTGGAAATCAAGATCAGGCTGTTAGTATTTGATTATGCCAAACATGCTATATTTTCATTTTCACGTGTCTAACACTCTCGGTTAACCCTTGACTACCTACGTCCTGTTTGTATCACACAACCACCTACCTGCGGTCCTGGAGACCGCTTCTTCTTATGGGACCTGATTTATTTACTTTGGCGTGACTGAAGGGGGTTTAAATATATTAAATATACTTTAAATAGTTTCAGGCATTTATTAACCAACAAGAATACAAAAATAATCAACATTTTGTATTTCAAGCTTAACATATTTATTAACTTGTTGTATTTTCTATTACAAAACTTAGTATCCTTCAGGATATGAGATTAAAAAATTAAAAAACATAATATAAAGTTTTTCGTTATAAAAAAATAAAATTAAGCAATCAAAAATGCTATTAAACTATCTAATTTGGTTACAAATAAGATATTTTTCTAAAATTACATGCTTTTAAAATAACCATTCTTGTCTGCCGTCGACACACAATTTGTTCGAATATTCACAATCAAAACAAGTTTCTAGTCCCGTGGAAGACGCTGATTATTTGCACGACGCTCTAAATAGGGTTTCACTAATTTTTCGGCCAGTTTCTTCATAAATTTGAACCTTTTTTCAAAACTGTGTTTAAAATTAAAATAACACAACCACCTACGTGCGGTCACTGAGACGTGCTGAGACACATACAAAATGTATCGTAACCACCTACATGCGGTCTCACGGACCGCCGATGCTACTTTATTACTCACAAAATCCAAATGAGTGCACGTCTGAACGAGTCGACAGCATGGCCAGCACTGCGGAGGTGCTGGGCAAAGGTACAAGGTCACAGAGGCGTGAGCGATGTACTGGCGTTCAGTTATTGTCAATTTTGAATAATCCAGTGTCTGTGAGACCGCACGTAGGTGGTTAAGGGTTAAGGTAAGCAGTACGTCTGCAGCATCAGGCTTTGAGGGTACAAGGATATAAATATTATAATATTGCATTGTCATGGGGACCTGACACGAGTTCCAAATTTCATTAATTTTGGTGCAGTAAAAGTGGTCGAAAAATCGATCACAAGATTTGAAGCATCGACGACAGTTGATACGCGGTGAAGTTAATAAAAACCGTTTAAAAACGTTGCCGGGCTCTTAAAGTTTTATCACTTATAGTTATGTGTGATGTGTGATACATATAAAACGTAATGGCTCTGCTCGATACACATTATATTATTATCGTCCTATTACTGCAAATACCAGCTATGTGAACGTATCATGTTTTTCGATAATAAATGTAACTATCATCAATGACAATTTAATTGGTTCTGCCAAAATCTGATTTGTGCAGATAGCTATAGCCTGATATTTGCAGTAATAAGACGATATGTAGTAATAAATATGTTACATTTTAATCAATTTGGTATTAAGGTTTTTTCAAGAGTCTTTCAATGTTCAATAGACCAGATTATGTAAGCAAATTTTCATTTCTTAGTAAACTAGATCTAAAATGAACCAGGACCTACTCTGAATCAAACACTAGCTAATGTACTTTAAACTTTTGGAATAACATAGGTTTAGATGAGTCAGTAAACAGCATAATTACTTTGCGATTTGCTACCTAATATAATTTACAATTTGCTGTGCCAATTTAGTCCGTATCTCAACTACATACGGGGTTCTTTTGATTTAGAGATTAAAAGCCGAAATTAAGTGCGCGTACTGGTTTAAATTGGATTCGAGATCAATTTGAGGTGTTTGTGAAAGGGAGGGTTCAGTGTTTGCCTTTTTGCTGTAGGGTATGCAAATTACTTGTTAGTGATGGAAATTGAATGGGTTAAATTGTATTATATTATCAGTTTCTAGATAGTTTGGCAATTTAGAATATTCTACGGGCTTAATACCTCTCTTCCACACAAATCTTTTGTGATAATATACATCATCTGATTGCTTTGTATGTATTGGCGAGGGCATTATTTGTGTATTTATTTATCACAAATATTTGTTCCTTGGTCATGGCTGTCTATGTATTTAAGTATCTATAATGAATCTATCTATTATATATATCGTCGCTTGGTACCCACATCACAAGCCTTAATTGAGCTTACCGTGGGACTAAGTCGATTTGTGTAAGATGTCCCAAGATATTTGTTTATTTATATATAGAAATGTAGGTATATAGCTTCAAACTTATTTGGAACCCAATAATTATTTTAATAAAATTAAAAAAACGACACAAAAAATGTGTTGTGCCTCGATCTCGACGAGTCTTTCGTTTCGACATCATATGTATATCAGTGTATTTTGTAACACAGGTCTTCATCAAATAAATAAATCCTATGATATTTTTGCTTATTTCATAAATCCTCTAAAAAGGGCTACATCACGGCGTTCAACTCATAGCCTGTCCAACTACGTCAAAATGAGGACGTAAGTACAATGATTAAACGGTCTCTTGAATATTCCGAGGCATGAATAAAATATTGTTAGGGTGCCCTTCCATTACAATTATGCTTTGTAGATACATTTGATATCCGCCAATCACATTGTCGAGAGTAGCATAGTAGAGTATATTTGCCACACGTGCTTCACTGGGTAAATAGCAAAACACATCTGTATGCCCTACCTGTGGATTTTTCGTTTCTTTTGGGCCAGGGCGGTTATGTTGGCCCTGATCTGTCTACTAAATCTCCACGGTCTTATGGCCTGACAAAAAATTAAGCACTTTTCGTACCAATGCGTAAAAAACACCATTTGTGGGTACTGAAAATTATCTTTGGGGCCACAGTTGGTCATTTAATGTCGTAGTTTTGTTCGATTTAGTAAAAAAAAATATAAAGTGATCCTACAAGAGTTCCGTTTTTTCCTTTCTAAATACAAAACGTTACAAACGCACACATATTTACATAATACTTAATTTAGTTCATGTTCCATAATGCACAGAAGTAGTACCTACATATGAGCATACATATACCTACAGCTGATCTAGGTAGTCACATGAGTTAAACAATCATTTATATCATACCATAATCAGAATCACCTATAGTGACATTAGTGACTGACGTGTTTCTCACATGATTTTGGGATTTGTCTACGTAATTTAAATCTGAAATACAACTTTACTGAAATAACTGCATTTAAGTGGAACTAAATGCATTATTTTATCACAAATCGTGTCAGTTTGTGACTTACCTACCTTTTAAATAGAAGTATTAGTTAATATTTTACAAAATTGTGTAATATCTCCTCATTGCGGCAAAAGGTACCTCCCTGGATTTAAAACTTTTAAATAAATAACTACAGAGAGTACAGGGAGGCCAAGGCCGTATTGGCTTATTTACAAACTACCCACGTTACATGTTTAGGGTTTGATCCCCAGATTTATGGGTCCAACTTAATTTGGGGCCTGCCTTTAAATATATTAAATTTCCAAGGTATTACGATGCTACACGTTTTTTGCCACTCTCGTGCTAAAACCGAATTTATCGGCTGTAATGGATTAATAGCTTGAATTTTTGCGACGAAAACGCCAAACAGAATACTAAATTTGATGCGGTATTTCTGTAATTGCTGCATCATGCAACAATCTTAATTTCACCAATCAATAATAAATTACCTATCTTAAATTTGTTTTTGAGTACCTATGCTAATGTTAATAGGTCAATATTACTGACTAAAAAAATATAATCATGTTTTTTCTGGTGCAAAAGCTCTCTATTGTTATACAACGCGGCAACGCTGCAGCGTTATGGGCACTTTTGCACCAGGAATGACATGAGGGGTAGGGGGAAATGATTAAAATGTATTTTTATTTTTTATTTAACACGTTGAACGCCACGCCAAAAATGTAGTCTTTCCATTGGAGCCACAGGGGTCACCGGTGAGCCTAATCATGTTGAACCATTGGGGCCACGGGGGTCACCGGTGAGCCATCGCGAGCCTTCATTTCAAACCTATTTTACAGGCCACCGTTCACTTATTCCATCCTAAAACGTATGCAGGGTGAGCCGTGTGGCCCTAGAGAAGATACAAATCGCCTTGGTTCTTTTGTACTGTAAAGGACTTATGATTTTTTCGTCATTTTGTGAACTTAGTTAGGGTTGGCTTACTCTTCATAGGTAAAATATAGTTGAAGACTTGCAAATAAAGATTTTAAATATTGAGTTTGGTAAGAAAATAAAGTATGTAAATTAGTTTTTAATGTTTATATTTATTTATTTACCTAATTTTAAGCATATAATACAACTTTTAGTTAAGTTTAAAAATAGGTAACGTCGTCGACTTACTCGCTATCAAGATGGAACTAAAGTTTAAAAAAGCTTGTATTCTTGAGCTTTTCGTAAAACAATTTATCACAATTGGCATAGTAAACTTAAAGGTATTCATTATAATTATAATTCTTATCAAAAGTAACAAAAGTACAAAATCATAATTATTCATAATAGATAGTGAGTTCTGTCATGGTTTTGCTCCGGAATTGTTTAGAAGGGAGCTACTTTTTATATCGAGGGGGGCATTATCTCCAGATCGACGGAGTTGCTATGGGTAGCATGAGTTGATATGTGGCACCGGTTTTAGCAAATATCTGGATGGAGCATTTCGAGGCCAGCATAGATCTGCAACTATTGGCAGTGAAATTATGGAAGCGGTATGTCGACGATGTCTTCTGCGTTATGAGAGGTGGCAAGCATGAAGCTAGTGAAGGACGGGAGATCAGGAGGTTCTGAAGATAAATGGCTACATAATGAACAGACGGCAACCCAGACGAATACCGAGGAAGAAACATTCAGATGTTGTGAGGCGACCAGCATTTTTGCCTTATGTCAGGGGTGTAACGGACAAAATAGGTATGCTTTTGAATAAGTATTCCATACCAACCGTTTATATGCCGTTATCAAAGGTGGCAGGGTATCTAAGGTCGCCTAAGGATGTTTTACCTTATCACACACCGGGCGTTTATAAGATCGATTGTAGCTGTGGTAGTTTCTATATCGGGGAAACTAAACACACCATAGCGGAAAGGGTCAAGGAACATATCACGGCTGTTAAAAAGCGTCAAACAAATAAGTCTGCTGTGGCCGAGCATTTGTTGGAGTCCGGACCTAACCACTGGATTGAGCTCCATAACCCGAAAGTCCTCTCAACCGAGCGTATATAATCATAGTCGAAAAGTCAGTAGTAAGTATCATAGTCGAAGCTATTGAAATTAAGAAACATCGGATTTTTAATCAAAATGAGGGGCAAGGAATCTCGTCCGCGTAGAATCCCGTGATTTACAAATGTAAGCGTGGTGAAACATCCATTTTAAAGCCATTGGATGTTGTGAGTATTATATGTAGACCTAGTGACAACCCTAGCCTAGAAGTGAAAAAAGCTTAATTGTCGTTACAAAACTGACATCGAAGATAACTTTTTTGTGAGAGTTAAGCTAATTGGGTATCCCTAGAAGTGAAAATGCCCGGATACCGGCCGTACTGATAGTTGCGAGACTTGCGAATGCGCATGCAAATGCGGGGTGTGCGGGCGGGTGAGCCGCGGCGTGACCCCGCGGCCCCCGCGGAAGGAACTTCACAATTCCTTCCGTTCAGGCCACGCGGCTCACCGGTGAGCCTTTTAATGAAACTCGAGTTTTTATGACGTTTAAACTAGTATCTCTTAATCTATTTTGCTAAATATAATATTCTGCATCCAAAATGACCAAAATCTCATTTTTGAGAAAATAGCCTATTACTCGATTTCACCATGGCCTCAACGGAAATATCGTGAAGGCCCACCGGTGAGCCGCGTGGCGTCCAACGTGTTAATCGTGTGTTTTCTTGTATTAATATTATCGATTACCGCACTTCTAAAGTATTTTATACATTATATTAAAAAAACGATCAAAACTGAATCTGTGTTGTAATAACTATTATTAATATTCGTTAATTTAAGGCGACATAAGTTAAAAAATTGTAATCTGCGTCCGTAGTAAGCAGAAGTCCTTAACCAGAAATCTTAGTACGAACTGCTATTTAAATGATACTAAGAGAGAGAGTACAAAATGGATATAGGGCAAAGAAAAATTCACAGCTACGACAAAAACCAGGAGATTATAATTATATTTCAGTGCAAAAAGAAAACCTCATCATCATCAGCCTATTACAGTCCACTACTTAACTGGCCGTATGTCTTTCCTATTACTTATGTGTATATTGTGTATCGATGCATTGGGATAGGAGGTAATACTTTTAATCGCCACGCTGGGCAAACGGGTTGGCTATCGCAGTAATGTTTCCATAATTAATGACGATGCTGCCCATCATCGATCTTTAATAAATATCTTGGGACATCTTACACAATTCGACCTAGTCCTACGGTAAGCTCAATTAAAGCTTGTACATATAGATACTTAAATACATATATAATACCGGTTTATCTAGATATAGGTTAATGTAATAAAATGAATAATAATGTTGTTGTTAATATCGGTATCGTAGTTTAGTTTTAGTTAAGTCTTAAGAGATCTGCTGTGCCCTGACAGGGTATCAGGTGACATATTATTATATTATATATTGTATGTGTAACTTGATGGCTTGAATAAATGAAATATGAAATATGAAACCATGACCAAGGAACAAATATTTGTGATAATGATAAATAAATACACAAATAATGCCCTCGCCGGGATTCGAACCCGGAACCTCTAGCTTCGTAGGCAGGGTACCAACTAGGCTACGGAGGCTGACGAATTAATATATGAATGGTCAGCGATACTTCAATCCCTTAGTCGACTCTTGAGAAACCCACGGAAAGAGTTGGGGTAGTGACAAAATGTATTTGTAATGCCGTCACCACACGGCCTAACCGTCAAAAAACCACTGACAAAATGGCAGATGATGTTTTTACCAACATCAAAAAATAAAAAATGTTCTCAATTTGGTTTATCTAACTGATAATTATTTCTATGTTTGTTACCGTATCATAGTATCATGCAATTTGAATCACTATTTATGGAGCCTTTAAAATATGCGCAAAGAGTTTCAAGCTAGAATCGATTCATAAACCAATGTTACGGTTTGGCATATAGTTAAATCTCATAATTAATTCATTTGAGCAATATGGCAAACGAATTTAATAACATTAGACTCTAAAAAGGTCAGTGTGGGTAAGTCCGGCATATTTTATTTGTAAGGAAAGTCCGTCATATGCGTCTTATATTGTTGAGTTAGGGGTGGAAATCAGTTGGTAGATGGACTTTCCTTACAGACGGTCTTATCCGCATTGACCCTGGATGCTCGTTGCCAAGGCGCGTTTCGAGCCTAAATTGTTACGTCGGGAGTCGGGAGAAACTTTAAACAGCACCAGACTGCATTTCACAGACTCGGCTTTATAAATGTTCATCATCACCCTATGTTAGTCCAGTGCTGGACGTAGGCCTCTCCTATTAACTACGTGTATAGACGCTATATTAGGAGGTAAATGCCCATAATCGCCACGCTGGACAAGCGGATTGGCGATCGCAGTAATGTGTACCACTATGATGACGCTGCTGCCCATCATCAATCTTGTAAAATGGTCAGTGACACTTCAATCACACACCCGCAGGAGGAGTTGGGGTCATGACAAATGTACCTATTCTTACTGCCGTCACCACACGGCATTATAACTGTTATGAAACTTTAATTAAAATTAGTAGTAAAACGCTCATCAATCAACAATCACCATTTTAAGACAGTTTTCGATATAAAAGTGCTTATATTAGAAACGATGGAAAAAACCAGGACAGAGAATGATATACAAGAAGGTAGTGAAGGAGATGAAAGAGTCTGGATAGTTAATACAGTCATCATCATCATCATTTCAGCCATTTATCGCCCACTGCTGAGCATAGGCTTCTCTTCTAGTACGCCACTCATCTCGGTCCTGAGCCAATCTAACCCAGAATTGTCTCCCAATCTTACCAAAGTCGTCGACTCAACGAGCCAACGGACGCCCAGAGGCTCTTTCATTATTTTGGGTTATCAAACAAGTCACTTGAAGTATTGAAAAAAATAATTTGTAGATGGCCTGGTATCGAGAACAGTGATTAGATTCCTCTGTGCCATAATCTATTCTAATAATAGTATAAGCTGGATACAGCGTAATGGGGACTTATTTCAAGAAGAAGCTCTGTATACTTTTTGAATTTAGATATAGAATTTTGTATATAATCCGAAAAATTTTCTTCGAAAATAGGGGACCCTAGGAGGCAGAGAGAGTTCTTGTCAACTAATTTTATGTTTGGCGTTAAAAATTGAAATTTTTGTCAGCCTCCGTAGCCTAGTTGGTAGTGACCCTGCCTACGAAGCTGGAGGTTCCGGGTTCGAATCCCGGCGAGGGCATTCTTTGTGTATTTATTTATCACAAATGTTTGTTCCTTGGTCATGGCTGTGTATGTATCTAAGTATCTATACGTATCTATCTATTATATATATCGTCGCCTGGTACCCACAACACAAGCCTTAATTGAGCTTACCGTGGGACTAGGTTGATTTGTGTAAGATGTCCCAAGATATTTATTATTATTATTATTATTATTATTATTATTTAAGAAATTGTTATTTCTTTGAAAAAATAAGACACAATTAGGTACTTCTAACAAAAACTTGATCAATAGTTCAATAAAAAATGGCTAATCATTTTAGAGAGGCGTAACCGACTGCGACACAGTTATTGGAAGAACTGTAGATGTTTATGAGCATTTGTTTGATTGTATAATGTTTTATTACTTATTGGTATTATTTTTATTTTATCAATTCCTTCCACGTATCCCTATCCTCTATTATTACAGTGTTAATTTTTTTTTAATCTTTTTAACTTTTCTGACATTAGGTCAACTGGATCACGGGCATGCAGTAAGTACCTAAATAAGTTATAATAAAGTTACAAAATTAGTTTCACCTTTGTAAGCAGCATGAATAGTAATCTCTCACGATATTTTGCAGTCAATTCTTAAAAAAAAAAAAAAAAAATCCGTCAGTGTCAGCACGTTATGCTCTTTTTCAAATCATCAAAATAAATATTTAATTACCCAGGAACAATTTAGTTTCTAGGCCCTTTTACTGCTCATCTTGTGACTCCTACCTACGAGTATTATCAACAAAATTCCTGTGCACAAAATCATACTTTATTGAAACGTCAAAATTCGAATTATCAAAGTCCCTGGAATTTGTAAAGCCATCCCGGGCCTAAACCTCTTCACGAATAGACTCTACGGCTGCAGTCCTCAAGACAACCAACAGTCAATCTAGGCCAGCGAGTTTACTAATTTTCGTCGAGAAATCATAAATTACAACACCACGGCGGCGGCGACTGCTTCTATGACAACCTGTCAACAACCAGTGTCAATTTTTATTTACCTTTGTATACATAAGTTTTATTTTTATAATTAGTTCGTATTTTATAGTAAGTTATTTATACGTGTGGATGCAACCTTCAACCCAGCCTGGTGACAGTACTTCGTCCAATCACCCGTGCAGCCAATGTCACAAAAGTTTTAATACCATAAGAGGACTTAATATTCACTTTACCAAATCACACCGTAAGTGCCACAGTCAAAATACCTCTCCTATAGCTAGCAGCACTCTCATTCCGCCTCCTGTACCTTCTTTAACAAATCAGGCACACATCCCGCTCCATCTCCATATCAGCAATCTCAAACATAATATACCCCTAGTAAAAAGAATTCCCCGAGGAGCTAGAATCACCGTTGCAACCCATCTTTCAAATCTCATAGAGAAATGCGTAGAAAACAATAGAATCGAAGATTGGCACAACCTTTTTCTATTTTCCTACCGCACCCTTCACGTAATTAAAGATGATTCCACTATTTCCCTTACTCAAAAAATTAAAAATAACTGCCTTATTCAAACTTCTGTTCCTTTTTCAGTAAAACCTCAAAATAATGGTACTTTTAACCGCCGCAAATACATTGAAACTAAAATTAGTGAAGGAGACCTTAAAGGCGCAGCCCGTCTTTTGTTTTCAAGCGAGATGCTGTCACCCGACACTCCAGACACATATTTGGCCTTACAGACTAAACACCCCCCAGCTCCTTTAACTTCGTATTTTTTGGATCCACCAACGGCACACCAGGTATGCTTAGAAATAAATAACAAAGACACTCTTAATGCTATATTGTCTTTTAAAACCGGCTCCGCAGCAGGCCTGGACGGTATCTCACCCCAACACCTAAAGGACTTAATCTGCTACTCATCAGGCGATGCTGGTGACAAGCTTCTAAATTCCCTCACAAAATTAGTTAATTGTATGTATTCAGGCAACATTAATCCCGACATAGTTCCCATACTTTTCGGTGCCAACCTTATTGCACTGACTAAGAAAGATGGAGGGGTGAGACCGATAGCCGTTGGTACAACACTTCGGCGCCTCGCTTCCAAAATCGCAGTCAAACATATAATTTCCAAATTGCAACCCCTATTTGAACCCACACAACTTGGCTTCGGCACCAAAGGCGGCTGCGAGGCAGCTGTGCACTCCTTGCGCACCTACCTCTCTAACACAACGTCCGAAGTGTTGGTCAAAATAGATGTCAAAAACGCATTTAATTCGATAAATCGGGACATCCTGCTGTCAGAAATTAAACAAAATATTCCTGAAATTTATAATTATCTTCTCCTTTCTTATGCTGACCCTACAAAACTGTTATACCATCAAAATATTTTGTCCTCTGAAGTCGGCTGTCAGCAGGGTGATCCACTCGGGCCAGCTATTTTTTCTTTGGCTATAAACCCCATAATTCAGAAATTAAATTCTAAATTCAATGTGTGGTACCTTGATGACGGAACCCTAGGAGGCGACGTAGAGACCGTAATCGCCGACCTCGCGACGATAAAAACGGAATTTAAGAAAATTGGACTCGAATTAAATTTTAATAAATGTGAACTATATATTCCCGAAACACTTGTAAATGCCGACGAAATTGACCAAAAATTTCAATTTTTAACGCCAAACATAAAATTAGTTGACAAGAACTCTCTCTGCCTCCTAGGGTCCCCTATTTTCGAAGAAAATTTTTCGGATTATATACAAAATTCTATATCTAAATTCAAAAAGTATACAGAGCTTCTTCTTGAAATAAGTCCCCATTACGCTGTATCCATTATTAAATCCTGCCTTTTCGTTCCTAAATTAACGTATGTCCTACGTTGTAGCCCTATATGGAAATTCGAGAATATTTTACTCCCTTTAGATGACCTCGTAAAATCTACTTTGGAATCAATTTTGAACATCCAGCTCAACAACGAATCTTGGACCCAAGCATCCCTGCCCATCAGACATGGTGGGTTAGGGATTCGTAAAATTTCCAGTGTGTCCTTGCCAGCTTTTTTGTCTTCCATCCACAGCTCAGCTAATCTCATGGGCAAAATTCTACGGGGTCTCCCCGCAAACTATGAGATTGTGGGCCTGGAGGAAGCCAAAAAAGCTTGGTCAAGCGCTTGCCCGAGTCGAGATTTCCCAACCCTTCCAAATCATCAAAGGAGCTGGGACGACATCATGTGGCAAATTTGCTTTCAAACCCTGCTAAGTCGAAGTACAGGCTCAGAACGGGCCAGATTACTGGCGTCGGGGACAAGGGAGTCTGGTGAATGGTTACGAGCCTATCCGTCGCCTAACACTGGTACCTTCCTTGAACCCGACACTCTTCGCCTGGCTACCTGTCTTCGGCTTGGTATCCGAATTTGTGCTCCACACAGGTGCCCCTGCGGAAGTGATGTCGACGAATTGGGACACCACGGGCTGTCGTGTCAAAAAAGTGCAGGCCGCTTTTCAAGACACGCCGCACTTAATGACATCATTCGTCGGTCTCTCGCCTCAGTCAACGTGCCCGCTATATTAGAGCCTTCCGGCATAGTTGAGCTGGATGTTCAAAATTGATTCCAAAGTAGATTTTACGAGGTCATCTAAAGGGAGTAAAATATTCTCGAATTTCCATATAGGGCTACAACGTAGGACATACGTTAATTTAGGAACGAAAAGGCAGGATTTAATAATGGATACAGCGTAATGGGGACTTATTTCAAGAAGAAGCTCTGTATACTTTTTGAATTTAGATATAGAATTTTGTATATAATCCGAAAAATTTTCTTCGAAAATAGGGGACCCTAGGAGGCAGAGAGAGTTCTTGTCAACTAATTTTATGTTTGGCGTTAAAAATTGAAATTTTTGGTCAATTTCGTCGGCATTTACAAGTGTTTCGGGAATATATAGTTCACATTTATTAAAATTTAATTCGAGTCCAATTTTCTTAAATTCCGTTTTTATCGTCGCGAGGTCGGCGATTACGGTCTCTACGTCGCCTCCTAGGGTTCCGTCATCAAGGTACCACACATTGAATTTAGAATTTAATTTCTGAATTATGGGGTTTATAGCCAAAGAAAAAATAGCTGGCCCGAGTGGATCACCCTGCTGACAGCCGACTTCAGAGGACAAAATATTTTGATGGTATAACAGTTTTGTAGGGTCAGCATAAGAAAGGAGAAGATAATTATAAATTTCAGGAATATTTTGTTTAATTTCTGACAGCAGGATGTCCCGATTTATCGAATTAAATGCGTTTTTGACATCTATTTTGACCAACACTTCGGACGTTGTGTTAGAGAGGTAGGTGCGCAAGGAGTGCACAGCTGCCTCGCAGCCGCCTTTGGTGCCGAAGCCAAGTTGTGTGGGTTCAAATAGGGGTTGCAATTTGGAAATTATATGTTTGACTGCGATTTTGGAAGCGAGGCGCCGAAGTGTTGTACCAACGGCTATCGGTCTCACCCCTCCATCTTTCTTAGTCAGTGCAATAAGGTTGGCACCGAAAAGTATGGGAACTATGTCGGGATTAATGTTGCCTGAATACATACAATTAACTAATTTTGTGAGGGAATTTAGAAGCTTGTCACCAGCATCGCCTGATGAGTAGCAGATTAAGTCCTTTAGGTGTTGGGGTGAGATACCGTCCAGGCCTGCTGCGGAGCCGGTTTTAAAAGACAATATAGCATTAAGAGTGTCTTTGTTATTTATTTCTAAGCATACCTGGTGTGCCGTTGGTGGATCCAAAAAATACGAAGTTAAAGGAGCTGGGGGGTGTTTAGTCTGTAAGGCCAAATATGTGTCTGGAGTGTCGGGTGACAGCATCTCGCTTGAAAACAAAAGACGGGCTGCGCCTTTAAGGTCTCCTTCACTAATTTTAGTTTCAATGTATTTGCGGCGGTTAAAAGTACCATTATTTTGAGGTTTTACTGAAAAAGGAACAGAAGTTTGAATAAGGCAGTTATTTTTAATTTTTTGAGTAAGGGAAATAGTGGAATCATCTTTAATTACGTGAAGGGTGCGGTAGGAAAATAGAAAAAGGTTGTGCCAATCTTCGATTCTATTGTTTTCTACGCATTTCTCTATGAGATTTGAAAGATGGGTTGCAACGGTGATTCTAGCTCCTCGGGGAATTCTTTTTACTAGGGGTATATTATGTTTGAGATTGCTGATATGGAGATGGAGCGGGATGTGTGCCTGATTTGTTAAAGAAGGTACAGGAGGCGGAATGAGAGTGCTGCTAGCTATAGGAGAGGTATTTTGACTGTGGCACTTACGGTGTGATTTGGTAAAGTGAATATTAAGTCCTCTTATGGTATTAAAACTTTTGTGACATTGGCTGCACGGGTGATTGGACGAAGTACTGTCACCAGGCTGGGTTGAAGGTTGCATCCACACGTATAAATAACTTACTATAAAATACGAACTAATTATAAAAATAAAACTTATGTATACAAAGGTAAATAAAAATTGACACTGGTTGTTGACAGGTTGTCATAGAAGCAGTCGCCGCCGCCGTGGTGTTGTAATTTATGATTTCTCGACGAAAATTAGTAAACTCGCTGGCCTAGATTGACTGTTGGTTGTCTTGAGGACTGCAGCCGTAGAGTCTATTCGTGAAGAGGTTTAGGCCCGGGATGGCTTTACAAATTCCAGGGACTTTGATAATTCGAATTTTGACGTTTCAATAAAGTATGATTTTGTGCACAGGAATTTTGTTGATAATACTCGTAGGTAGGAGTCACAAGATGAGCAGTAAAAGGGCCTAGAAACTAAATTGTTCCTGGGTAATTAAATATTTATTTTGATGATTTGAAAAAGAGCATAACGTGCTGACACTGACGGATTTTTTTTTTTTTTTTTTAAGAATTGACTGCAAAATATCGTGAGAGATTACTATTCATGCTGCTTACAAAGGTGAAACTAATTTTGTAACTTTATTATAACTTATTTAGGTACTTACTGCATGCCCGTGATCCAGTTGACCTAATGTCAGAAAAGTTAAAAAGATTAAAAAAAAATTAACACTGTAATAATAGAGGATAGGGATACGTGGAAGGAATTGATAAAATAAAAATAATACCAATAAGTAATAAAACATTATACAATCAAACAAATGCTCATAAACATCTACAGTTCTTCCAATAACTGTGTCGCAGTCGGTTACGCCTCTCTAAAATGATTAGCCATTTTTTATTGAACTATTGATCAAGTTTTTGTTAGAAGTACCTAATTGTGTCTTATTTTTTCAAAGAAATAACAATTTCTTAAATAATAATAATAATAATAATAATAATAATAAATATCTTGGGACATCTTACACAAATCAACCTAGTCCCACGGTAAGCTCAATTAAGGCTTGTGTTGTGGGTACCAGGCGACGATATATATAATAGATAGATACGTATAGATACTTAGATACATACACAGCCATGACCAAGGAACAAACATTTGTGATAAATAAATACACAAAGAATGCCCTCGCCGGGATTCGAACCCGGAACCTCCAGCTTCGTAGGCAGGGTCACTACCAACTAGGCTACGGAGGCTGACAAAAATTTCAATTTTTAACGCCAAACATAAAATTAGTTGACAAGAACTCTCTCTGCCTCCTAGGGTCCCCTATTTTCGAAGAAAATTTTTCGGATTATATACAAAATTCTATATCTAAATTCAAAAAGTATACAGAGCTTCTTCTTGAAATAAGTCCCCATTACGCTGTATCCATTATTAAATCCTGCCTTTTCGTTCCTAAATTAACGTATGTCCTACGTTGTAGCCCTATATGGAAATTCGAGAATATTTTACTCCCTTTAGATGACCTCGTAAAATCTACTTTGGAATCAATTTTGAACATCCAGCTCAACAACGAATCTTGGACCCAAGCATCCCTGCCCATCAGACATGGTGGGTTAGGGATTCGTAAAATTTCCAGTGTGTCCTTGCCAGCTTTTTTGTCTTCCATCCACAGCTCAGCTAATCTCATGGGCAAAATTCTACGGGGTCTCCCCGCAAACTATGAGATTGTGGGCCTGGAGGAAGCCAAAAAAGCTTGGTCAAGCGCTTGCCCGAGTCGAGATTTCCCAACCCTTCCAAATCATCAAAGGAGCTGGGACGACATCATGTGGCAAATTTGCTTTCAAACCCTGCTAAGTCGAAGTACAGGCTCAGAACGGGCCAGATTACTGGCGTCGGGGACAAGGGAGTCTGGTGAATGGTTACGAGCCTATCCGTCGCCTAACACTGGTACCTTCCTTGAACCCGACACTCTTCGCCTGGCTACCTGTCTTCGGCTTGGTATCCGAATTTGTGCTCCACACAGGTGCCCCTGCGGAAGTGATGTCGACGAATTGGGACACCACGGGCTGTCGTGTCAAAAAAGTGCAGGCCGCTTTTCAAGACACGCCGCACTTAATGACATCATTCGTCGGTCTCTCGCCTCAGTCAACGTGCCCGCTATATTAGAGCCTTCCGGCATAGCCAGAGACGACGGCAAGAGACCAGACGGGATGTCACTGATTCCATGGAGGTTGGGGAGGGTATTAGTGTGGGATGCTACCTGCGTAGACACGCTGGCCCCTTCCCACCTCTCCGGGACCAGTATTCAGGCAGGTGCGGCGGCTAAAGCGGCCGAAAAGCTAAAAACTCATAAGTACAGGGGTCTTGGTCCCGAATACATTTTCATGCCATTCGGGGTTGAGACCCTAGGCCCGTGGGGTCCCAATGCTATCCAGCTCTACAAAGAACTCGCCAAAAAGCTGGTCGACACCACCGGTGACCGAAGAGCTGGCAGCTTCCTCGCGCAAAGGATTAGTATTGCCATACAGCGGGGAAATGCTGCCAGCATTCTCGGCACTATGCCAAGGGGGCCCCATTTTTTAGATGTATTTTAGGTTTATTTAGTTTTAATTTGTTAGTTTTAATTTAGTGTTATTTATAAGGTTTTTTATTTACCTATTTATTATGTAATTATTGTATTTATCTACCGAATAAAGTTATTTATTCTTAAAAATTCAGTAAGATTGTTAAAAACAATCACAGATAATCACAGAAGAATACATAACGGTCATTCTCCAGGCGTGCATTTTTACATGTCTTCGTTCTTTAAAAATATTAAACTATAAGTTTTATCATATATTATATTTTTTGAGCATAGACGGTATTCATTTTCAGCTGTACATGAATTTTCATGTACGTATATTAAACACAAAGGGTAGAAAAAAATACGTAAAGGGTCATTCTCCTAATACACACGTCGCGTCCCACTACCCGATTCACTAACATATTAATTTCTCCTTACGATATACATGAAGAAACGCCAACGAAAGCTAGTTCTTTAAACAAAACAATATACTTTTTAATGGTAAAAAAATATCAAATGAATAAAGTACTATATGACTAAGATATCAACGATCAACACTTTGTCTCGAAACCTATCCTAATTGAAGCGTCACATCTAGTCATTGTCATACGAGCACTCTGAATGTAGGTACGGACCTCACTATCGCATTTCGGTCTAGCCCACAGTCGTGTCCAGAGTCCTGTGTGGGATGGTCGCGTCAGTTGTGTTCCGGAAGGAGACTATGAATTTAACCTATGTCTCTAATTCTAATTCAAAATTTCTTTCACATTTTAAAATTCAACTAGTAACCCTATTGCGCCGAGAATTACAGTATACATTAAAAATCGCATTATTTAATACATATTAGATTCTGTAGTACATAATATATTGCATGTACAAATAACAAGATATTTTTTATTTTTCAAGAAAACCTAAATAACGCGTCTAATTCACGCGTCAAAAATGAACGCGTTAATTAGAAATTGGTTATAAAATATTATGGAATAAATAAGTGATATCTATCGACAAAACTCACTACTTATACCTACGTAAATAATGTTTTCTCGAATATGGAATGAAATGTTATTTGTAACTTCAAGCGGTGAAACTTGTAAGGGAATTTCATACAAAATCAAGCTGCCGAGACATCGAGATATAGGTAGTCTTCGTTCCGGCCATGGTCATGTCATAATCATAATGAATGTTATATTGATGAGAACTGCAAAAATGTATAGGACCCAACATATTTCCCCAGTGCCTTAAATAATAAAGACTGTGCACTAATCGTTTTTGTTTTAATAAAAAGCAATCAGAAATTTTGTATAATTAGCACGTTTTTTTTCAAATTCACACGTCAAGCAAATTTTAATTGTTTTTTTTTTAATAATTATCCTTTCATAATGATAAAGTGACGCATAGACATTTAAGTTTCTACGATCAATATGTTACTATGTTTGTAAAGATATTAATTGAAAAGTATTTAAGTAGAAAAAAAGCGACGTGTTAATTAGGATTCTAGCACAAATCTGGAGAATGACCGATAAGTACTTGCTCACCAAATGCCCAGAGCCTCCCAAAGTTACGAAGTAACTAGGTACCTACCTTAAAAATATAACTCTTCGCCTTTTGTCTTTTAAGATTTACTTTGCCATTGAAAGCTTTCGCGTATTTTTCCCTATTCTCTTTGGCAAATAAAATATTCAGTGTAATAAAGAATTCTTACAGTACCTACTTACCTACTGTTATCTGTCCATTGCTCACAACAAAATGTGCTAAAATAAATTCTACAGTTTGATATTATTATGAATATTGTGATTTTCCATTTAGATCAAATATAAATAAATAGTCAAGTGTGAATATGAGATGCACGCACACCAAGGGTAGTAAATATTGTAGCATAACCAATTTTTCATATAATGTACTTATTAGTTTTTAAATTCACCGGTTGACTGAAGACAGAACTGACAAGAACTAAATATAAAAATGTTGGTTTGTTATTGTAGCTTCTAATCAGTTCTACCACTCTAATTTCGAATTATCTATTTGAAATTGGGTAGGTGTTAAGGTACTCTCATCATCATCTCTCGAAAATAGTATTTTTTGTGTAATAGGGTAGTTCTATGCGATTATTCAGTCGCAAAAATCAAGTCATTACCATTCCCAAATTATTGACGAACTGCGTATAAATAGTGGAGTCATTTTCGATTATCTTGTAGCAGACGCATGTTTGTTTGCTATTCTGGCATAATAGTCTCGTTTGCTTTTATAAAACTGTAAATAAAGTGGTGATGGTAATGAACAAAAAAAACGCGTAACAAAATCGCATAGAAACACCGAATAATGGTTGTATTTTCTTCCACATTCTTCAACTACCTGGTCTACCCTTTGTTGAGTGACTATTTTGATCATCTTAGATTATCCTGAAACATCATTTTTTAATTTGCAGATGAAGTACATAATAGTAAGGGACGCGAGATACTTATCTTAGTGGAAATGTACAGTGTGGCATAATTAATACATCTTACACAAATCGACCTAGTCCCATGGTAAGCTCAATCAAGGCTTGTGATGTGGGTACCAGGAGACGTTAAGAGATATACAAGGAACAAATATTAGTCAAAGTCAAAGTCATGTGCCCTCGCCGGGATTCGAACCCGGAAGCTCCAGCTTCGTAGGCTGGGTCGCTACCAACCAACTAGGCTACGGAGGCTGACAAATAGAATAGGAGATTGAAATTAGTTTTCAAGTTTCGGAAGGGTCGATCGATGTCATATAAAAATTTATATGTTCATGGTTGTTGTTGTGTACAGATTTTTATCATGCCAAGTTTATCACAATTTAAAGCTGGAAACTGTATTTATTATGCTTTCAATAATATTACGACATATTTATATACAGTAAATATTGTAAAAGATTTAAAACAGGTTCATAAATTTTGTTAAATCTGACATTTGTAACACCATTCTTAAAATTTATGATCTATTAAAGAACTTTATAGACGGTTAGCTGTTTTCTTAGCACATTGCGCTTTTGATAACCAATATTACTAAGTTTCACTGTCATTATACTCGTCGGGTAGTTCCGGCAGTTTTCGGCCAGATACATTTACACCCTTATTCATAAATAAACGTTTGTTGACTTAGCAAGTCGCTAATAATTGTTTGTCCCTTTTGGTCTTAACAATGTGTCCATAAGAGCAAAAGGGACAAACAATTATTTGCGGCTTGTTAAGTTAACAAACGTTTATGAATAAGGGGGTTAGTTTTCGGCCACCAAACACTTCATGCTGTTATAATTACCGTTGTTTAGTGAAAAGAATCCAAGCTCTGTTTGTTGCTGAAGTTAAATATATTCGTAACACATAATAATCGTTTAGTACATAAGCGTTTGACATAAGATTAAAATTCAATTGGCAGATTTTTGTGGACTGAATTATTTTCGCTTAAATTTCACTTATTATTTTCACTTTTCTTATTACGAAAAACTAACTTAGCCGGTGATCAGATTTAGTAAGCACTTAGATTCATTGTTTCAGTAACAACTTCCATATTGTTAATATTATCAAAAGCACAATGTGACCAAGGTATTGTGGCATTTCTTTTTTTGGTGATATTAAAAAAAAATCTTCTTTGTGATCGACTCGTCTCATAGACGTTGACGGTTCGAATCCGTAGATAATTATTATAGGTACCTACTTAACTTTGGGAGTGTCGAATGTTATTAACAAAATTACGTTAATTTTTATTTTGTCATCAGAGAATAATGCATAAAATTTATTTTATGACAGATATGGCAGATATTCTATGAAATTTACCATACAAAGAACCGGTTTCATATGTAAGGACCAAAGGGCGTGCCAGGATAAGCTAAGTGATTCTGCCCCCGACGAATTTGGGCTTGTATTTTTTTTGTTAGTGTAATTATCTTGACTCAATATGCAACATAATTATGTGAATTATATTGAAATCGGTTGACTAGAAAAAAGTTATCAATGAAAAATGTTTTTTTTATTTTACAAAAACTACAAAGTGCTCAAATTTTGCACATTATTTACTGGTGTAGAGCCACACTAACCATAAACATTACAAGCTCAAATTCGTCAGGGGCAGAATCACTTAGCTTATCCTGGCACGCCCTTCATATTTACAATATTTGTTTCGGCACGCCCGCCATCCACTCTGCGTATGTACCGCCTAGCCCGGTAAGCACATCATTGAGCGCGGGATAGCTCGCGCTGCGACAAAGCCATATCGCGGCTGTCAAATTTATATTTCTAGCCGTCATTTTCTCGATTTTGGTAGCACAAGTTAACAGCTCGAGAAATTAGTTCCATGCGAAAGAGTCATCCCGCGGGCGACATAACAAGTGTTGCCATTTATGTGTGGGACTAACTTTTCTTTCCTAGCAACACTGAATCGGTATAAATAATGTTGAATGATGAGTGAACAGCAAGCTTTAAAAATTAAACATCTCTAGTCACGATAACTTTGTCTCGTTCACGTAGTATAAAGATTAAAGAGATAGGACATTTTATTATGAAAATGTCAAAGTGTCATAATAATAATCTGTCACATGACATTTGTAGATTGTGTTTGGTGGCGATATTTTAAATGGAACGTAAAATTTAAGTTGATTATAGCCTTTTATACTCTTTATACGTTACTTAGGTACTGTGGATGTTAGTTACGATTATTTACATTTAAACCGTATATTTTATGAAATTCATGTTCATAGTTCTTTATTAAAAATTTATGTTATGAATGAATTATATTTCAGTCATCGGAGCTCAATAATAATACAAAGCAAGATGTCGTTGAACTAAACCCATAGTTTTCAGAGGGAGAATGTGGATCCGGAAAAGATGAAGTACCTAAATTGGGTCAAACTCCAAAAAATAAATATATCGGGTCTTCGAATTACCAGCAGGTATTTCGATGAAAGCTTGTACAAATCATTTAAATTTATGATGGAAATATGAGGGTTTCGTTTTCGTACCCGATACCCGCCTCCTTAATCCATCCTCCAGGTTCCAAAACAATATACCTATGCTATGACCTAAAAGTAGTTGATATATCGGATATCCTGCATATACCAACTTAATTATTAAGGTCAAGTATGGTCAAGAAAAGTAACACCTTAAGTTACATACATCGCGTCTGATAGGTCCATTCATCCTTAGTTGTCTTATCTAGTAAACAACTTTCTAACTTAAAAGTGCACGTTTTCTGTTGTAAACTGCCATATTTGGCTATACCAAAATTTCTGAGTTCGTATTTGTGCAGTCCGTCCGTAGTGATTAGAAAATTGCTTAATTTTTAATCAAGAAAACGGCAATTTACAACAGAAGACGTGTACTTTTAGGTTAGAAGGTTGTTTACTAGATAAGACAAGTAAGGATGAATGGACCGTATTATGTATAGTAAAAATCATACTACGATTATTTATTTGATCTGCAGGTTATTTTTGCGGAGCTGTCAATAAAGCATGGTATTTATCAATTATTCATACTGTTTAAAGATATGGCGCAAACTGAAGAAAAAGGTTCGCAATCAGCAAATCGGATTCCACAACAACCATGAAGGCGGCTGCTGGGTCCCGCTCTGCAGCTCTACGTGAACAACAAGAGTACGCTTGGCGCCCGAGCTCGTGGCGCAGCCTGCGTTTGGTTGGGTGGTTTTAAAGCATATCGTTGAAGTTAGAGCCCATGGGTGTATGATATTTTTTCACTATATGTATGAGATTTCATGTTGTTACAATTTATGTTAGTAAGTCACATTTCACATAGTGGAAGAAATATAACGCCGCCGCCGTGGACGCGAACTTCCGCGGCAAAGTATAAAAGTGCCCATTCAATTCAGACGATCGTCTACAATAGAGCAGAAATTACAGGCGTTTATTACCTAATTAAATTATTAATATATTTGTGATTGTAAACTTGTTCGGCTCAACTGTTCTTTACGATACAAATATTTGTTACATTGAGTATTTAATACATGTTATTATAATAAATACATTTTTTGTAATAAATACATACTCGATTATTTATTATATATATTTTTATTTGTTTAAAATACGCGTTATTAATAGCCGTGTGGAGACGGTAGTAAGATTGCATTTGTCACCACCCCAACTCTTCCCGTTGGTGTCGTAAGAATCGGTTAAAGGATTGACTATTTATTTATCAATGGGTAGTAGTATGAGTAGTGTGTCCACTATGATAGGCAGCAGCTTCATCATAGTGGACACACTACTCCCGATTATGGGTATATATTAACTAGGGCTCGCGGTCGTGTCCGGGTTTCGTGTCAACGTTTCTCATACCCGTGTTCGTGTTACACGTACACGGGTTTCTGGCCCGATTTACACGGGTAATTAAAGTCCGTGTAAATAATACCCGTATACACGGGTACACGGGTATTATTTACACGGACTTTAATTACCCGCGGGTTCGGGGACGTCCTTGACGAGAAGCGTACGAATGGGTCGTGAGACTTAAGAGCTATAGTAAAAATGGATAGATAAGCGAAAGGCTAATTTTGTCAAATAGACCTTATTGCGTAACAGATAGAGTCGAAATTTATAAAACATTATTAAAAAGTTATATCGGCTGACCTTTCCTGAACAGGTAGTGTTGTGTAGTGTCGAACGAAGCTGCAGGTTACATTCAATAATAGACCTTATTTGCATTTGCTCAAATTATTTCGAACCCGTTCGGTTCGGTCTTAAGTACCCGGGTACCCGGGTAGCACGCGGTTTCGTGTAAACGGTATCCGTGTATTGGACACGGACACGGGTACCCGGCGGGTTCCTGTAATTCGGGTTCTTAGTACCGTCGGGCTTAAGAACACGGGTATCCGGTTTGGCGGGTTACACGTGTACCGTGAGCCCTAATATTAACCTCCTAATGCGTCCATGCGCATAGGCTAAGGAAAGGACATTGCCCATGCAGCCGTGAACTAATAGAGGCTGATCTACCTTTTCCTATATAGATTATGTGTACAAATGCCGCTTTTCTTAATTATATTGTACTTGTAAAATATAGCTGCGTAATTGTACGGTATACTACACAGAACATCGCTATCACAATTAATACTATTATGCATCTTGCCCTTAGATACTTCTATTCAATAGCTATTAGCATAGGTAGGTACGTTAATACTTCTTCTTTACAACCGGTGCTTTTAAAAATATTACTAGCATTTGATTCTCTATTGAACCACATGGGTCTTCAGACCTTACGGTATCGACTGTAGGGTCGGTAATGAAACGAAGTTTGTTAATGTTAAAACATTAAATAATGCCTTAGAACGCATGTACTAAAACAGATTATTCATAACTACCAATACATAGCTCATAGCTACAATAATAATTCGACTGAAAGCTTAAATTTGCAATCCGTAACGAACTTTATGTGTTTCTCGACTTTCTCGCCACCTTCATACCTCGACGACAATTTGTCGCATTTTGACATTAAAACGCAATGTATTTTATCGCTCAAGGTACACTTGTGCTACGAATATTGAGGATATCTCGCGTGGGACTTTCAAGCGAAATAATTATGTCGCTTTGATAGATCATCGCGAGTCAGCGCTATCTCGCGCACATGTTGTGCTACCAATTCGTGACATAGCTCGAGAAAACTCTATGTCGCAGTTTTTGTCGTCCCGCGCCCATGATGTGCTTGCCGGGTAGGTGTTTTGTGAATTAACCGGAGATAGGTGTCGTTATCCAGCCACTCGAAGGAATACGAGTTCGCAAGTGCTTGTACGAATAGAGAAGTAGGTTTAAAATATTAATTGAATTAATATACGTTATATTTTTATTAGACGACCACTTCTAATAAGTTGAAAACGACGGTAATTTTACAGGAACGTAGTACCTATACAGTAGTTATTCAGCATTTGATATGTGGGAATCATTATGAAACCAATTATTTTACGTGATTTTGTTATTCGTTCTGAAGTAGGGGAGACCGGGGCAAAACGAAGCTCGGGGCAGAACGAGAAATGTACTTGTGTGCGTAACTGGTGCGCGCAATAGAGCGCGACACAGCGCCATTCGCACCAACTTCAGTCACCTCACACGAGTCAAAGCGGCGGGTGCGTGTCACTACCGGTTTTGGTCGCCCAGCCAGAAAAAACTGATTTTTGGTGATTTGTTAAGAAGTTCTTTGGTTTTGATCGATGGGTATAAAGGTAGATATCAGTGCTATTGTTATTCATTACTATATACATGTTGCATCATTGTTAAACTAACAAATTTAGGTTGCTTTTACGAACAATTATTTTGTAGCTTATAACTGTTGATATTTTTGAAAAATATGTCCGATGGGGCAAAAAGGTCGGGGTAAAATGGGATACTATCCCGTTTTGCCCCATATGTGTAGATAGTATATTGATAATTTCAAATTTGGTTATAAAACTGTTTTATATTTGTTTGCAGTCAAAATGGTACGAAATTATAAGCCTAAGACAGAACAAAAAACAAAAAACGCACAGAAAAAGTGACAAGGATGTAAGTTTATCTGAAGACGATGATGATTGTTGACGATGTTCTTTACATATATTGTGGGTACCTATATTCACAGTCCACTGAAACATGGGTTATATTTTGTAGTGTGTCATGGCTGGGCCAATAACTCGTGCGCGGGTGTATATGATGATGATGAAGAGGCACATATTTGTGAAGGTTGCCAACCCGATTAAAGATATGCTCGTTTTGCCGCATAGCGTTTCCCATTTTGCCCCAACGGTGGGGCAAAACGGGATTTTTGCCATGTAACAACCAATTCCTAATTGCAAAAAAAAAAAGTGATGTTGTGCCATAAAAGAGAAAACATATGTTTGTTAAAACTATAAGTGTTGCATATGTGGTCAGACATTTTTAATAAACATTATAATTTCAATAATCAGTCGATTTTTTTCTTAACTATCCCGTCTTGCCCCGGTCTCCCCTAGCATTTGAATAAGTCATTGTCTGAAAAATAATTTACAAAGTCCCCGCTCTATATTCTTTAGTAGGTGAAAATAATCAGTTTGAATAAGCTAAAACTTTAATTGATTAATCAATCTATTATCTGTAAGTCTCTGCACTTAAACTATGAATATACAAATATAGCTATGAATATGTCCTAGATTGACTTATACACTGTTGTGTCAACAGTACTTTTAAATCCCATTCTAATCGCGGTTTGATAATATATGTATATTGGGCTTATTAATTTCTAACGGTTTTGTATTCGATGGCAAACTACCTAAACATTAGATTTAAATATACCTACATACTAAAATACTACAGTAAAATACATAAATATTACCTAACAACATCATGCGCTGACTCGTAGCCAAAATGAGGTTAAAAATTATTTGATGATTTTCAGATAATGAACCGTCATACGTCCTTAACTTGGTAATTAGTATTCTTTACAGAGTCCTGGCTTATAAAAGAAAGTTATTAAGAACCTCAGACTTCTAACGAGCAGAAAAGTTTCAAAGAAAAAAGGCCTTTCCGACATGACGACTGGTGATTAAATAAGTCTTTTCGATTTTAAATTCGCGGTAACACTTCAAAGACTCGAAAATCCCGATTAAATGCTAGTCCATCATAGCATCTGTTCAATAAGTAAACCTCTAAAGGAGTTAGGTTATTGATTATTTATATTATGGGCTAAATGAAGCGGTGCTAATGTTTTTTTGACGAGGACATACGGCTGTAAATAACGTCAAACAATTTGTGCGTGGACAAATACTTCATCTCATACTCGTAATTAAGGTGAGTTGCACCCAGTCTGCGTTAAAGCGTTCGCAATTTATTTTTGTACGGGAAGTTGATATATAAAGAAGAAAAAATATAATGTAGAAAGAATTCTGCTTGATAATGTTAATTATCCTTTTAAAAATTATTGACGCAACGCGACCTTACTCACGCTTCTTCTTCTCAAACATGAACTTTTCAAGTTCCTTTAGGCAAATTGTTTTAGCGGATGTAAGTAGTAAGATATAATATGTAGGAAAATCGGTCAGAGTAGACTAGAACTAGGTACCTGAAGACTCAACATAAAGATAAGGATGCTCGAATGACGGGAAAATGTGCAAAGACAGAAATAGATAAAGTAATAATTAATGTGTCAGTGAATACGAAAAGGTACCTTGTCACGTTATTGAAAATGGACTTTATTAAGGAACACAAGCGCCGCAAATACTCGTCCTTAGTCAAGGACTACGAGTTTGCGGCGCTCGCAGTGGAGACGCTGGATAATAAGTCCGGGAGGAGGAGGAAGGGGTTTTCTTTTTATAGGTATCTGTATATATATCGTCCATTAAATACAAAAGCGACACAAGTCAAAAATTTACTTTTTACAGGGGAGCTATTTAAAGATTTCGTATTCGCTTTTTGTTCACAATTTTTTTTTACAGCATTAATATTATATGTGTTATATATCAATTTGTAGGCATTTTAACCCTCTTTTGATGTGTTTGATTATTAGAAAGTAATATGCGCTGTACAAACTTTTATGAGCGTATAAGTCCGTTTTGCGTAAAAAAATTACATCAACTCTGATATATATTTTTTCAATCAAAGGCCACAAATACAAAAAAAATAACATTTATTTAATTTAATGCAAACATAAAATCATGTCTAAAACATAGAAATACTGTTTTTGAACAAAACTGAACCAAACAAAACTTTTCCTTTCTATTTGTTTACTTTGTTATTGTCAGAACATATTTATAGGTACCGTAAACCGGGATAGCTTTGATTAATTTTGAATTTGGCTTGCATATTTTGATGAATTTAACGGACGTACTAATTTAAAATTCAGACATAATCATCGGTTTTCTTCAAGAATCAACCTGCTATATAAAAAAATGTGGTACCTACCTTTAGTTAATAAAATATAAAATCAATACAAAGCGATCAAAGTTATATTGTTGAGAATGGAATTACTTTGATACCACTTATTTTTTACTACAAACTCAAAAGAGCCCACTTAAAAGCCCGTATAAAAATCGGTTAAGTACATTTTTAGTTACCTATTTGTTTTTTTCTATGTGTATTGTATTTGTGGGGTGGTTACTGTGATCCCACACTAAATGATCCAAATTGATACGTTTTGTCGGTTTACTAGTTTTTTCATTAGAATTGATACAAGAACTTAACTTTTGCCGATACAAAAGTATAGTATCTTTCAATGTTTAATCGCATAGATAATAAGTATGATTAGTAATAATATACCTTAAAATATATATTTTTTCTAGACGACATGACAGTTTAGCGCTAGTACCTACTTGGGTACAATGTAGTGAAGCAATAGGCATGATGACTGTCAAGTCAAATCAACATCTTTTTTCGTTGTTTTTTAAGATTTACATGAAATAAACAAAAGTGACGTCACGTTTGTATACTACACATATATTAAATAAAAGTTCTGTACAATAATGACAAATGTACAAATCAAAGTAATTCCGGTTTATGATACCACAAAGTCTCTATAAAAACTACGAATTTTAATAAAAATTACAAATCCATGGGGTACATCTATATTTGTTTTATTTGTATTGTATACAAATAATATTGTATTTATAAGATTTATTTTTAAGATTCCATGCAAAAAAAACATAATTGTCCAATCTGGAATTTTATGGATTTTAAACTTATACTGAATTAAAAACGGTTGTAAAATGCAAATACGATTTTGAAACAAACTATTGAAGTGTACCTACATTTTAGGATCCTAACTGCCATATTCCGTATTGCGGCTCATTTGTTTATAAAGAAATCTAAACCAAACATATTTATTTTATTCAAAACAGCAGCATGTACAAATATGGCTCCTGTCATTGAGGCATTCGAATATATTTATAATTCAAAAAGGTTGCAAATCCAAATACGGCAGGTTTGATTTATGAAAAATTCAATTTAAGAGAATATTTTAAAATTAATACTGCCACATTCCGTTTTGAGACTCCTTTTTATATAAAGAAACATAATATTTACGTATTTATTTTATTTAAAACGACCACATCTACAAATATGGCACTTTTGCTTATATATTTTTTAACGTAATGCCTCCTTTTTTCGGTTTATGGCACTTTTTCACAAAAATGTCGTGCGTTTTGGTCGACGGTCGAGTTACAACTGACAAAATGGCGGTTTAGCACTGAAATCAGTCTCGAAGGAGTGATAGTGCAAAAAGGGCACCTGCATAATTTTGATACTTTGTAACGTCAATCAACAGGTGTCTTTGTGTCACGTAAAGTATTAGTGTTTATAATGTCGTTTTTGTAATAAAATCATTTTTCATGGTTTTTGAGTTGTGTCGCTTTTGTATTTAATGGACGATATATGTGTGTATTTTGATAGTTTTATTTAGTTTTAGTTTATTTTTAATTTTATTCTCATTTAATCCTTAGGTATACCTACTCTTTGTTTGTTATATTGATTATAAATAAAATAACCTGTTTTTCATTAATGTTAGGAACACAATGTATACACGGCGTTACGCGAGGATTGCGAAAGATTTTAACTGTGCATTCTAGACATCAAAATAAACAAAATATATTATGAGACCTTATAACAAATGCACCAAAAAAAAAATTTTTTCTCTCTTTTTTTCGGCAGATTTGAATACTTTTTAACATTTCCAGTACTTTTTATCATAACAACAATTTGTTTAAATTATTTACTTCAATTTTTTTTTAACTTATTTCGAAAAAAGGTTGATTATCTCTGAAACCAAGCCGAATCCAGGAAATTTTATGTAACATTAAAGACTCTAAATATGGTCAGGAATCCAGCATTAAAATTTTTCGGAATGCTGACGTAACACCGTGTATTTTGACAGTCGTGACAAGGTACCTTTCCATGTGCACTGACATATTTGCAGTTATTTAGGTTTTATTCTGGTACACGGTTTTTTTGCTTTAACTTCAAGCATAAAGGTACAAGCAGATTTTATTGTCTAGTTATTTTTCTGCCACTCGGCTAGTAAGATACGAGTACTAATGCGTGATGTCGTAGACTTCGCTTCAATAATTCCTAGCTTGCTCAATACAGCATGCTCTTAGTAATATAGTCGCCTATTTACCCCCACAAATGATTGATTACTGGTAAGGTGCAAACAAGCCTTCACAGCGGCACGGCCTGACGAGCAAGCACAATGCCGGGCTACCATTCAATAGCCATTTGCGTGGCGAGGATTTGACTAGTTATGAATTCGCTTGGCTTAGTAAAGGATTACCCGATCTTGACTTGCTGCACTACATACATACTCGTAGATACTTCAAAGTTTTATGTGGCATCGGGCCATGGTATTTGAAATGGAATATACCTAATATTGGATCATTACCTATGAAATTGGCGTTCTTGGTCCCTATATAATATTATTATCTAAAGAGTAGGTAACTTAGATAATATATTTTTTTGTTTTTAACAGTGCATTATGTAACAAAGGTTTATTCACACCAATAATTGTTTTTTTTTTGTTAAGTGATATTCATAAATAATCTTTGAAAACCGCTCTTGCCATATGCTGCCGGTCGTCAAAATAGGTATAAATATGTCATAGTAGGGGAAGTATGTCCAAAATGACACATAGTTTTGTTTTTGTGTCATAACGTTTTTCCTGGTATTTCACAGCACTGCCATAGTTTATATCAATAATATTTGGTCCTTCAGTTATCGAAACACATTCACACTTCTATCAAAATATCAACCAAAAAAATATTAAAAAATAATTTGCGGAGACTAGTCAAAATTCATTTTGTCCATGTGCATCGGACAAAATGACATATTGCTAATGGACTAAATGACACATTACAAAATTATTGCTATAATTCGCAAATGAAACATCTAATTCTTCTTGGATTGCTGGTGCATGAAATGTGAACCCAAATTGAACACTTCACACACGACAATCGGTCTTCTCCGGGCTAAGAGTGTGAATGAAGGTTGTTACAAGATATACAAGTGCAGTTTTCTTCATCGCTGTAAGAAACATTAGGAAAATCGTCTTTATCATTAATATCTTCAAACGACTTCAGTGTCTTTGCATTCTTATTTTACTGGGAGAGTTTTAGGAGGATTTTTGTAGTTCATCAAACATTTGAGGAGCATAAGCCAACACTAAGTATGCCACACACCCTATGTTATTTTGTCCAATTTTATGTATGTCGTTTTGTCCGTATATCAATTTTAAATAATAAAAATTTAAAATAAATATGTAAAGGCTTCTTTTTCTAACAGTAAGTTGTGCAATATAAAGATAAATGATTGCAGCATGAAAAAAATGGTACATCGAAGGGTACAACACCAAAAAAGATAACATTTGATCAAAAACTTTATAGGCAAGAAAAAAAGTCACAACGCGTGAATACTTATTTTCCGTCATGCCAACGGCACTAATTAAGTAGATGCGTCCAAAAGTTGCCAGACCATAGAAAACCGTTATAGCTGCATAGTGTCACTGTCAGTTTCGTTTTAAAGTGCGCCAAATTCAAAATAACCCGCATGTGTCGTTTTGTACGTATGTGTCATTTTGGACGTATTTCCCCTACCTTGTTTTATGACATAGAGATATACAAAAATATACACAAAATTCCTTGTACCTATGGAAAATAGCTACGAACAAATAAAACACGGACACCGCACGCCATACTAAATTGCCTTTCAAAAACGGTTCTGAATTTTAGTTTACAAGTGTCACCCACTCTTCAATGCATCACGGTAAAGGATTTCAATGTCAACCTATAAAAACTTAAACCGCCATCGCCATTTAAAAGTAGTTGTGATTGGTCCGTCAAAGTTTTGATTGGCTATATTCTATAAACATTTTGTCAAAGATGTTGCGCCGAAATATATTATGCGTGGTGTTAAGAAAAGCGCTATGTCCTGCCCATCTTGGCACAATTGAACAATTGTGTTTGGGGGCATTTTTGAGCTGGCATTAGACGTTCATGTTATATATGGTCGCAGGAAAATAGACTTTTCACAAAATTCTCCATACAAAACGCCAATTTCGTAGGCACCAATTACCTAATGTAATTAGTATACAGCGATTTTGACATCATTTAGTAGGACGTTATGTTGAATATCGATAACTAAGATCACAGTTTTGTAACAAAAGTGCAAGGTCTTCCTTGACGATATCTTGAAAGTGGTTAAAGCATGTAAATGCTTCTTCAATGAAAATGACCGCCACCATGTCGGCTTAGGGCGCCTTTTCGCCATTGAGGATGCGCTTGATATCCACCAATCACAGCTACGCAGCGTAGAACATACGTCATAGATGTGCTACGGTACAAGAAATTAAGGTACAGGATTTCTTCACAATTCAGATTTAATATTTTCTTCGGTTACCGCGAGGATTACTCATGAAATAAAACTATGAAAACGAATAAACTCGCGTATATTAACTAATTTTAACTTCATTCCGACGTTTCGAACACTTTACAGGGTTCGTGGTCTGCGGATGACTGACAATGGAGGAAATTTGATAGATCTACCTCCATCAAAATAAGAAAGATAAGTACAAAACTACCCACCAAAGAAAAATTACTAAACCACAGACAATAAATTTTAAGGGTGGATGTACATACAAAATTTGCAAATTAAGCTAGTTATTCATTACAAATATTTTCAGAATGAAGACAAGAGACAAAATAAATAATCTACGCCGGTTCTATCCCTACGCCACTGCCTGAGAAGTATTTCCTTCCTTTGTACGATTGTATTGTTAGGAAGGATTGGTTGTATTGGTTCCTAACAATACAATCATACAAATGGACTTTTTCTTGAAACATTCACACAATCGTACTTACTTTTTTAAATGAATGGTAGAATTTCATATAATTTGACTAAAAGACAAATGCAACGAAATATTCGTTTGAACTAATTAAACTTACTTACTTATTAAAAAAGAAAGGCTTCTAATAGTCCCAAAATAATATTCATTACCTGATATTTCTAAACTGAATGGGACTATCTCTATGTACTATTTAAAAGCGATCAATTTTAGTACTATCACAAATTTTGTTACATATCAATCACATTGTTTTTTTAACTACGAATCGGTCAGTCATTAGCGTAAATAAATATTCACGGTAACGAATAAAACCCTTTTTCATTTGTATTGGATTGAATATTAAATATATGTTCATTTATTCATGGTAAAATTATAAATATTTTCTCAAACTGCTACGGAATGTTGATGTTACTTACTTTAAATTAAACCCGGAAATACTATGTATCCGGTGGCATATGCTAAGATGATATGTAAAGAGATTTCACGTATTTATTTCACACCTAGGACTGCAAACAAACTGTCTTTTGTTTTGAAACGTCAAATTGTGACACTATGTCTTGACATTCAGCCACAGAAAAAAAAACCTAAAAACTAATGTCTATACCACCAGGTAAAAGGATACCTCAACAGATTTAAAAAAAAAAGTTTGGCGCGAATGTTTTTTTTTAATGTTGTACGATACTGTGCTATTGGTTTATTTACAAATCAAATAGTTTGAGAAAAGCACTATACAAATCTCGGCGAGAAACAGGGTTACAGGCCGCGTATTCCTATCTGGCCTCAGTTCCTTCGGCCAGATATATCTACTTGGCCTGTAACCCTTCGTTTCCCGTCCTCTATAGTAATGTACTAATAATATATATTCCAGGAAATTTTCTTAACGAAATTATCAATAATATCACGCTATTCACGCTACACGTTTCAATAGCCCTGATCGAATCTCCGCGTGGCAAGTGTGCGTGAATTCTCTTCATTCATACAAACTGGGGGGTTACCATGACGTACTAATGCGATTCAGTTTAGGTTTAGGGAAAGGGACAGTGATATACGACTCGTAAAGTCTTGTCCCTGTCTCTCGACCTAAATCGAACCGCATTAGTACGTCATGGTAACCCCCCAGATTTATCCGAGCTTAACTCGGTGCACTACCGGGATGATTATCGCGTATTGATTTTGACGTGTGTCTATTATTGAGATGGCGTGGAACAAATAAATGAATTACATGTTAGCCGACACGGAAAAAAGTAATCCTGGGCTGTAAATTACATGCAATACTATGGTGGTATAGTAAAAAGGGTTTCCAAGAAGGAATTCTTTTTTTGTAACAATTGTTAGAGAGTCGCATTACTTTGTACCGTTTAATCAATAATGATTGTTGTTTTTTGGAATATTTATCCTAAATAACCAGCACTTTCAATTCTCATCTTAAAAAATAAAATGTATACCTTTCTGTCTATCGTCACCAGAGATCGGAAAAATTTGCGTCATTGTTCGCAATAATATGGACATGACTCTAAAGTTGATTGAATAATTAATCATTTAATCGTTCTCATAAAATTACCTATTTGACACCGGTAACTATGAAAACCTTTTCAAATAGCCAACTTAAAGCTTAAGTTGGCTATTTGAGGCAGTGGCGTATCTAGGGGGGGGCAGAGGGGGCTCGTGCCCCGGGCGCCGAATCAGAGGGGGCGCCAATTCGGCCAAAATTTTTGATATACTTTTGCATAATTTATACATAAGAAAAATGAAAATTCATAAAATGACTAGACTGGTACATTTTTCCCGGGCATCAAATTAGGAGGGGCGCCAAATCGGCAAAATATTTTGATTTCCTTGTGCATAATTTACATATGAGGAAAATCTGTAGGTATGCATAAATTTTAGAAAGGTACATTTTCCCCGGGCGCCAAATTAGGGAGGGCGCCAAATCGGCCAACATTTTTGATTTTTTTGTGCGTAATCAACACACAAAGAAAATCTTTATGCGTAATTAAAAAAAAAATGCCAGATTGGTTCTCTGGGCGCCAAATCGGCCAACATTTTTGATTTTCTTGTGCGTAATCAACACACAAAGAAAATCTTTATGCGTAATTAAAAAAAAATGCCAGATTGGTTCTTTTTCCACGAGCGCAATATCAGGGGGGCTCCAAACCAGCCATTTTTTTAAATTTCCTTAAGCATAATTATTTACACATAAAGAAATCAAAAATGTTTACTTATGCCCTAATTCACAAAATGCTAGAAAGGTCAATTTTAAAAATTTATTTCAGAAAGTCCGTATTGTATTTTTTTTAGTCGTTTTCTTTAGATTTCACTTTTTTTTCTCTTAACGGCGTAATGCCTTATTTGCAGAATTTTTAATATCAAAAGTATGGAAACAAGTATATATCCTGGTCCTACATGTACATGTAGTACTTATTAGCTTCGAGCAAATTGTGTTTCGGGTACGTCCCCAACTGGTGAAGTGGAGATGTTTTTTTTTTATTTGCTGAAATTGTATTGTGTGGGTTATCACTGAATCTCTCTTAAAAAGAATAAGAGTCTTGAAAGAAAGTTTTTTTTCTAAAGTCAATATTTTCGAAAATAATCGCTCCAGAAGAAGAATTGTGTGGTACGTAGGTGTATATAAAGACATACTGTACACTCTAACAAGACATTTTAATGATGTACATTGTACACAAACTTCTGATTTCTAAATAAGTTTTTTTATCAATCCTTCACGTTAGTTGTATATAGATAAAATCACTGCTGGCCATTTAAAGTCACTAAACGTCTTGTTAGAATGTACAGTATACAGTATGCCTAAATATACACAGACATTGTAGTTTAGGTAACAAACATAAAAAAAGATAATTATACCTAGTCGAATTGAGAACATCCTCCTTTTTTAAGTCGGTTGAAAATCAACTTTTATTTCCTATACTGCCTAGTAGGTTCAATTTTGGAAAAAATTACGGAATCCTAAAAGTGAGCCTTTTAAGGGTTCCATACTAACTAGGAACCCTTTAAGAGTTCAGTTAAGGGGGAGGGGGGGGGGGGGGCGCAAATTTGGCGCCTGCCCCGGGCGCCTTTTACCCTAGCTACGCCCCTGATTTGAGGCTTTTTAAGTTTAAACAAATTTTAAGAAATTATTCGTTTTATTATTCATTTAATCAACTTTGGAGTCGTGTCCATATTATTGCAAACAATGACGCACATTTTTCCGATCTCTGATCGTCACACACCTGACGATGACGTAGTGAAAACCAGTTTCTTTCGTACACAGTTTGGAACACATTTTTATGATCAGCCTAATTCAATTCGTTGATTTCTTTACTATTACGTACAACGAAGACAGGTAACAGATTTTTTCACTTAAATAATATAAATTATAATTTAGATTAATTTTCAATAAAAAGATAAAAGAGGTGGCAATTTTGTTTAACTACCCTAAATTCCAAAAAACCAAAGTAGATATGTATTTATATCATGATATCATGAAAAACACAAAATCGAAAGTGATGCAAGTCAGATGTCTAACAGGTAACGGTCCGTGCAACCGTAACAAGGGACCAAACAATTAGTTAAAAAACAACTCATAACCATGAACATTGTAATAAGTACGAGTAGTTTGTTTTAAATCAAAACGCATCATGTCATAGAGCTATCGTAAATCCTGTGATACTTTAAATCGCACATGTCTACAATATCAAATCTCCCTGAATTCCGCCCCTCGCTATAAATAAATCACTCTGACACGTCAAAAGCAACACAAATCACTCTCTACACGAGTAAATCCATTCTTTCATTCAAAAAGCATTGTAGTCTTTTATGTTGTCACTTTCAGTCGTTTTTAGAAATGTTACCTATATGAGTTCATAGATAACCCCTCATTCACTTGGCAAGCAATTCACGAGAAGTATGTTACTTCAACTGTATTCTATACTGTACAAATGTATTCTTACTGCCGTGTAGTGACGGCAGTAAGAATACATTTGTCACCACCCCAACTCCTTCTGCGGGTGTCGTAAGAGTCGACTAAGGGATTGAAGTGTCACTTACCATTATTTAATAAAATATTGATGATGGGCAGCAGCGTCATCATAGTGGACACATTACTGCGATCGCCAATCCGCTTGCCCAGCGTGGCGATTATGGGCAATTACCTCCAAATGCGTCTAATACGCATAGTTAATAGGAGAGGCAGACGTCCAGCAGTGGACTATCATAGGCTGATGAATGATGATGTGTTACTTCAAACGATTCTACGAGCCACCGATTTATATATATCATGATTTAACGTTGTTTAAGTAAAAGCAATCAGGCGGTATTTTCAATCAGAGGTTGCAGATATTGAATGAGCTCAGGCGCAGTACAAAATAATCGGATGTTTAGAGTGCAGTTCCAGAAGCCCCGCACATAGATGAGCGACGGAACACCCCAGGGGTTTTTAGTTCGTGGGAGTCGGAGCTAACCGCCCCAGGGGGCTTAGCCAAGTTGCCAATCGCTAGCGCTTGCTAGCGCATTGTAGTTTTGTCTTTGTCGCATTAATATGAAGGAGTGACAGAGAGGGAAAACTACGATGCACTAGCAAGCGCTAGCGATTGGCAACTTGGCTAGGCATCCTGGGGTTTTTAGTTCGTGGGAGTCGGAGTTAACCGCCCAGTTGCTCCCGTGTAGCAATGTACAAGTTGCAGAACATTTTCAAAATTGCGGGAATGTACTCGGAAATTTCCGAGAATATTCAAGTTCTCATTGAGAATGTTTCCATGAGAACTTTTAAAAATGTGTTATAAATAATTATTTTAAATCGCAAATAAATAAACAAGGCAGTAAATATAACTCATAAGGCAGTAGTCTTGGCTGGATTCGATTATTTGTTAAATTTTCCCGATAACATTCTCTATGAAAGTTTCGCAACTTATGAAACTTCTCAGTGCCGTATGTTACCGGTTCTTCTCGGGGTCAGTGGTGTAGGGTTAGAACCGGAAGTACTTAGTTTTAATTTTATGTTACTTAGACCATTCAAAAGAATTTGTTGCTATCCCAATTTGAATAAAGAATTATTTGACTTTAACTTTGTTGTTGTCCGTAACTGTGTCCCTGGGCTAAGAAAAAAAAAACACTGTTTACTAAATACTACTAATAATGCACAGTATAGATCACCCTGCCTACTACCGAAAAAGCGATCCTTACCGAACCCGAACTTAAAAACCTAATATTTAAACGTTATAAAAATTAAACGTGCCATTTTGTCGCTTACCATAAAGACAGAACTAGCGTATTTTAATATGAATTAAATGTTTTAAGGACCCTTATTTGCAGGGTGCAAAGCGGGTGGAGGGGGTAGCCGAAACAATCGCCGCGCTCGCTGCGGCTAAAATTGACATTATGGTCGCCGACTTCAGCTGTCAAATCCATACTGCAGCAAATATTTTCTCATCGTTTTCAGATAAATATTTAATATGGGCCTAGTAAGGTGTGTTATTGTTAATTGCAATAACACCATGAAGAACAGTGACTGTAAATTTTACCGATTTAACTGTTTTCATTATTTATGAAGTATATAAATGCTGCAATGTGCTTGCATTTCCCACTCTTATTATAAACGCAGTCGCACGATACACTCTCTACATGAGAATTGGTGTTTAGCTGTAAGTAAATTTATTTGTTAGAAAATAGAAAAAACTTTTATTGAACGGTATCGAAACACAAAAATCGGCTTACATAATACTTACAAACAAAGTTGTATTGTACGCCGTTGCTGTCACTGAAGCTTGGCGAACCACTCGGGATTTGATAATACGGGACATGTCTTCTTGGCGAATATCTTCAACCTCAAGAACATGCCCAGCTTGCACCAATTTCATCCCTTTATTCATCGTCTCCGGTTGGAAAACGATGTCGTGCGTGATGGCACGAAACCCCGTTTTAGTTATGAGTAGGCTCATTTCTAACTGAAAACAACAATATTAACGTTATTAGCAATAATGTTACTGACTGCAATTGTCCAAAATTGCCTTATATATTAAAATAACACAAAATTTAATTAATATTTTTCAAAATATTTACTTACTTCCCGCTTGAAAGCGGCGACTATAATGTCTAAAATGGCCACCTGTTAATGGCGCTGTCATCGCGCACGGTGCCAATAGCAAGTTACAAATTGGGATGTTTTTACTAAGCTTCTCACATAATTATTTATCTCATGGACGATAGTTCCAGGGCATCCAGATGTTTAGTTCTTATCACGTTCCATGTGCAGCTAAAATCGATAGTGTCACCTCTCACGTGCAATTTCTCGCGCACAATTTCAAGCATAACCTGGCAACAGTATTAAAAGTCCGCCAATACCTAATTTTATCAAATTAACACTTTTTACAGCTGATACGTGGAGGTATGTTGACGTAGCTTAGCTCGTACGTGCAAATTTCAAATTATCCCTATATTTAAATAGTGTCGTGCATCATATATGCTACATTCACGTCATCAATACCTTCAAATGTATCACGTGTGATGCATGCACAGGGAACGTGTTAAAATTCATTTAAAATGTTTATTAACAGTATTTGAAAATTATATTTGTACGAAGATCAAAATATAGATGTGACCAAATTTCATACACAAGTCTTCATAAAATTTTATGGCTTACTTTGTTAACTGTGATAACACGAGCAATAAGGTAGTCTGTAGTCAGAACTGACAGGAATACAGGGGCTTTTTGGATGTAATTATAGTCTATTGTTGAGTGAAGGAACCATTGTTTAATTTATAGACCCTCTTTTGTTGTAGGCCGGGAATGGGTCTAGTTGAAATTAATTAATTGATACTTAGTAATGAACAAGGTACCTATTCAATATTAACAATGAATTTATTATTATACGGAATAGCATTCAAATCAATATTTTTACAGAAAGTTTACTTTTTATCCATGGTTTAGCAACTTGCTTAATAATTACAAAGACATTGCAAAAAAATAAATATTTTTGGCAATTTGTGGAGAACAAACACATGGGGATATAAAACAATCCGTTTGCTGAAGTAACACACTGAAGACGTCAGTAGAAAAAGTTTATATAAGGCGGTTCACTTTATGTCAAATAACTCTGGTTCTTAGGGTCAACAGTGATGACAGTTACAAAATATGGTCACGATACTCGAACTCATAAAATAATTTTAGATGAAAGTAGCTGACGAGTACCTATACACAGCAAGTCGGATTCTTTTTATAGTAAGTACCCACGTAGTACTGTGATCCACCTTCACAAAAAGAACTTCAAAATCCGCTATTTCCCTATTTCGGAGTAGTCCATTATTCGCGAGATATTCGCGATAAAAAAAATTGTAGACAAGTATAAACTTTAGCCAGACTTACTAATTTGAAAGTAAAAAATTAATTATAAATATTGGATGTCATATACCAAAGAATAAACTACCAAGATCACCAACGTCCAAGGTGGGAATCAAACCCACGTGCTCAGCTTCCGCGGCTGATGTCTGCACCGCTCGGCCACTCGGTCTTAGTAACCGCCAGTCAATTTTATTTTTAAAGTAGTGTGACTTCTGGGGAAAAAACAAAAGTACTAATCAAAAATATTTAGTTAAAGAATAATTTGATTTGTGTTTTCATAATAACTTCAGTATAAGATGATTTTGTTTTGCATACTGAAAATGAAATGAAAATGAAAAATGTTTATTTCAGTTTACAATAATTATCTTAAAGCTAGTGATTGGCACCTCCTTTTAAGCTTTAATAAAGCCTGTGCCAGGAGGTGTCGCTCCTCCATTTAAGAACTATTTAAGACATCGTTATTATTTTATTTTTAAAAAAATTTCAGATTTTACTAAAATATATATTACACTGCTAGTCAAATATATTAAACGACTTAGATAAGCAACGCAAAGACGAAATATCCGGTAAGGTTTTCTTTCTATTTTGCCGCCACTGCGTATAACAATTACTCGAATTAATTTGCGACTGCACCATCAATGCTTAAAAATCGGTGACGGTTCGGAATCGCAGAGACGCATCGTACCTATCCTTATTTAACGTTTTTGCCGCACGCCCGCAAGACCGCTGCTCAAAACGGTGACGGTACTAAATTGCAGTGACGCATCGTTTTAGATTTAATTTATTCTGAATTTAATCAAATTAATTAATAAAGCAAAATATAATTGGATACTTACGGCCTGTGATAAAATTGTAAATTTAAAGTATCATATTAATTAATTAACCAGATATTGATGCTCCTATATATTTTATCAATTAGGGTTCATGCCAGCCTTTGTAAACAAAGACGTTTTGCACGTCAACGCATAATTGTATTTTAATTAGTTTATACTCGTTTTAATAATATTCAGACCTGTTTTTTAATGTCACAAAACAAACGATTAACGTTATTTAATCATATTGAAGTAAAGTTAACGACATAATCATTCTGAACAGATTCTGTATCTTTTGACTCACTCTATGAACAAAGCTATATATTATATCAACAAGTACCTATGGGTCATGTTTACTTAACTGGTTTTACACAGCGATTATCGAAAATAACTGTAACTGACAATAACTGTAAAAAACATACATACACATTTAGTTACAGACGTTAGTTCCCGGTAAACATACATTAGTAATACCTACATACATAAATTCATCAATACAATTCCTGAATAAAATGTGTATCAGTAAATGTAAGCTTTATTTGCTTGCTAGTAAAGTTATGATTACTGTACTGTAGCTTTCTTGAGATATAAATGTGGGAATAATTAGAAGATTTGCCTGATCGAGTCATCTTTATGTCCACCCTATATTCAGTAATATATCACAGAATTGTATCCGGGATGAATGGTTGAATTAAGTACTGATGTTTCACTCTTGTAGTTATAAACCGAGTGGCTGATGAAATATAACTAATATTATATATTAGGTACTTAAGGTACGTATTATAACTCTATTTCGCCGTGTATGAAACGACCTCACCTCAAACATGTATGTATACATTACGTTTGCTTATCCTGCAATCGCCTTATTAAATAAATAAATAAACAAATACTTCGGGACATCTTACACAAATCATTGGTCCCACGGCGGTATGCTCAATTAAGGCTTTTATATCTATAAGGTACATAGACAGCCATAACCGAGGAACAAATATTTGTGATAAACAAATACACAAATAATGCCCTCGCCGGGATTCGAAGCCGGAACCTCCAGCTTCGTAGGCAGGGTCACTACCAACTAGGCTACAGAGGCAGACAATATAATATGAATTGAATGCCATAATAAAGTTATAAATCCCGAAAAATCGAATATATCATATAATAATAATTAATAATACATTATAAGGTTTGAAATTCTTCGACAGAATTACTATAATAATATATTGTTACGTTCGTGGGGTGGGTTTTCTATAGAAAATGTATAAATAAGCCACTTAATTAAAACTGAGACTTTAATTACTAATAAAAAGAACAAACACTAAGCTACAACACTAGTCACACACTTAACTCGTCACACTGGTTCACTTTTACACTCTCAAACTCGCCGATAGAATCGCAGTCTTCGCTCTTAATGTTATCTCTTCGCTGTCTCAATTGAAACTACTCCTCGGCCGGGTCATGCTGTGTATTTATACCAGCCACTCAAATCTACAAAGTACGAGAAGATTCGACTCTAGAAAGTTCCCGAGTTAGGTGCGCGAACATTCTAGAGTATCGCTGTCTCTTTCTACAGGTTTCTCTTTCACACCCGTCCAGAATGTTCTCTCTATAGCTGTCTCATTCACATCCTTCCAGAACATTCTCTCATGCTGTCTTTATCTAATAGTGCTTTCTCTTTCACTCCTATGGGAAATTTAGCTATATACCGATTTGTACTTGAGAGGCCCAAAAGGGGTCCTGAAAACGCCTGAAAACGGGTTTTCAGGTTATTGCGCCATCGGATAGAGGGTATCCTGAAACGGCCTGAAAACATGTTTCAGGCGCCTGAAAACGACGGTATCTGGGGTGAATATTTGATTTTGTAATATGTGAAAGAGGACCTTCTGAAACGGTCTTAAAACGCATTTCAGCCTGCTGAAAACGCTTCTAACGTGTCTAAAATCATATTTGTAGTTTTTAACATGCCATCGGCGTAACACTACCCCCTCCTAAGATATGCTCGTCCCGAGCATCATTATTTCCGTGGTATTTGGCGAGCCGGTCAACGTGAACAATCTTGCATGGGCTTCGTAAATTCCTCCGTATCCGATACGTAACGTCATTGATCTTCGTAACCACTGTACGAGCTGCCATCCATGGTTTACCGTTGGATACTTTTTCCACAACTATACATCGACGCCCTCCCTGACTTGCTGTTCCTGGTAAACGCACTGGGACTCGAACCTGTGCCTTTGGTAGGAGAACAGGTCTTCTAGAGCAGTAAACATTCCCACTAATTCTTCCTTCCATTGGAACCTCATCAAATCTAGTTTTCAGGACTCCAACTTCCATGTCAATTTTATAACCATGGCACCTCATAAAATCTAGTCCAATAATACAGTCATCAATTATGTCGGCAACAATCACTTTGTGCCGATAAATGTGCTTGCCAATTCTTAAATCCACTCCTGTCTCTCCCTTGATGGGAATATACTGGCCAGTGGCTGTAAGCAGCTGTAGATGCGTCGGCTGGACTACATGACCTCGAGTCAGGTGTTTCAGAAGCCAATGATTAATCACCGTCCGAGAAGCTCCGGTGTCGATAGTAAGGTTACATGGTATTCCACCAATTTCTCCCTTGACGACCAGACTATTCCCGTCGTTGGCTTGTGAGATAACTACTGGGACATTTCGACCTCCAGCCAGCACTCGTCCCTTAGTCCTGGCTCTTACTCGTTTCCCTGCTGCGGCTTTGGTCGTACAGAGCCCTTATTCCTGGTCACAGGGGATTCATCTCGTTCTCTCCTGCTGCTTCTTTTCGGGCAACTAGTTTGTATATGGCCAAGTTCTCCACAATGGTAACATCGTGGCCCAAACTTCCGATGAGGTGCATTGCTTCTTTTCGGGCAACTAGTTTGTATATGGCCACGTTCTCCACAATGGTAACATCGTGGCCCAAACTTCCGATGAGGTGCAATCTTTCTTTTCGGGCAACTAGTTTGTATATGTCCACGTTCTCCACAATGGTAACATCGTGGCCCAAACTCCCGATGAGGTGCAATCGGCTCCCTGGCAGAAATCTCACGTAGCTTATACGATCCTGATGAATCTTGGCGTACAGCTTCAACTTCTAGGGCATGAGCTACGGCATCCTTAAGGCTTTCGTGGTGCCCTAGTCGTACTGCCGCCCTTACTTCCAAATCTCGGATCCCATCAACAAATGCCTGCACCAGCATGATTTTTATCAAAGAGTCAGCTGAACGTTGGTATGCCTTTCTGACCAGCTTTTCAATTTCCAGGGCCCATTGTTGCAATGTCTCATTACGTCCCTGCGTTCTGTCTTTCAGCTGAGCTCGGTAGACATGTTCCAGATGACTGTCTCCGTAACGGGCTTCTAATGCTTCTAGAAGCCGGTCATAAGTTTGCTCTTTTCCAAGAGCTTCTAGAATTGTAAGAGCCTCGTCACGAAGTGCCAGCGTCAGAGCCGTCATCGCTTGCTCCTTACTCCAACCGTTTGCTTTGGACACGAACTCAAACTGTAGCTTGTACGCCGCCCACGAAGATGTTCCATCAAAAGGATTTCCTTAAATTTTCCACCTCCCGGCACAGATATCTCGGGTGCGCAGGTACTGATGCCATTAGCTACTTTTAATTCAAGCTTCTGGAGGCGACGCTCAACCGCTTCCTCTATAACATGAATCTTGTTCTCCATGTCACTGAGCTTCCCTTGGACTTCGTACATTTCTTGCTTCCATTCAGTAGCAGCCTTGTGCAACTCTTGAAGAATCAATTTCGACTGTTCTTCTTGTTTCCGCGACTGTTCTTCTTGTTTCCGCGACTGCTCCTTCAGGAGAATCAGAATAGTTCTGAGGTCTACGTCTTGAGTACTCTTAGCCTGCAAGCCAGACGGACCGGGCTTAGATGCAGTATCCTCACATGCTGGAGGCTCTTCACGTACTGCAATATCCTCCTGCGCTGCAGGTTCCTCACGTGCAGTTTGGCTCCGGGTCACAACTCCTTTTGGCTCGGTCTCGTTGTCACGTGGCGTTATACCCATTTTCTATCCCACTTCTGACACCAAATGTTACGTTCGTGGGGTGGGTTTTCTATAGAAAATGTATAAATAAGCCACTTAATTAAAACTGAGACTTTAATTACTAATAAAAAGAACAAACACTAAGCTACAACACTAGTCACACACTTAACTCGTCACACTGGTTCACTTTTACACTCTCAAACTCGCCGATAGAATCGCAGTCTTCGCTCTTAATGTTATCTCTTCGCTGTCTCAATTGAAACTACTCCTCGGCCGGGTCATGCTGTGTATTTATACCAGCCACTCAAATCTACAAAGTACGAGAAGATTCGACTCTAGAAAGTTCCCGAGTTAGGTGCGCGAACATTCTAGAGTATCGCTGTCTCTTTCTACAGGTTTCTCTTTCACACCCGTCCAGAATGTTCTCTCTATAGCTGTCTCATTCACATCCTTCCAGAACATTCTCTCATGCTGTCTTTATCTAATAGTGCTTTCTCTTTCACTCCTATGGGAAATTTAGCTATATACCGATTTGTACTTGAGAGGCCCAAAACGCCTGAAAACGGGTTTTCAGGTTATTGCGCCATCGGATAGAGGGTATCCTGAAACGGCCTGAAAACATGTTTCAGGCGCCTGAAAACGACGGTATCTGGGGTGAATATTTGATTTTGTAATATGTGAAAGAGGACCTTCTGAAACGGTCTTAAAACGCATTTCAGCCTGCTGAAAACGCTTCTAACGTGTCTAAAATCATATTTGTAGTTTTTAACATGCCATCGGCGTAACAATATCAATGGGGGATGAAACTGTAAAATACTTCGACTGTGACTTCGTTGAAGACGAATTATAGAAAAAGATTCCTAAAAAGCGAATCACCTTTTTTATCTAGCGAGAAATACTTCAAGCCTATCTTCCAAGTAATTCAGATTACTAAAGAAACACTTTTTTTCACGCTGAAAGATGATCTTGGGATAAATAATAGGTCCAAATTTCAGTCCCATTTTTATTCAGTGTCTCTATTCGGGCTTTTAATGCAAGTACCGAATTGTCTTTATTTGTTGGGTTATTTTTGTTTAAACTAGACATTCTAAACAATTCAGAGTTTTTTCGGTTTCTTACATGTTCTAATATCTGTATTATATTATCTTACCTACAGGTTAAGCCCTGATGACTTCAAATACAACGTGTATTACGTAAAACAACTAGAGGTTAGATGTTCTCGTGTATAATATTACTATCTATGGACTAGAGTTAATTATATCATTAGCGTCCTCGATCACAACATGGTGTCGTATATAATATATTTAAAACATAACCAAAATAGGTCACTGTATTAAATGGTGTCAGATGCATTATGAGTAAGGGCTAGTTATTAATGGCGTCGCAATTCAAAAGAAACATTGTGTCACCATATATTATTAGTATATTGTGCATCAAGGGAGGTAAGTATGCAATTACTAACGAGAGTGTTAGAAGCTCAACGCCGTAGGCGGAGAGCTTTTAATGACTCGAGTTAGTATTCCGCCTTACCGACCGTGATGCACAAAATTTTTTCATCACACTTGCCGACAAAAAAATAAGTTTTAAGACGAAGTATATTACTCCCTAGGGAATTTCACTTTTCTATTACTCCCGCTACGCATGCAAGCAATGGCGCGCTTAGACAGCAAGTGTGATGAAATAGTTATTTATTATACAAGGGGGCAAAGTTGTTGTTTAACTGTCGTGTCAATATTGAGACCCGAGCTAGCGAAAGATTCCAAAATTGAGCCACGAGCGTAGCGAGTGGTTCAAAAACTGGAATCTTGAGCATTGCGAAGGTCTCAAGGCACGAGAGTTGAACAAACTTTGCCGCCAAGTGTAATACAACTTTTTTCCCCTCACTATTGCGAGGAAATATGATTACAAATCTCATCCAAATGTAAATTAACTTAAAGAAACCATTTAAAACTCAACGTCGAAACGTATCGTAGAATAGAGTTACTTCTGGAACTTAGGTAAATATAGCCAATGGCTTACAAAGTCACCCATGAGAACGACCAATTTAACATGTGAGCTCCGATTGCGCATGTTTACTACGGTCATACAGCTCCACTTATACTAGGCAGTAGGGGGCTATACGAATTAGAGCAATGTCAAATTACTTTATTCACAAGTGTGTAAAAAGCGTTTTTACCCGCTTGTATTAAACGATAAACGAGCGTTTTACGAGCTAGTGAGGGGAAAATATTATTATATAGCTAGTGCACAGATGAACACCCACTCTGCGTAATCGCTTCGTAATGCGGCATCTGATTTTAAGCAAGTACAAAAGCAGGAATACACAAACAAGTACGACATATCCAGAGGTAGCTCAGAAATGTCAGCAAAGTGTTTACTCAGTGACTACATTATTATTATGGGATTTCATAATTCACTAGCCCGGAAGCGCCTGTGATATTGATGGTACAGTGGCGCTAAGAATGGTGCATTCTTATTTATTGTCTGTCATGTTTGAAGTAACAACAGCAATCGTCGCGGGGACTAGCGATGGATGAATTTAAAAGACTTATGAATCGAAGGTAATTTGAACTAAACAACTTTTTTTACAGAGAGTCCACTATGATGCCGCTGCTTCCCATCATTAATGTTTTATCAAATAATAGTCAGTGACACTTCAATCCCTTAGTCGACTTTTACGACACCCGCAGGAGGAGTTGGGGTGGTGACAAATGTATTCTTATTGCCGTCACCACACGGCATAATTATATATTATATTGACACATAATGTATTCAAATGATGGGCGTCAGGATTGACTTCAAAACTACCTACCGAGCACTAAAGCGATATTACGAGTACCTAAATAATTAATACAAGAAAATACGGATTGTTCGTTAAATATTTCTGGCTATTTTTAGCAACACTAATTGCTTTTGTGACCTAAAAAGAAAAGACCTAACTAGTTCTAATGTAACAAGAACGAAAACATATTGTCTTATTATCAGAATTAATGCCCTTATGTAGAATGAGACAACGGGGATCTTAGAAATGATCCTAATTTTAAAAACAGACGTATGCAATTTGCTATCGTAGAACATTGGCATTTTAAGCTCGTATTATAATTATATACCTAAGCTTTATAAGGTAATCATAAAAATGATTGACACTTTTTGTGCCAACCAGAAAACACCCTTGCAATTTATACTGTAATGGCCTTGAAAATTGCCTCTAATAGCGACTTGTGGAAGAAGACATACTAATAGGCTAATATCCAGAATATTTATTTCAAAAAACTACAAAAAAAAGATTTTTTTTTCATGATATCAAGATAATTCGAATCCCGGCGAGGACATTATTTGTGTATTTATTTATCACATATTATATTTGTTCCTTGGTCACGGCTGTGTATGTATTTAAGTATCTATTATATATATCGTCGCCTGGTTTCCATATCACAAGCCTTATTTGAGCTTCCAGACTGGGTCGATTTGTGTACTTTAGGTTCATGGGGCCTCAGCGCACGCAAATTGTTTGCTGAAATTGCGAAAAACACAACGCATAAGCATTGCGATACAGCGAAAAAATGCCACCAGCATACTGGATACGTATGTCAAAAGGGCTAATCTTAGATAGAGGTTAGGTTAGGTAGATTAGTTATCGCCGTCGGGTCGTCGTTGAAGTACCTGGAAGTCATTCTTGACGGTCGATGGAAATCCGACGAGCACTTCCGGCGCTTGGCCCCAAGAATTATGGCAGCAGCTGGTGCTCTCGGTCGGATTATTCCAAACAAAGGAGGACCAAGAGGCACGAGCAGGCGCCTGTATGTAGCGGTGGTACGCTTAATGGCGCTGTATGGAGCGCCAATATGGGCGGACAAACTGAGTGCTCGGAGCGCGGCCCAACTGCGGAGACCGCAGCGGGCCATAGCACTCAGGGTGGCTCGAGCGTACCGCACCTGTTCATACATTAGCGCTTGCCTGATAGCCGGGTGCCCACCCCGAGACCTCGAGGCACATCCAGAGGTAGATCAGAGGTTAGATTAGTTAGATTTAATCTATGTATCTTGTATTGAAGGCAAAGTATTTTTATTGCATTTATATTTCGATTATTAAATGAAAAACCATCTTGTGAAACGGGTAACTGTTTTACTTTGTTTGAACGTGTGTATATATTTAAAAGCAACTACATATAATATATTTAGTTGAAATAAAATATCTAAACAAGATTATTTATCAAGTTCTAGACTACGTGCCTTACTTTAACAATACATTTTAATGATTATTTGGGACTTATTCTATTATTTATATATTATGATTTTTTTAAACCAATTCTTCAGTAGATTACTTAATGAATAACGAAAACGAATTATCTCATTCTTAGAAATAATGCCCTCAGAACACAATACGAAATACAGAAAATTTATAAAAGCAGACGAGCTCAATTTCTTTTCATATATTAGTAGACAATCTTTGTAAGCTTTTAAAACTCTTTAATATCATGGCTTGGTGCAACTCGTTGTGTTTAGATTGCATTGGTATAGTCCAGATTGGTCTGGCGTTTATTTTGTTTCCCCACAAGCTATCTACCTAAAAACAAGAAACAATCTGTAAATAATTGAGTTTTAAGGCGATTTCCTCCAAAAGCAAAAGCCTAGCAACTTCTTATAAATAAATAACAAACTTAATTTAATAAGCACATAACTCTTGTGAGACTAAATACATTTCATACTCAAATTCTATTTCACGGGTATTTCTCACGCAGTGAGGTAACAAATAATTAGAGTATAAAAGTTACTATTTATTTCATGCCATTTGTACCGTTTTATTTACTGGTACCTATTAAGTTATTCATACGTATTTTCATTTATTAGAAGGCAGACGAGTAAATACATTCCAAAATAGGAAAATAGCCCGAGATCCAACTTTCTCCTTCGTTGAGGCACAGGCCCTCCGTGGAATTTCATCTAACAACAAAAGTGCTGAGGACTTGGAGGGATTACTTGTCTTGAGAATGCCTACTTTTGCAAGTATTACCTGAAATATCCATTATAACTTTCGCTTTGTGATATTTTATTGTTGGATTTGACTACGTGGCACACGTGTTTATTAAAGTATATCTTAGCGGCTTTTTACATCATAGATATTTGTCATGCAAATCAATAATTTAAGAAATAAAATAACAAATCAAAGAAATTGTTGTATAATATCAAATTTATCTAAGGTAACCCAAAAAGGTGAGTGCGTCCAAAACCTCCAAAACAATGAATTGGTGGATATGTAATATATAATGGAGTCTGATAGAACTGTATTATTATTATTTATAACTGGCATTGAAAATAAACGTTTATTATTATTATTATGTTTGTATCTCCTTGAGGATCACGGGCTTACAAATCCCGGTTTTTTGATAGGCTTGCGCGGGGATATAGATCCAACACGTAGAGGCCCTTTGGAGAAATTTGCTGTGTTGTACACCTGCTGCAACCCATTCACGGGCACACATACATATCCGTAAACCGGTCCCAGCAGGCGCATAGAGACTATTGAGAAGGAATGGAAAAGACTAATGGGCTATGGTGATGGAGGATGGATGGATCAGAAATGGAACTATAGAAAAGAGGTCCGGACACCTGCCATAACAATGATTTCTCTTTGCTATCGAGGCAGGCGGTGACTTGCCGCCGTCTAGATGGGCCCCCGTAAATTCCGTCACAAGAGACAGCCAGGGGCAACACCGATGTAGGCGGCTCAGGAGTGTAGAGAGGTGTACACCGCTTTCTGCGCAGTGGCTTGACAGCCGCTGCACCAACTCGCGACTTATGCAAATTTACACTTCCACCCCTGGAGCATATAGCTCTGACGACTCCTCTCTGGACGGCCAGTTAAGGCAAGCCAGAGCTGAGAGTCCTGCGGGTCCCCTTGGGGTTCCACTCCGACCGACGAAGACACGCCGGAGGCGGGGACCCTGACCGACTCTCGGGAGCACTCGGGTCATTATTATTATTATTATTATGTCCGAAACTATCTTAAATATTTATATGTCTGTGTTTGTCACCATAATGTTTTGGCTGTGGATGGATAAAATTGGTAGACCAGCGAAATGCTTCAAAAATGTCTTAGACGGTTGTAATGTAACGTGTGGCTGAAAAATTTGTAATTTATATTATTAATGAATTCGTAACTGATGTTGAGTTGTGGACATTGATAATATTGTAATCTGTCCTTCACACGGTTTGGAGAGATGGCGTGGTCAGTCTGACTAAATATTACAAAAAAAACTATCTATTATGACCTTTCGTGTCGTTTGAAATAGTCTATACTTAAAGTGGGAAATATTTGCGTTCCTTGCTGCCAATGTCCTTCAATTTCCCCGCGTCCCTCTACATATCCGTAGAACTTACAAAAAAATGACACGTTTAAAGGTGGTGTGTCTCTTTTAGTCTATCAGTGTGTATAATCTGAGCCATAACCACAAACATTTTTGATTAACAAACTCTTCCTTTACCGATTACTACTATTATTTTATCTGACTCATATTATTGCCTGCTTCATTCTAGAGCTACATGGATAAACCGGAAAAGTATCACATTCTATATCTATTGAAAACGTGACTTGAACGTAAAGAGGCTCAGAATACACTGAATGGAAAGGCAAGGCGCCAAGCTTAAATAGTGGAGTCTCTTAGTTCGATATTTCGTCTTCTTGCAACATAGTTCACCTTATTCTAATTCAAATCTCAAAAAGATTCATACATTGTTAGGTTCGAAATCAATAATAAATATACTTAAAATTAATTAAGGTTAGTGCCATTATTAGTTATACAATAAAAATACAATAATCTACTAAACACATGTATACACACTGAAAAATTCTAAGTTGGATTTATAATATCTTGCGTAATTCTAAACGGAAATTAAGGTTGATTGGGTCCTATCACAATTTTTTTTTGTCTGCCAAACTTTTTATGTTGGCATTCACTAAATTAATTTGGTTGATTACACCAGTTTTTTGTTGACTACACCAATTGTTTGGTATAATGTACAATGTTCTTTGTTGAACTAGAACTCTGGTATCGACTTCAACCTTTTTAGTTATGTAAACTTGATAGCAAGGATTTGTTACATTTATACCAAAGTTTCCTCGTAATACAGCGTGTGTATTTGATACGGGCGAATATTTTAGTGGCGATTACTATCGGACCTAGGGAACCTATTTACATAAATTTATTTTAGAAAATAAGGTTTTTTTTTTTCATACAAAATAATTGAGCCCGCAATGTATTGCATCCACTGGTAGCCACATTACTTAAAGTAGACATAAGTATCTAAACGTCATACGAGTCTCATGTCAGTTGGCCGGCATACATTGCTGCTGGGCTGCACTTTAGAAAAATCATTACACCTAATCAACAACAAAATTTAACGAAATGGTTATCTTATACGACTCGTAGGATCAGATATTATAGCTGGATTAATTATTCGCCCGTATCAAATACCCACGCTGTATAGCCAACCTAAGTCACTTTGGTCAATTTTTTTTTCAGTGCACACAAACAAAACTACATTATGAGGCCATTTATAGATACACCATTTGTAAACATCTGTTGCTTCCACATGCAGATTGCTCCAGTGTTTGATCAATGGTGCATCTATCTTACCTCCTAACGTTTCCAGGATGCTATTGGTACTACCACTTAGCCTCCTCATAAGTGACGCCGATCTCTTGCGTATAATTGCAAAAAGAAATAGAAATAGAAAATAATTTATTCATGACACACATTAAAGGACGAAGTAAATAAGACAGTATACAAAAGAAAAAGAAAAGGTGCCACGAAATGATCTCATCTCAGCATGTTGCTGGCGTGAGCCAGCGCTGATCTTCCGATGAGACCATTAAGTGAAAGATTCAAAAGGTCATCCGTGCGTGCCTCCGCAAACATCCTGGATGCACTACAGTGACGCGGCAGTCCATTTAGCATCCTGAAAACATTATTTACGTTGTAGGTAATGATAACACAACGTATGGCGTTATATTTGGAAAATATGATTTGATCGACTGTTATCTTACTATGACCTTTTGTTTTGCATCAGCAGGCCAGCACTTTTCTATTGTAAATGACGCAAAAAAAGGTCATAAGTAAGATAACAATCGGTCAAATAATATTTCCCGAACTCTACCGATATTTCTAAAATATATCGATCCATATTAAATCGCCCACCCTCGAAACTTACCGTACTTGTAGCCTCTTATGGCGATCGCTAAAAACAGTAAACAGTGTATTTTTCTCAAACTTGCTACGGAATGTTGATGTTACTTACTTTAAATTAAACCCGGAAATACTATGTTTCCGGTGTTATATGCTAAGATGATATGTAAAGAGATTTCATGTATTTATTTCACACCTAGGACTGCAAACAGACTGTCTTTTGTTTTGAAACGTCAAATTGTGACACAAAGTCTTGACATTCAGCCACAGAAAAAAAAATAACCTTATAACTGATGTCTATACCACCAGGTAAAAGAATACCTCAAACAGATTTAAAAAAAAGTTAGGCGCGAATGTTTTTTTTTAATGTTTTATGATACTGTACTATTGGTATATTTACATATGAAATAGTATGGTTCGGCGAAATCAGTTTGTTTTATTTCATGGCAAGTTTGAGAAAAGCACTATACAAATCTCGGCGAGAAACAGGGTTAAACAGGGAAACCCTTCGTTTCCCGTCCTCTATAGTAATGTACTATTACAGCAAGCTGTTGCAAACAAAATCAAGTACCTGCTAGACAGCTTTTTTTTAAGATCACACTTCTAACGTCATCTTGTGTAAACCTGGATGCTTAGCCAAGTTGTCAATCGCTAGCGCTTGGTAGCGTATCGTAGTTTTCCCTCTCTGTCACTCTTGCATATTAGTGCGACAAAGACAGTTAGCTGCCTTTCGATTACGATTGACGTTTAAGCGCTAGCGATTGGCAACTTGGCTAAGCACCCTGATCGTAAACACGTGGTACCTACCTACTATGAATATCATAAATCAAATCGTAGATATAATAAATAATGTTAAGAACTAAATTTGGATAATTAACAAAATATTTTTTTATTATGCCGATTCAAATTTAATGTTGTATATTTCACTCAAATCAATCCGGACATACTACGCCTTCAGCACATTTCTTGAATGTTATAGGTAACTTATTTAATATGTTGAAGACGTATTGACATAAAACTTGTAACTTAACTGTCAAAATTTTCCACCCACTATCTACATACCGTAGTTCGATGTTATACAGCTCGGTATGTCGTGTGTTTTACGGCTTATTCACAGCGGGATGCTACGGGAAGGACAAGATCTTACTACAGTCAAGGTATTGTAATAGTAATATTGATGAACAACGAATTGTAATAATTCTAGTTACTCACAAAAAAAATTATAGGCACATTCGTTATTACCCTAAGATTCCGACAATTATCAGGTCAAAACAAATTAAACATGTTTGTAATAATGTAAAAATTTATTTATTCGACAAAATATACATTCATTAAAACGGTATTATTCTAAATTCACTTAAATCAAACTTAAGGAATAAAAAATACTTATCTATTAAAACTTAAAAACGAAATCTTAAAATAGGTAAAATAAAACTAATCCAAATGTAAACGATTAAGTAAATACGTACTACGTACTACTTGCCTACTGAAAGAGGCCACACCGGGACGCCCCCGGTGCAAAGGTGCCCATTACGCTCGCTGCGTTGCCGCATTGTATTGCGATTGACAGATGTTTTTAATTATATTATACATAATTATACCTATTGTAATTATTTACTTTACACGACTGCCAAAAGGAGAGTATATGCATTTAAATGATGATGATGATACCTAGATGAAGATTCTTGACAATGTCCTGAGCACTATTTAATTAAAAAATCTAACTAAAGAAATGTAACTCCAATAAAAACCCGCTTGATGGTAACAGATTGTATGTATATCAGTTATCACTTGAAATGTAGTAATAAACTCAAATTTGTGCGCCTCCGTGCGACCGTACCTATGTACAGTCGACAAAAAATGTGTTCTACCACTTTTAGACTTTATTATGACTAATAATTCATCATCATCATCATATCAGCCGAAAGACTTCCACTGCTGAACGTAAGCCTCCCCCAAAGATTGCCACAATGACCTGTCCTGCGCCACCCACATCCAGCGGGGTGAGGCGGGCGGCGACGGGTGGTGACGGGTGGCAGCGGGGGGAGGCGGGCGGCGGCGACGGGAGGCGGGTGGCGGTGGGTGGCGACGGGTGGCAGCGTGGGGAGGTGGGTGGCGACGGGGACGGTTGGTGACGGGTGGCAGCGGGGGGGGGGGGAGGCGGGTGGCGGGGGGCTGAGGCTGGAGATGGCGGGCGGCGACGGGTGGCGTTGGGTGTCGACGGGTGGCAGTGGCGGGAGGCGGGTGGCAACGGGTGGCGGCCACGCAACGCGCATGTACACGCATCTGGTGTGACCCAGCCTTTATGATTGCACATAATTATAAATAGTACCAATTCTATCTTTAAAAATATTGCCACGTTACATATAGTTGCTCAGGCATATACTATACGAGTGTGCGAGCGGGAGGGCAGTAGGCGCGCCGTCACGGACAGGGCAACAGGAACGGGGCCCGCGGGTGAATTCAGATTTGTTCCTAGGTTGATGCCCGATCTTATAAACTACAATCAATTTCATTAATAAATTACCATCCAATTTTTTTTGTGCCCGCGATAATTAAATGGCGGCAAATTTTAAATTTCAAACAGACGAATACGGGTGCATGAGGTATTTCTGGAATTATACGTTGCACTGGATGGATGGAAGGCGGCCACTTCATTTTGTCTTTCCTTTATACGTAATTTCCTACGGAGTTAATATTCTATACTTAAAATACCTAAATATATTAATATTTGTAAACTATGTACGATTAATATATTTATTAATAATCGTATTTTTTTCAACTATGTTGAATTCGAACGTAGGAATGGAACATTATCGTCGAAGGTCAAATGGAATTAAAAAAAAACCGGCCAAGTGCGAGTCGGACTCGCGCGCGAAGGGTTCCGTACCATTATCAATTTATAATTAAAAAAATACAGTTAAGTCAACCTACCTCAAAAACTATAGGAGATAATTTAATCAAACCAAAAATCGTTGATAGAGTTTATTAATGTGCATAACATATATTTTTTTCAGAATTTTATATCGCGTAGTTTAAAAAATAGAGGGGGGGGACACATTTTTCAGACTTTGAGAGCTGATATCTCGAAAACGATTTGCTTAAATAAAAATGAGATTTATAAATCTTCATATCATTTTCAAAGACCTTTCTATTAATACCCCACACGCTTATATACAACTAAAAAAAAATTTCTATCCCTCAGTTACATGTATGGAGGGCCCCCACCCCAATTGTTTTTTTTACAATTTAGTATCATAATCCTGTAGCGGTTCATACAACACATATCTTTACCAAATTTCGTTACTGTAGCATTTGTAGTTTTCGAGTAAATTGACTGTGACAGACGGACAGACGGACAGACGGACATGACGAATCTATAAGGGTTCCGTTTTTGCCATTTTGGCTACGGAACCCTAAAAAATGGTTTGGTAGAATAACCTCGCCGTAGTTCTTCGGTAAATTTGTTGCCAGCTGTAGCTACTGGCTAAGTGGCAAGTTGGCAACGTCGCTCGTTCGTTCGCTCGCAGTGGTGATTCTATTTTGCAAGTTACCTATTAGGCTATATGTAGACTATAATGTAATACTTATTATGATTATAGCATGATTATAGGTATTTCAAAACTTGACGCTTCAATCATGATATTTATGATGGTGAAATTTGTACCGTGATTTATAATACGAGATACGAGTTATTACTGTTACCAGTGGCGGCTGTAGGCGCTGCACTACCTACCATAAAATTTGACAGAATCGTCATCAATATTCATTTTTAAATACTCCACGACATTTTTATATTTTTGTTTTCATATAAATAACTATAACTATAGTGGACACCACGCCACTACCGTTCCCGCAGTTCTAAAATTTCGCGCCGTGAGCATATTTTTGGGATTTTTATTTTTGCTGGTGCAAATATCGAATTTGACGGAAATGAGCCTATGATAGGCAACAGAGATTCAGGAGCGTATATTTAGGGATTTTCTAAACATCTAATAATTCATTTGGTGTTAAACCGTATCTCGAGCTCTATCTAAATCTACATATTAGCATCATCAGCCCTTCCGCGAAAATCGAAATCCGCAAATTTCGAGCATTAGTCCCGCTCATTGCCCGCTCACGACACCTTCGTTGGAGTGACAGAGAAAAATCTTCGAAATTTACGAATTTCGATTTCCGCGAACTTCGAAATCAGCAAATTTTGGGGATTTGTTGCTGTCCTAATCAATTCAAGACGCCTTTGTTGAAATAACAGAGCTAGATGTTCTAAATTTACGGTTTTCGGAGTCTGTGGTAGGCTTTTTACTTGAAGTGACAAAGACACGATGTATGTTTATAAATTTCGATACCTAGTTATGGAAGATTGGAGTGACAAAGAAAAATCCTCGAAATTTACGAATTTCGTTTTTCGCGGTAGGGCCACAGGGCTTTATTTGCGGTTTTACACTTATATTCGCATCCTCTCTTATATTTTTGTGCAAAATTGATTTTAGTGACATCTATGGCCTCTTTTGTCCTAAACGGATCTATCCATTTAATGTTTTACTCCGATAGCAAGCTAAAATTCAATGACGAGATCATTAATCTATTGCACGATAGATGGCGTTTAAATGAATCAATGCTAATAAATTTAAAATCTTCATACATATATTTCTATTGTTTGAAAGGCTGTAAAATGATTTTCTTTGCTACGATATGTTAATTCAATTAAAAATATATATTGTCAGATACTGAGAGGGGAGAATATAAGCAGTCAAAATACGTTTATGTGCCAATGGCGCACGCGGCGACATCTGTTAACTTTTTTGAAAAAGAATTTAGAGAGTTGTATGGGGCGAACAGTCTATGTATAAGTTAGTCTATGGTTTCGCTAACGTTCCGGCCCTTGCGCGGCGTGCCCTACCTACGGCTTCGCCCAAAATACCTGGGATGGGAACTCTTCGGGCCTCCGGAGCGAACTTCGGCCCTACGTAGGGTCAGCCCTCCAAAATTTATCGAAATTTAAAGAATCTTCTAATACACTAAAAGGTTTCAAATAAATTAATTAATTAAAAATTTAAAAAACACGACTGCCGTTTAAGAACGTTTTTAAACGGCAGTCGTGTTTTTTAATTTTTTAATTATTTACAAAATCGTTTTCTTCATCTTCGAAAGCAATAGAAAGGTGCATTTAGACCAAACAAAATGAGCATACGCTCATTCTTTCCCACACTCTACGAAATTCGTTAGACACTCAAAACGTGATTCGTCGTATTTCGTAGAGCGGGGGATAGCATGAGCAAATGCTCGTTTGGTCGAAATGTACCTGAACACGAAAGTAGTAACGATATTGCCTTCTTAGATTTGAATTAAATGAGGTATTATTAAATTTATTTTACGATATTCTTTACATCTGTCTGTAATAATCACCAAATTAAAAATTTTAAAAACCGACTTCAACCGGTTTCTCTAAGATTCCCGATTTGTTTCCATCATAAGTTTCCTCAAATCCTACTTTCTGAATGCAAATTCTTGTCAATGAATGAAAATTACTAAAAGCGCCACACATGTGCCTATAACATTTGAAGAGATCCCTCGATTTCTCCAGGATCCCATCATCAGACCACAACTTGGTGCCAATGGGACCATCTCGGGGTAATACACGTTCGATCACAAAAAGAAATTTTAGAATCGGTTCACTATTCTCGGAGATATCAGGTAACATACATACAACAAATAAAAAAAAATTCAGTCGAATTGAGAACCTCCTCCTGTTTTTGAAGTCGGTTAAAAATGGAATGACTTCCCTGTGGTTTCCTATTAAAAGGAAAGATTTCTACAGATTTTCTTTTATTATAACCGTATCTTTGTATTTTATTCAACTGGAATTATTTTCCGAGAAATTAAGGAAAAACGTGAAAAAACACGAAATCGTTTCGGTCCGTGATAATTCAATGATTGGGCAAATCTAATGTACCAAGGATAAAAGTAGGTACCTACGCTTTTAAAATATCAAAGTCAAAGGATTCTGTAATAAACCTCAAATGCTTTGAACACGGAAATTGAACCAAATTTTTGAAATTGTTTCCCTTTTTGGTTACTCAATTTTACAGTAAGTTAATTTATAATGAATAAAGTAATTAATTATTCCTTTGAATTCGATACCTATTTAAAAAGCCACTTTCATGAAATGGAACTAATTGTTACAAGAATAAATAACAGAATAGGAATTTGTTGCTATTAAGTACTTACCTACTAATCTTCTGGTAAGGCATAAATAGTCAAGTTCATTAACACGTCAAAATAAGATATCTCAGGTTATTTTATTTTGTCTTATAGACATAAACACTGTATTTTATGTGCTAAATGCTGAAATGCGCTTAATCTAAAAAAACAAAACGAATATTTTGTTTTTAAATAAATCGGCATTTTTTTCTAAACCGAAACTAAAATTGAAGTTAAGTATAACTTAAAGTTATAAATAACTTTTATAATATTGGGTTAAGATAAAAAATGCCGTTTTTTATATTAGTTACATAACATTCTTACTTTTTTTTCGTTACAATCAGTCGAATTACAGGCGCCCACGGTATATACCTACCATCAAACCTCAAAAGTCTCGAATGGACCACAAAGTCTTAAAAGGAGTTGTTTTGACTAACTTCTCAAACCGCTTAGATGATTTGGACAATTTTGGCCATTTTAGCTCCGCATAATTTGAAAGTTATTAAGCTGTGAGTAACTAAGAGCAGAGTCGACGCTTGAATATTTCGAACTCGGTGATTTTAACATAACTAATATTGTTTTATAATAATTTTAAAAACAAACACGCAATGGCTTTAAGATCGGAGCGATTGTCCTTATATTATTAGATGTGCTACCTCCGTGTATTGCCTGTGTATCCAATAAATAAAGTAATCAGCTATTTTTGTTATAATGGCAACTTATAGTTGTTGTTTTCAAATTTAATAAGTACACAATACTTCAAGGAAATAAACCAACTTGTGTCGACGTTTCGAGCACTTTACAGGATTCGTGGTCTACGCGAGTTTATCCGTTTTCATAGTTTTATTTCATACCTATTTAATTATTCTTAAAATACAATAAAGATAGCAATATTTGTCGCGAATTTTAATATTATAATTTGTTTTATTGTGATCGAATATTTGAAACGTAAAGTTTCAGAACGAACTTTATATTCTTTAAAAAGTTAGCGCGATTGAACTTTTCTTATGTAAGTCGTGATTAGCATGTTTTTGTAGAGACAAAACAAAACTTAACCCTTGACTACCTACGTCCTGTTTGTATCACACAACCACCTACCTGCGGTCCAGCAGTGTTATTCACTAAGGAAACCGCCTTGCTGTCAGCGCTGTGGCAGCGCTGCGGCAGCGTCGAGCCTAAAAATGGTATTCACTAATGTACTTTAAACGGCACTAGCGCTCGGCGACGAATGCGGCGTGAGCTGGAACTACACTGTGTCGAGAGTTTGACGTTTAATGTATGAACTTCGTATTCTCTAACGAAAAACAGCGACGAACTCGACCACAACTTCGCTCACAGCCTCGATTCCTAATGTCAAATAAAACAGCTAGGATTTTAGACAAGGCTGTCTCGATGTCGAGCTCGTTGACGAACGCAGCGTCGAATGTGTGAATAAGAGAATAGCATAGCTGGAGACCGCTTCTACTTATGGGACCTGATTTATTTACTTTGGCGTGACTGAAGGGGGTTTAAATATATTAAATATACTTTAAATAGTTTCAGGCATTTATTAACCAACAAGAATACAAAAATAATCAACATTTTGTATTTCAAACTTAACATATTTATTAACATGTTGTATTTTCGATTACAAAACTTAGTATCCTTCAGGGTATGAGATTACAAAATTAAGAAACATAATTATAAAGCTTTTCATTATAAAAAAATAAAATTGAGCAATCAAAAATGCTATTAAACTATCTAATTTGGTTACAAATAGGATATTTTTGTAAAATTACATGCTTTAGAAATAACCATTTTTGTCTGCCGTCGACACAGATTTTGTTCGAACATTCACATTCAAAACAAGTTTCTGGTCCCGTGGAAGACGCTGATTATTTGCACGACGCTCTAAATAGGGTTTCACTAATTTTCCGGCCCGTTTCTTCATATTTTGAACCTTTTTTCAAAACTGTGTTCAAAATTTAAATTACACAACCACCTACGTGCGGTCACTGAGACACCTACAAAATGTATCGTAACCACCTACATGCGGTCTCACGGACCGCCGATGCTACTTTATTACTCACAAAATCCAAATGAGTGCACGTCTGAACGAGTCGACAGCATGGCCAGCACTGCGGAGGTGCTGGGCAAAGGTACAAGGTCACAGAGGCATGAGCGATGTACTGGCGTTCAGTTATTGTCAATTTTGAATAATCCAGTGTCTGTGAGACCGCACGTAGGTGGTTAAGGGTTAAACTAAAAACCGTGTTGGTGTTTTATGTCTTTGTGTTATAATAATTTAATGTTCTCACCGCTGAGTTGAAAAGTTGTATGTATCGCACGAGAGCAAAGATAATTATTTGTATCTCGTGTCTTTGAGTACTTTACTGCGCTCAAGATTCTAATTTTGAATCATTCGATTATAGAATCTTTCGCTTGCTTGGGACTCAATATCAACACTCTAAACAAAAATCTACTTTGTTCTCTAGTTGAAAAAATAACTATTTGATCTAACTCCTTTAGATTTCGTTTTTTGATATCCGTCGGGACATTTAGAACTGAATTTTCAATCACCCAATAAATCTATCCGTTAATTAAAAATATCGCCATCCTTTTCTCAAATAATCAGTCAAAAAACGACGGAGCTGACCTGCCCTGCTAAGCCAAAAAGCACTATCTCAATCGGAGTAAGTTTCGAGATACTTGAATTTTTCTGAATTATAGTTTCGCACCTTCAAAATTTAAAGTTTTTAAATATTTTAAATGTTATGTGTGGTATATTGACTCCTTGTTCTTTACGTTTTTTTTCTATACATATATTATGTCAATGTCATTCAGTTTAGATTTGAATAGAATAAAATGGATTTCTAATATACATAGTTTAATTTATTTCATTGGCGACGAGTGATTAATTAGCCGAAATGTCCATCGGAAGTATAAAAGAGTTCAACCTTATCGACGGGAACTGGAAATCTTATACGGAAAGATTGGAAATGTATTTTACGGCAAATGGTGTAAAAAACGATAAAAAGCTTGCCACGCTTATTTCCGTAATGGGTGAAGATGTTTATGAGCTATTGACATCTTTGGCTAGCCCCACGCTGCCGAAGGACTTATCCTATGATCGTGCGGTCACCATTTTATCCCAACATTTGCAACCAAAACCGTCAATTATGGCGGAAAGGTACAAGTTTAGACAACGGCGGCAAATGTCTGGTGAAACGGTTGCATGTTATGTTGCGGAACTCAAACGTCTATCGAAATATTGTGACTTCGGTACTTCTCTGGAGGATAATCTCAGGGATCAGTTTGTATGTGGCGTTAGTCGCGATGTGATTCGTCAGAGGCTGTTCGCGGAGGAAACACTTACATATGAAACTGCGATTAGGATTGCCAAGTCGCTAGAGTCTGCAGAGCGTGATGCAGCTTCAGTAGAGCGAACGGAAATTAATAAGGCGCAAATTGATGCAAGCAAGTGCATGAACGTTGGCCATTTACGCAGAATGTGCCCGTTGACTGGTAACAGCTCTAGCAAGATGAATTTGACGAATAATCGTCGGGAGATAAATGACGTTAACTTCGTCGAGAGTAGTGTGACGCAATCCATAAATAGGGTGGAAGATGAAACCGATTGTTCAAGTGACGACGACGGTATTAATCATTTATCACTAAGCAATTACAGACCGGTAAGTTTGCCTTTGGTTGTCAATGATAAGATTGTTCAGATGGAAGCCGACACGGGTTCCGCAGTGTCTTGCATAAACAGGGAGACTTTTAACGCCATGTTTGCTGACGTTCAGTTAAAACCTTGTAGTCTAAGGCTTAATTGCTATAATGAGACTAAAATTGAAACAATTGGATTTTTTAAGCCGACAGTCAAGTATGGAAACATTTCTAAGAAATTAGAGTTATTTGTCGTCAACAGGGGAACAACGTTATTGCTGGTAGACATTGGTTGAGTGAATTGAAAATACCTGTAACTTGTTCTCGTGCTAGTAATATTAATAATGTTGTTAATGATAATATCCCAAATGATGTGAATGTTTTGCTCGACAGATATAAGGAACTTTTTGACGGTGGCTTGGGTCGGTTCAATGGTGGAGAGATACAACTGCACATGCGCGAAGGAGCGGTTCCTATTTACTGCCGCGCACGTCCTCTCCCGTACGCGCTGCTGCGGCGGGTGGATAGTGAGTTGGATGCGATGTTGCGCGATGGAATCATAGAACCGGTTGACACTTCAGAATGGGCAACGCCTTTGGTACCTGTAAGTAAATCTGATGGTGGTTTGAGACTCTGTGCGGACTATAAAATAACGCTGAACCCGGTCTTGCTGGTCGATAGATACCCGTTACCGAGAGTGGAGGATCTGCTTGTGACTTTAAATGGTTCAAAATTTTTCAGTAAGATCGATTTGTCTCAGGCTTATAATCAGTTAGTTCTTAATGAGGCTTCAAGGGACTTGACAGTAATCAATACGCATAGGGGACTTTTTAGGTATAACCGCCTTGTATTTGGTTTAGCCTCTAGTGCCGGCATTTTTCAAAGAACTATGACTAATTTATTAAAGGGAGTACATCCGTCGGTAGGAATTTTCCAAGACGATGTCATTATTGGAGGTTGTTCTAAGGAAGAGCACCTTAAGGCTTTGGACGCAGTGTTGAAAAGGTTGCATGAAAGCGGTTTGAAAGTAAAAAAAAGTAAGTGTGTATTCCTCGTGGATCAAGTAAATTATTTAGGCTAGATAGTGTCAAAGGACGGAATTGCCACAGATCCGACTAAAATCGAAGCAATGTTAAAGGTGCCTACTCCCAAAAATATTACGGTGTTACGATCTTTTTTGGGCATGGTCAACTTTTATGGGAAGTTCGTTAAGAATATGAGTGCCATTTTGAGTCCTATGCACGAATTGTTAAAGAAGGGAGTCGTTTGGAATTGGTCGGATGAGTGTGAGAAGGCTTTTGTGACTATTAAGCGGCGCTTGTCTGGATCGAAGGTTTTAGCTCACTATGATCAGGATAACCTTTAATATTGACGTGTGACGCAAGCGCGCGCGGCGTGGCGGGTGTACTAGCTCAGCCCAGTGCCCTATACCACAAAACTTTACAAGTGTACAATTCTACAAAATTGTTAAATTGTATACAAAAAAATGTACCACAATCATTACAAATATGTTACGGTTACAATTTGCGGTAAACAAATATGTCACTTTTTTTAAAGCGTACCACAAAGAATAAAGGTATGTCACGACAACTACATATTTGTAGGATTTTTAACTTGTAAATATACAGGTAAAAAATTGTAATGTTACAACTACAATTATGTCATAACTTATTTCGCCTCTTTAAGTTTGAAGGTAGTTAGAATTGTAGAATTGCATAAAATTATATTTGTAGGTATATATGTATAGTGGAATAGATATCGATATACGAGTATCCACGGACATAACCTATTACGTACTTACGTCTGAGATTACAATGAACTTACAAGAGTTACAAGACAAACTAACTGTTTTAGGCCTCATAAATGAAAATAAAGAAATTGAAGTCTTAAGCGGTTAAGTCACGGAAACTTTTCTTAAAGTATCCCCAGTGCGTTTTCAACCATTCGTCTCATCGACCTGAAAGCTCTTAAAAATCGTTCTAATGCTGCGTTCCTTGGTATGCGGGTCGGAATATTTGGGGTTATTAACCAGTTTTTCAAACTATATCCACTGTCTCCCAATAGAACAGCATTGAGGAAAGGTCTCCATCCATCTTCTCATTGCTGACATAACGATGAGCACCTTAAAACCCGCGAATCATGAACGGAGCCAGGCCATCGTGCATTCACGTAAAAAATTCTAAATTCGGTCCATAGACAACCATTACATTTATAGAATGATCTCTTATCTTATCTTACTTCGCTTCCTAGGAACTTGTCCACTATTTGTGTACATACGGCGTGAATAGAACGAGACATAGTCATTTTTGAAACACCATGAGCATCACTAGTGACGTGATATTGGGAATCTGAGCCTAACCATCTTAAAACAGTCAATAACTGTTGTTTTGGATCAAGAGCGTGACTTCTTCACGTGGGATGTCTAAGATTTCCACAAATAGTCTGTAGGAGATATTTGACAGTAGATTTACTCTGAATCGCTCATTAAATGTAAAATCCGTTATAGTCAAAGTTAAATTTATGCGTTCTCGATATATTCGAGGACGTCTCACATTTATTTCTTCTTCACTATCACTGCTACTTGAACGAAACATTTCTTAGCACACAGTAGGTCGCTAAATAATTAACAAATTATTATAATTTAATTATATTGCAATTAATGATAATGTAATGACTCGTATAATATAAAATTGTAAGAGGGTGTGACAAGCATTGAGAGAATTGTTAATTTGTAGTTACAATTCTACATATATGTATAATTGTTACTACAATTTAATGTAGCACAAAACAATTGTCAACTACAAATTTGTACATTTTCCGGAAAACATATGTAACGCATGTAAAGCTTTGTGGTACAATAAATTGTAGATTATTGCTACAATTTACATATTTGTAGGGCTTTTCCAGTATAAATATGTAGCTTGTAAATTTTGTGGTACACACGCTTGTATTATGACAAATTTGTAACTTGACACTTGTCAAATTGTAATTGTAAGTTTTGTGGTATAGGGCACAGCGCGCGGGGCGAGCGCCCCATAGCCTATGCCTCAAGGTCGCTTAGCGTGGCGGAGAAAAAGTACTCACAAATTGATAGAGAGGCCTTAGCTATTATTTTCTGTTCAAAAAAGTTCCACCAGTATTTGTATGGTCGACATCTTACGTTAAGGACGGACCATAAACCGTTGGTGAGTCTGTTCGGCCCTAGGGCGGGTATTCCAGCAATGGCGGCGAGCCGTATGCAGAGGTGGGCCTTGATATTGTCTGCATTTTCTTACGATATAGAATCACCAAGAAACAAACACCAAGGCAAATGTGGCGGATGGCTTGTCGAGGCTGCCTGTGGAGAGCGATGCGGGAACGGAACAGGCTATTCCGGAGCATACGTATTTACACTATGACGCATTAGCAATGGACAGTAACACCATCAAGCGGGAAACGGCAAAATACCCTATTTTAGGGCGGATTTTAGGTTACATTAACGATGGATGGCCAGAGTCGAATGATATGAAGAACTTACAACCTTTCTTTAACAGAAAGCAAGAACTGTATTCTGAATATGGATGTGTCATGTGGGGATGTATATGTATTTCTTACCTTAGATATTATTATCCTACTTAAATAATTAATTAATTGCATTATTATATCTAATCGGTGAGTTAGCGTCATTTGACTTAAAAAAAGGGATTGAAAAAAACGAGAACCTGCTTTTAGTCTTAAACTGCTCATAGAATATTCCATATAATTATTATTTTTTAATTATTCGATGTAAATACCTTGATAATATGAAATAAAACTTTATTTTATATTTTTTTTTAATGAGTTTATTAATTGTATCGATCAACTAAACTAAAAAAAATTAAGACCAGGCTTTGTTTCTACATATAATAATTAGCTAATCAAAAGTGGGCAGTTCCCGCCAAAAAGACATTCTATTAGCAGGAATCAACCTAGACAGAGATTTCAAAATGTTTTTCTTTTTTGTTTGTGAAATTCCTGCTGGTACGGATTTTTTAGTTGGATGTGGAAGTTTGTCCAACTTCAGGAACTTTGCACCTATAATGCTGGCCGTAACCCATTACGGCCAAAATTGGAAGTTGGACAAACTTCCATTATCGAAACCAGTTTTATAGGTAATGTCAAAATTGCCTCTTGTAACTTCTACTTCCACAATGTCAATTATGTAAGTTCGTGGTGATAGCCGAGACAATTTGTATTGGGTCGTGTAGTCATGCCACTCATAAAAATATTTTTTTTGGTGTTAACATTTTTTCCAGCACTGTTTACAGCTTCACAAAAGTCATTAAAATCATATATTTTATTTTTCATTCTTTTCATCGAGAGTTCAACTCTATGGTGAAATGGTCAGTTCCGAGTTTACCCGAACGAAGGTAATAAGTTTGAGCATTTTGTATGGAGCGCCACTTTGTTCTGAACCTTCGTGCTCGTAACATATCTTGGTCTGTTATACCTAACTGTGTTCCTACATCATTGTATCTGTTAGTAATAAGAATATTGATTAAAAGGCTTCTGTATTGTGAACACTTGTTTGAGTTTATAGTATTTTTTATCTAATTGTGTTCACACTATTAAAATAGATTTGCTTCCATCCGCAAACAAAACAATTAAAGAAATTATCGTTATGAATCCATACCGTCATTTCTACAACTGCACCTAAAATGTACGAGTAATGTAAATCTTAACATCAAAGACCTTAAGTTCATTTTAATGACTTATAGATATGGGAGTATCTCAAACGTTACCTCACAAATAATATTGATATGTTACTACGCATAAAAGCGCTAACTCCGAGGCTAGTTCAAATGATAGACTTAACGCTGATTGTCTTAGAAATTTGGCTAAAGATTTTATAGACTCTTTCTAAGCGTTTCTAGCCTATATCAATATACGGCTATTACGCTTCATATAAACGAGATCCCATCAAAAACATTACATTTAAAAAGGTGCAAGTCTCGCAGCATAGCAGTTGTTACACCACAAAAAAGTTATGAGATCAATTGTTTAACCAAGTCAATAATTCTGTAGTTACTACAAGGGGGTATCCATAAAACTCGATTTCTACTAACTTGCCTAACTTGAAACTGCATGTAGAAATACTCATTTTATTATAGGTATCAATAAATAGTAAGCCAAATTAGCTTGAGATTACCAAGCGAATTAAGTTTGATGATCCACCACTACCTATCCATGGGAACATTTGTCTAGCAGCTTTGTCATAAATTGTTACCTTATAACAATTACTTAATTAACAACATCTTATAGTAACTGTATTAATGTAAGATATCTGTTTTTTTTTAATATAATGAATGACTTGGCCATCGACCACATCTTACTGAATGTCTTTAGGGCATTGCTAAATTAGGGTTGTTTTAAGCAGTTGATTTTATTACTTACCTATGTACCGAATGTTTTTGAGGTCGTGAAGCAAAATAATGGACATAATACGGAATTAAATCTGAGAGCGAGAGAAAGAGTGTTTTTCAAGAAATAGAAAATCTCGTTTGTTATAACATGGTCACCAGATATCCTATACACCGTTTGACAAAGGCATAATAGGATGACTATATATACTCTGACAACCAAATTATATCAGTAGAAAAGCGTGCGAAATTCAAAATTAGTATGAAGAATAGTAGGAAGGGCGGACAGGCCGGTAGATTTTTTTTATTTCACGCGGTTTCCTATTGACACCGTTTGGTTTGAGTAAGTATATGCATAAATGATTTAAGTAGTTTTAAGATAATATATTGATCAGAGTCTACCCTACATAATGTTGATAGGCTTCAGATCAGAGTCACGAAAAGTAGTTTTTGATCACGACCCAACCCAAATCATCCCTGTGCGATGGCCAAGTCATTCTTTATGTTAAAAAAATACAGATATCTTATATTAATACAGTTACTATAAGATGTTGTTAATTAAGTAATTATTATAAGGTAACAATTTATGACAAAGCTGCTAGACAAATGTTCCCATGGATAGGTAGTGGTGGATCATCAAACTTAATTCGCTTGGTAATCTCAAGCTAATTTGGCTTACTATTTATTGATACCTATAATAAAATGAGTATTTCTACATGCAGTTTCAAGTTAGGCAAGTTAGTAGAAATCGAGTTTTATGGATACCCCCTTGTAGTAACTACAGAATTATTGACTTGGTTAAACAATTGATCTCATAACTTTTTTGTGGTGTAACAACTGCTATGCTGCGAGACTTGCACCTTTTTACATGTAATGTTTTTGATGGGATCTCATCTGTTTTTGTAGGTAAAGTGAAGAATACCTCAATTTTGACTTTAGCGTAGATAGACTAGATAGGTATATGAAATGAAATACCAACCCTTAAATTACAAACACAAACAATTTATCTAAATTAGTGTATGTATGAACACAATTAACAGTAGCTTTATTTTAACTTCAACGCATTACTTCGTTGAAATTACCTACACAACAATGTCCAAATCTCTAGCAAATCAAATCCTTAAACAAGTTCGTAATCCTAAAATTACCTACACAAACAATTTCTAAATTAGTATAAATGAACACAATTAACAGTCGCTAACACGACAAAGAAGTAAAGATTTTTTTATTATTTAAACCCCAACGTATTATTTCGTTCATACGAAACACCTACGTTGAAATTACCTACACAACAATATCCAAATCTCTAGCAAATCAAATCCCTAAACAAATTCGTAATCCTACAGACGTTGAAAAAGACAAATAATCGCTTCAGTACGCACACGAGAATCGCAAATTAATTCTCAAACACCCAAATGGCCATCCAATACCTACGGCGCATAGAGTATATTGAATAATAGTGTATAGAGTTATCAGTCAAGGTTTTTGCTTGCAGCGCCATCTATTGATGATTCACGGCAACTTTTCAAAGCTATATACATATATATATGTATATATATACATATATATACATATATATATGTATATAGCTTTGTAGATTGGTAACCTTTGAAATAATGGACAAACAAAACCAGATCACATCAAGTGTGAACTTGCCACGCATTTGTCATTTGGAATCAGCTGAAGAAGTTCACACATTATGTGACCTAGGTCTGTTCGCCCGAACTAGGATCGAAAAACAATAAAACAAAGAAAATGTGTCACTATCAAGTTTTATTTTTACACTAAAAAAACAGTAGCCGCATTGCACAGTTTTCTAATGTCGGCGAACGGAGCTCGTGGTACATTTCCATCTCGAAACGGTTTTTGCGAATGGCTTCCAATTTGCATATATATGCGTTTTGAGTAACATTAAAATGCTCACGCATTTTACCACAATTAGGCAAAAAACACATTTAACCGCATCGCACCATTTTTACAGAAATCCAATCCATGTACAGTACATACATGGAAAAGCACAATTATAGGAGTCCAGAACAAGCACAGTCGTTGTATGAAATCACTAAAATAATATCGTTCCGATGCACTTTCAGTTCAAGCATCGAAGACAACTAAAGCGAAAATTTAACTATGGCTGCTCTTGCAAAAACATTCCGTTCATTCAATATATTTTTTAAATGTATCTAAAATATTAAATTTGTAGCTAAAGAATTCAAATTGGACAAAAGTAAAAATACAAGTATAGCTAAATTAATATTTCATTTCTCTATGTATAAAACAAAAATATTTTGAGAGCCAAGTAATGAAAAAAAACTAATACTTTGTCATTTCTTTCGTGTTGTTAACTGCGCGTAACGGAAAAGAAAACAGTGGCTGTACAGATAATACAAGATCTTGAAATTGATATCAACGCCCTCTAACGTTGATTCACGGAAGCATATCCGATGACGTCATGAGTACATCAAATTCACTACTTCCACTAAGTGAAAACACCGTGCTACGGCGCACGGGCAACTGACTGTGACTGTCACACGGTGACGTTGTCGCGAAGGCGGTGCGCGTCTGCGCGGCACTACCCGCGTCTCACCCGCGCCATTTTAAAATACGACGGTATTATTAAAACGCCCAGTATTACATACCTACATTTATTACAAACCACAATTATTATTTTTTTAGTTTTTGATATTCTTGTTTATATAGGTAACTGATTTATTTTGTACTGGCATCATTTAAAAGTTACTTTTTGTTTAACAAGCACTGCGTACTCCCGACCCCGCGTTTGATTTAAAGTAATTTGAACTTTGTTTTACCACAAACACATTTCCAATTCGTTGGGCTAGGTTGTCCGTAGTCATATTTGATAATACATAAGTGAATTTTGTGATGTTAATTTATTAGGTAGGTACTTAATCATTAATTGTTGACTTCCGCATAAAAGCGTTAATGTAAATTGAACAGTGGAAATCCGAAAAAGATGTTATTTCAAAAAATACAGCTTATTATAATATTAAACAATTTTACGGTAACTACGTTTATAATGATGATTTGCGCAGTGGACGTCTTATGGCTGATATGATGATGATGATGACAGGGTGGAATGGTAATAGATTTTGGGTCAGGAGGGCCGCTACCAGATTCCGTGCTGCTGGAGGGCCTTCAGAGATTATCCCTCAATTTGGGATTTATGAAATTTGGAATTAGCATGAAAACTAAAAAAATAACAGAATTTAAAACTTGTAGGTATGGGACCAATAAAAATATTTGGCTAGAAAACCCACAATCCAAAGAACTCTTTGTTCCAACCCGCTTCATTCCGCCATATAACCTTATTTGCAACAACCGCATAATTAATTTTGTATTGGCATGTATTTGTATGGGATTACAAACTTATTTGAGTAGTTTGCATAACTTTAAAATCTGGCAGAAATTTCCAATTTTCAGATTTTCTGTGTAATAGGTAGGCTGTAAACTACTTATGTTTCAAATTTTGAGCTCCTAGGCCATCTAGAAATACCTTAGATTATTGATGATCGGTGAGTCAGTGAGTGACAAAACTAAGGAACTTTGACATGCGGTAATTTTTAAACTACAAGTTATAATTGAAATCAAACAAGATTATTATGTAACTCATGGTATGGCCTACACGTCACAGAAAATTCAGACTTCTAGTTGTAACCAGCGCGAAATTACAGACGGTTGAAAATGGCCTGAACGGCTTCGAGAAAAGAATGGTACGGCCGTGCCTTTTTTTTGCTCGACTTGGCGGGGGCACCGCCGTGCCCCCAGATAACCCTAAACCTCTTAGTAATTTTAGTAAAAGTTGAGATATAAAAAAAACTTCTTATTGTTTTTTTTAAGGATTTAAACTACTTAGCGCTATTTTGTCTATACCATTAGATGCCAAATTGTTATACCTATCGAATGGTGTAAAAATATCTAAAAGGGCGTATCTCAGACATAGCGCCTTTCGGCTTAGCAGGGCAGTGACATTTATTTAACAGGTACTGTTAACCTGGGAATTGAATAAAATATTTTAAAAATAAAAATAAAACCGCCTTCAAAAATTCGCCCGAACTAAAAAGTTAAAAATAATTTTGGTTCCTACTTCTTAGGATTTCCTACCCAAACCTTTAAACCTTTTACCCTATTCATTGAAATAAAACATTATGGCTAGGTACCCTACAGATTTCTTAGAAGTCGGTGCCAAGCCGAATACGTTCATAGGTATATATTAGATAGAGCTTTGTAACTTACTGTCACTCCGAGTACGCTTTTATCAACAGAATGGTCTGCCTCAGTCATTTTCATGAAAGCATAACCGGAGTGACAGTAAGTTACAAAGCTCTATCAAATACATATAAGTATGTACTCGCAAAGTGAACATATTTGGCTTGGCACCGACTTCTAAGAAATCTGTAGGGTACCTAGCCATAATGTTTTATTTCAATGAATAGGGTAAAAGGTTTAAAGGTTTGGGTAGGAAATCCTAAGAAGTAGGAACCAAAATTATTTTTAACTTTTTAGTTCGGGCGAATTTTTGAAGGCGGTTTTATTTTTATTTTTAAAATATTTTATTTTTTGCTTTTTAGTAGTGTAAATATAAAATCGTTATTCAGTATGCTCTAAATACTTATAATTAGAATGTACTGCACTGTAGTAGGCCATAAAACCTGAACTGGCGAACTTATATGAATACAAAAACAATTTCAAAGGTAACAGACTTAGCATGCCAATATTATTTAAAGAATCACTAACCGCTAACCGACATGTCATAACTACTAAGCAAACACTTGAATAGATCTCGAAAATGTATGACATTTGTTATATAAAAAAGAATGAACCTCCAACCCCTAATCGTTAAGGAGTTATTCCTTTCATCATCAGCTCACTAACATAAGACTAAGACCACCTAAAGGCAAATACTCGAATAGCCTCCAAAATATATGAAATATGTTATATTTAAAGAATTATCCCCCAACTCCTAATCTCCAAGGAGTTGTACCTTACATCATCAGCTCACCAACATGAAAGGATGACCACCTAAACGCAAATACTCAAATAGCTTCCAAAATACACGAAATATGTTATACTTAAAGAATTATCCCCCAACTCCTAATTGCTAAAGAGTTGTACCTTCCATCATCAGATCACCAACTTAAGATGTTCATGACTAGATGCAAATACTTGATTAGTCTTCGAAAATAAATGAAAAATGTCATGTGTGCCTACAACATTTGAAGTGTTCCCTCGATTTCTCCAGGATCCCATCATCAGATCTGGATTCGGTGACAATGGGACCAACTAGAAGGTATACCCTTTCAAACAAAAAAAGAATATTTCAAATCGGTCCAGGCGTCTTCGAGTAATCGGGGAACATACATAAAAAAAAAAAAAAGATTTCGACGAATTGTAAACCTCCTCCTTTTTGAAGTCGGTTAAAAATCAGTCCTTATTTTACATCCTATTGTGGGCACATTTACAACAAAAGTGAGCGAATGAGTTACAATGAAAAGGAGTTTCTTTTATTGTTTTTAACTGAAAGAAGGTTAAATTTAAAAAATCGTGCACTTTATATTGAAATTTCTCTACCAAATAATATTTACTTTGCGTTTATAACACGTTCTCTTAAAGACTATGTTGAAAATAAAATTTATGGCCTAATTATCGTAGTCAAGTAGCCATTTTGCTAAAAATAGTGCCACACGGAATCTTTGTAATTTTCCCCGTGGTGAAAGTTTAAAACGCAATAAATTGCACCTAAGGTGTTGCCTAAGTGCCGTATTCTAAGAGCGCTGAAACACTCTCTACTGGTATTTATTTTTAGTAGCCTAGTTGGTAATAACCCCGCTTGACAAGCTATAGGTTCCTGGTTCAAATTTTATTCGTGGACTTGTCACAATTATTTCTTTGTGTCTTCGCCTAGGATACCTACCTTCGCCTAGTGTGAAAAGATGAAATTCCGGCCTTATTTTTAGAGCAGACTGTCATGCCGCAAAGTATATGTTTTTCAAAATTGCTATTTAGTAATTTTCTGTCCACTCTACTCTAAAATGAATGCGGAATCTTCAACTTTTTACTCTAGGCGAAGATAGGTATCCCAGGCGAAGACACGAGACTCGACGGTACTTATATAAGCAGTGTCAGTAAAGGTCGGTGTGTATATAGGTACCGTCCTTACCATCTTTCGTGGCTGTATAGTACCCACAACACAATCGTTAATTGAGCATATCGTGGGACTAGGGTGATTTTGTGTTAGATTGTGTCATGATGTCTATTTTCCCCTAATGATACCTATTTGTCCATCTTTCTATTAATGGACGGTTTGTATTCTGTCACATTATATTTTTTCAACTGATAAAACATCTACATATGAATTAAAATTACTGTGTTAAAATATCAAATCTGTACGCGTGATAGTTTTTCCGAAAAGTGTACCACAAGAGTTCCCAGGCTATGGGATAGTGTGTGCTATGTGTGTAATAGTCGGCAAATAGTGAGTTTTAAATATCGTATCAACGGACCTCATACCCTAAGTCAATAATCCTGCCTGCGATGCTGAAATTGCTGACGTTTGATCCCGAAAAGGATTCTGGTTTATTTGTAACGTAGAACAGAGAACTGAATTTGAGCTTCATTTTTTCCTCCTTCATAGTGCACCACTAAAAAGGCGAATCAAATGTAAACCCAAAAAGCTTAAAAGTGATGAATGTCAATAATTAATGCGAATATTTTTTGCCTGTCTTATATACTTTTTCAATACTAAAGTTACAAGTTCTATGAGTATGATAAGAGATAATATTCGTATACAATTCTAAATTAGAAAAAAATATAGGTAATAAAAGAATCATATTGTCTTGTCAAAGATACTGGAAAACGATGCTAATTTCATTTTAATGTTGCATACATAAATATATTATCGTAGTGCTTTGATGTTATACCCCGGCATGCGGTGCAGCGAAAAGAATTTCATTTTTGCTCAACTTTGTTCACTTAGCCAATGCTGCTCCACCTTTCACGCTTAAAAGCTTGTTTTACAACTTTAGAAGCTATCCTGTAAAGTATACAAAGTAGGTACTTACGACCGTGAGGTTTGGCAGGTTGATAGACAAGATGGTTTACTTAATAATTATTTCGGTACATAATGTTGATTTTCGCCGTATTTTTGGCAAAAATTAAATTATTATATACCAATATAGCTATATTATTTTATTTATTACAGATAATAATACTGAATACTAAATAAAATAAGCTAATAACTAACCTAACCTGACTATTTTGGCATAACCTTTATATTGTATTTGCAACAGAAGCCAGGACGCTCTCGATTTTTTTTTCTTGATTAGGCTAAATCTGTAACAGAGCAAAAACAATAAACATTTGACAAAAACAGGAACTTCTCAAATATAGGACCGCGAAATAAATACTTAGTCTGGCATAAAATCTTCATTTTATTTTTAGTGGTGAAAATAAAGTAATAAAATACTCATAACAATATCTCCCTAGAATGACCTGAAAAACGAATCCTGGCTAAGTTTGCTTTTCATTTTATTGCTCTGAAAAGGGGTTATCTAGTCGTAAATCCTTCAGACTGACCTGGCTATAAAATATGTAGCAAAGTAAACAAATCGCTTTGAAAACTCATAAATCTTTTTAAAATGTTTTTTTTTTCGAATACCCTGCCGTTATTTTGACTTTTTAGGTTTTCTGCACAAGAAAAATAAGTACCTATACAGGGTGTAAGTCTAATACGGGCGAAGCTCTTAAGGGGTATTAGTTTACGACATAATAAGTACATTCAAATAACTTTTACTTAAAATCAGAGCAACAAAATTTTCCATACAAAATAATTCAGCGCGCAATGTTAAGCACTCATTGACAGCTAATTTCAAAAGCAGATGACATAACTGCCAAATCAACAATAACAAATGTTCGTACCTACGTACATTGCTGCTCCGATAATCTTAAAAAAATTCTGTGGGGTCTAAATTAAGAGTAACTTTAAAAAAACCTTGTAATCCATGATTACACTAGTGAATCCCATGCCTGGTTTAATTGATCGCCCGTATTAGATTTACACACTGTATACCGTTTACCATTCTCATTGAAAATAATAGTTCGAATACATGTAGTTAGCAACAAGAAAAGAGCCTATTTAATTCATAATACGATATAAATTAAATAGGTTCCTTTCTTCCAAACCACCTACTAAAATAGTAAACGTACTAATGTCTAACAATCCCGAAATCTCATACAACTGATATTATTGAAGGTGCCAAGCTTCCAAGTAAATACTAAGCCCGATTTATTTAGAGACACTTTCAGGTTATTGCTGCAAGTTCTGAAACAAAGTTATATGCAAGAAATAGATATAATTATCTGTCACACGGTGCGTATTTAAGCTACAAGCAAGTTATTGCTTGCTGCGACAGCAGTGGTACCAACGTTTACCTAATATTTAAAACTTTTAAATGAAAACATTTTTTTGTTAAGTACTAAAAGTAAAAATTGTATCAAATTTCACAATGGCAGTTTATGACACATTATTTTTGTCAAAATAAAATATATTCTTCTGAAACAACTCGTTTTATGTAAAGTAATTATATTATCGCATGGATTACAACGTAAATATTGTGTAGGTACGGATAACTAATACCCATTCCGCATGAAGTACTTGCGTATTTCGTCGCTATTTTAGAACCACTTCAGATAGTGTGTCGCTAACCTTAACTAGTGGGGTCAGCCTGAATTTTTTATGAGCCTCACAAACTTCGCAGAAGTTCACATTTTGTTAACTTTCAAAAAGACCCGCGGCAAATTGATAGAATAGGCATCAAACGGTATTCAACTTACATAGACATATCGGTGAATTGTGAAATTTGTGTTCAATTTAAATGTTGATTAAAATTTGATTTGTGCATGTTAATATGTGCTATTACTTGCATTTAAATATTAAATTGATGATTTCATGTTGCTACTAAATTGTTTTTAAGAAAACGATTGCCACCTCTCAAATCAAAGGAAAAACAACCTTATTGGGATTTTTCCTGATTCTCATCGATATTTCTTTTCACCAAAAGCCGTCCATAGGGTCTGAAAAACTCACTGTTACCTTGAACCCGCAACCATAGGATTGAGAGCCGAACACGTTATCCACCGCTTTTTTATATTATTAGTACAAGTGAAGGAATGTGTATAAAAAATTAAAAAATTATAATATGGCCCAATACACAACAAAAGCGGTTTAAAGTTGATGAGATTCGTACAGCGTGAAAGTGTCATTTGTTTTTAATGGTTGGTCATTTGTGTGAGTGCGTGGAAATGTATGAAAATGCAAACCACTTATAAATAAGTAAAGGTGCGAGTAAATTGCGTAGTCAGTATTAAACGTAATTAAATTATGCATATAATACAGTCAAAAGTCTATATTGTAAAAAAATAAACGCAATTGATAGGGCGTATTATCAAGCTGGAATCAGAAGGGGATTCGAAAATACTGTTGTCACAACAAATGACACAACATTTACCAAGAAAACCATTGTTTATAGATGTAGTAAGTGATATCTACCTATTAATGTCTGTAACTTAAGTAAGTATAATATATCCTAGATTGACACTGTTGATTGCCACTGCTGTGTCAACAGTACTTTCGAATCCCATTCTAATCGCGTGGTTTGATAATATCTAGGTAGTTTTAGAATACCCCAGCCAGTACCCGTTCTAGCAGGGCGCAGACCCGCAGTACGCTTCGGGCTTTGGCCGAGGGTGCTTCGGACGAGGACCCTCTTAATGGGTCGAAACAAGTCGAGCAATCAACGACGTACATACGTGAGTAACCCGGTTCGATAATATCCTCGTCCTGCCCGTCATACTAAGTTTGAGCTATTGAAATGTAAACCTAATGAGTTTGAAAATATAGGAGCTTGTCTTTTGTTCTACATAATATTCGAATATGTCCTTTATAAATCACATTGGGCAGGACGAGGACATTTTAATACATGTAGGTAGATAAAGTTTTGACGCCGACCATAACACAAACAAAATACAGGAAAATCATTATTCAAAACAATACGTATAAAATTATAGTTTTAATCCGGGGGCTCCTTATTTGTGACTTACAAATTAGCCATATTTAATCAATTATATAGTAAATATTACGTTAAATCAAGGAAAATACGCATTTACGAAGTTTTCAGGTACGAATTAACTCCGAGTCTGCACATCTTTGTTTTTGAAATCACAAGATTTAAGTATTATAGAACGTAATATAGAGTAAAAAACAGTTAATATATCATATCTTATGTCCGTAAGTACCACATTACTGGTAGTAGTGAAATGAAAACATACAAAAACTAATTGGATGTCTCTTGTAAATAAATCTGCAGAAAGTTAATGAATGTTGCACTCAAAGGGAATCTGCAAGTTACTGCTTACTATTTTATTCCCTAGGTTCAAGTGGGTGTACAAAATTAAATATCAAGTATTTTTGTAAGTAATCAGTAATTTAACTCGCTTTTCCATTTTTTGCGTGGGTTCCCCTTTCATGTGACATGAAAGAGAAGTTGTTATTTTTTGTTACTGTACGAGTACAGACATTGGTTGCGTCTCTTTATAGTTTACCCACAAATAATACGAGCGACGTCAGAAAAGCTACGAGCGGCATTGTACCTAACCGTGAGCAGGAGCGTTAACTTAGTTATGAATATGGTAACGTTCGTAACTATAACGTAACGTATGGTAACTATGTACGAGACTGACACTAATAGGTGGTAAAACCGTAAAACTATCCCCCCTAATTCATGAACGTCTCTTACCTTATCAAGTCGATAGGTAATAGTACATTACTATAGAGGACGGGAAACGAAGGGTTACAGGCCAAGTAGATATATCTGGCCGAAGGAACTGAGGCCAGATAGGAATACGCCGCCTGTAATCCTGTTTCTCGCCGAGATTTGTATAGTGCTTTTCTCAAACTTGCCATGAAATAAAACGAACTGATTTCGCCGAACCATGCTACTTGATTTGTAAATAAACCAATAGTACAGTATCGTACAACATTAAAAAAAAACATTCGCGCCTAACTTTTTTTTTAATCTGTTTGAGGTATCCTTTTACCAGTTGGTATAGACAATAGTTCTTAGGTTATTTTTTTTTTCTGTGGCTGCATGTCAAGACCTATTTTCACAATTTGACGTTTCAAAACAAAAGACAGTTTGTTTGCAGTCCTAGGTGTGAAATAAATAAATGAAATCTCTTTACATATCATCTTAGCATATGACACCGGATACATAGTATTTCCGGGCTTAATTTAAAGTAAGTAACATCAACATTCCGTAGCAAGTTTGAGAAATAGTTATTTGTTATACAAGGGTGCAAAGTTGTATTTTACCCGCGAGTATGAAATTGAAACATGAGCAAGCGAAAGGATTCTATAGTTGAACCACGAGCGAAGCGAGTGGTTCTAAAATATAATCCTGAGCGCAGCGAGTGTTTTAACATGCGAGAAGTAAAATACATTTGTACCCGTGTGTAACACAAACCTTTTCCCCTCACTATAGCGAGGAAACTCAAAAAAGGTAATTATTTGTTCACATTACAATCATCATCGGGTGATAATAATTTTCCAAATACATCATGTATTTAATGCAAGATTTTGTCGCAGTAAACTTAGGACGAAAAAGTAAACGCAGCACGATTTTAACACATTCCTGTAGTTGCACACCAACGCCAATGCATTGTTAAATCATTCTCATTCATTATTTTTACAAAATTATAACAGAACACCCTGAAAGTTGTTTAGTTTACTATTTTTATGCGTGTTCGAGTCGGTAAATAAAGATTATAACCTATAATATTCTTTGACAATGTTGACGTTGACATTTTCTGCGTTTTGTGATTGCATCTAGTCATCTTATCATCATTCACTAAAACAATTGTTACTTAATATGGAATTTTAGGATTTATATGTTAAAATCATCATATTATATAAAGGTTTGTATTTTACACTAAATTATAAACAAATTATTTAATTATCATTAATATGGAACGATTTCCATGAGCATTTTACGTTTTGTTATTCCAAAACCAAGGTCATTACTTTGCCACACAAGTGAATAATATGCGTTTTTACACGTTCGTATTAAAGGATAAACGAGCACTTTACGAGCTAGTGAGGGGAAATTCTATTTTTAGTACAGATGGTGTACTTTTTAGGCTCTAGTGCGAGAAATGGGTCATTTTACGTCATGTCCAAAACTTCGGAGGGCCATCTATACTAAAACACGTCGTACGAGACACGTGCAAAAACGAAATTCGTAAGTCGTGTCGATTTAAAACACTTCCTATCGGTCGTGTTTTAAACATCGCCACTCGTTTCGGATTTCATGTTTTTCGCACTTGTGTCGTAATGTACTATTGTCTGTAAGTACTACATAGTATTCTTCGATCTGTGCTATAAGACCGAAAGGGACAAACAAAACTTGTCCCCTTGCTAAGTTACGAGAAATTTACTTATGAATAAGTAGGTAATTACAAGAATATTTTCCCCTCACTAGCTCGTAAAGCGCTCGTTTATCGTTTAATACGAACGGGTAAAACCGCTTTTTACACACTTGTGAATAAAGTAATTTGAGATTGCTCTGATTCCTATAGCCCCCTTATGCCTAGTATAAGTGGATCTATATGACCGTAGTAAACATGCGCAATCGGAGCTCACATGTTAAATTGGTCGTTCTCATGGGTGACTTTGTAAGCCATTGGCTATATTTAAGTTCCAGAAGTAACTATTCTACGATACGTTTCGACATTGAGTTTTAAATGGTTTCTTTAAGTTAAGTTACATTTGGATGAGATTTGTAATCATATTTCCTCGCGATAGTGAGGGGAAAAAAGTTGTATTACACTTGGCGGCAAAGTTTGTTCAACTCTCGTGCCTTGAGACCTTCGCAATGCTCAAGATTCCAGTTTTTGAACCACTCGCTACGCTCGTGGCTCAATTTTGGAATCTTTCGCTAGCTCAGATCTCAATATTGGCACGACAGTTAAACAACAACTGGGCAAAGTTGTAAAACTTGTATAATAAATAACTATTTTTCTATTGATTTAAACTATACTGATTATCACTCATTTTTTTACGGCAAACGGGTCTTAATCGCGTAAACTTACGTTCAATATTATCCTGACGTTTCGGACATGACGTTAGAAGTGAATAATCAAGACCAAGCTAACAAAAAAGTCAGGCCAGGTATCTTTTGTAATCACTGATCCTATTGTTGACGCCTAATGACTTTGTCAAGTGGATTCGGGCCTTCGTATTTGAAATGGACTTTACTTCATTTTCTATTAAAGGTTGTTAGCTTAAGTAGGTATTTTGAGCAACAGGCTCCTTACATTTTTTTTTATCAACCAAAAATTTATTTTCTCATTGATTTACCTGATGGGTAGACCTCTTACCTTGTCACAGTGACAATCAATATGAAAGCTGCTAGGACTGTCATATTATAGCTACTATGACAAGGTACAAATTGGGTAGGAAATTAAATTCCTCGAACGTACCTACCTACTGAATTGGACCTGAACGGATCACCATTTTCTTAATACATTCTGTACACACCGCAATCTATGGATTAGAATAAATTTCCTCAGCAGTGCTTCATAGCATAGGGTCTTATAATGTGCCTTAAGTGCCTCGGTCTTACTTGTCACCGATGTAAATCTTTCTTAATCCTCATCAAAGCGGGGGTTTTTATGGTAATGGGGATCCGTACTTCCGTAATTAATAATATATGCTACATAACTAGTTATACATAATACGTATGTCCCAGTCGTATCGTAATAACCCGTCGCATTTTTAAACGGATCTGTTTTTGATAACGGTTAGCCATAACGTAATGCTTCGGATTATACAATACAACTATGTAGCATGTACGTACACTAGTTATAGGTATGTATACTAGTAATATTGCACTTCGATCATTTTACGGCTAAAAATATTATTTTCTTTTATGAACGTGAAAATCCAAATATAATAGGTTTAAATCAATGCAAATTAAAAAATATATGTAGAGACCTGGCACCTTCCCACCTCTCTGGAACCAACAAACTGGAGAAATTTTAAAAAAATGTAATAACCGGGGTCTCGGCTCCGGCTACATGTTCACGCCGTTCCGGGTTGAGACCCTTGGTCCGTGGGGTCCCTACGCACATACGTTGTTTAAAGACTTGTCCAAGCGGCTTGTCAACGCAACTGGTGATCGCCGCGCCGTGCTGGAAGCTACCTTGCTCAACGCATATTTTAGTTTTACTTCCATTTTATTGCTTTAGTTACAATTTATGCATACCTAAGTTGATTGTGATATATTTTGGTGAAAAATAATTATAATTACATTCCTATTAAAAACATTTTTGGTTATCGTTTTTTACAACGATTCCAATATTCAAATCAATAGTTTCAGTGATTTTCGATATATTTAACAATGTGACATACATATGGATGGACAGAATCGTACGACAAGGGTTTCTTTTGTACCTACTTGGCGCGACACTCTAAAAAAATACTGAATAATATTAAAGTAACATTAACTTTCTAGAGGACACATTAAGATTCATATAAAGTAGTAGAAAAGCAGTTTTAATACTCAATATAAATGTCGAAAGTAAATAAATATTGTGTACAGACTGCGAGCCATAATAATAATATTGCCTGTCTCTAGTGGAAAGTAAGTAAATCTAATTACAACTTGCCCGAAGATGCACGGTCGACATACGGGCTAAATTGCCTCTATAAATAAAGTGTATTCCCATCTTGGTGGGTACATGTGAGGACAATGTCTGCCTTCAATTCAAAAACAAATAAGAGTATAAGTAGGTACAGATATAAAAGTCTAAATATAAAGTATGTGTTTTGCCTGTTTGTCAAAAAAACCGCTCAAGAGTATGTCGGGTCATGCTCAATGTAGGATTCCGTAGTAATCCGAAAACCAACTGTCACGTTTCTAAATAAATTTCCTTGAAAGTTTTTATAAAGTTGTACTTTTGTTTTTTTTTCATATTTTTTAAACTTACGGTTCTAAAGTTAGTGATCCAGAAGGCCAATATTTTTTTTAGCTTTGGGAGCCATTTGTGTATAAAATATTAGCATTATCAAAAAATCTTGCAAGTATAGTTCGTGAAATATAAATTGGTAATTTTCTACCAGACCTACATTATAGTAAAAATAAACATTCAATTTGCATTTCTCGAACTATAAACCCCTATCCATTTAGACATAGGTACCATCCAACCAAATAGGTAGGTAACTAAGCTGTGGACCGACAGACTGACATAGCAATATTAGAACGGTTTTTTGTTTACTACTGAACCCTAAAAACGCAATGTTATGTAGGTATTGCTACGACAAAAAAAAATTGTACAAAGATTTTATTAAAAATAAATCTTTCTAGCAATACGAGTATAAATAGTTACACCGTTACAAGATTTAATTCATAAGAATTTACTTGCCAAACTTGCAGATAATTATTTAAACTGTGACTTCCCGGAATCAGTAGTTCCCAGAAATTTGCACAAGAATAAATAATTCTTATTCAGTAAAATTAGATGTTTCAACGATATTACTAATTATGTTATGCATATCAGATCAAGCCAGGAGCAAAAAGTTTCATAAAACTATTCTTCTAAATTTGAAAACCGTAAATTCCACCTTATATATAAAAGTTTGTAAGCAACTTAATAGGTATGTTTGCAATTTCCTTATTGCTCCATCTCTTGTTCTTGCAAGTTTTGTAAAATTACCTCGCATTTTCACGAAGAAACCTCAAAATATTCAACTAAAGTGTTTATTGCATACTTTTTGTTCCGCCCGCATCGTTTTTTCGTGTTCGTTATTTAATCCTTTGAGCACATGTTCGCCAAGAGCTTCGCATGCAAATAACTTGTAAAATTGAAAACAGAGCTATCTGTTGAGCTCAACATGAACAAAGCTCTACTTTTGCTTTACAAAATCAAGTGAGACGGTTAACTTCAAATCGGTAAATCCATTTCTGACATATAGTAAGATTTTTATATATAATAAAAGCTTAAGAAATTGTTTTTTTTTTCTATTTCATAGGTTAAATTACATTACGGTCATAAAATTACCAATAATTTCATTGAATATTATTATATTTAATGAAATCATACGCTCCGTTTTAAGCACGCAATCTAAACAAACTTTAACATGTCTGCGTATTCAGAAGGTACGTCATTATGCTTCAAGGTGGGTGCAGCACTGAATATAACTGAGCGAGATTTTCATGAAAGGAATAAAATATTTGTTCTTTTTACTAGAATTCACGATAACGCTGACGCCTGGATATTCATGGAAATGAGGGTTTCTAGAACTCTTTAATTATATGCCTGAGTAATTTACTAGTTCTACGAATTTGTAAGATAACTTCAATAATGAACGAATGGTTAATTCTGAGTGTATTTAAGTTTTGCGAACGTAACATTTTCAAAGTGTTCGAAATGTATAAATATTAGATAAACAAAGAAAAACCCACATCGTCAGCTTTTTTGTGTATGGTTGTACTTACGATTCTTACAAATAATACAAATAGGTAAGTATTTCCAAAAAAATATTTGAATTGTTGTGTTGTAGTCAGTTTCGACTATTTGTTGACTAGTCGGTAAGCCTCTGCAGTTTATTTTCGTTCCATTCTTTTAAGGACTGTGTCATCATCATCATCATCAGCCAATTGACGTCCACACACAGATCGGTCGTGAGCTGTCCGCATCCATTGGACACCCGCAACCTTTACAAGGTCGTCGCTCCATCTTGTGGGGGGCCTTCCCACGCTGCGCCGTCCAGTGCGTGGTCGCCACTCGAGAACACGCCGACCCCACCGGTCATCGATCCTCCGGGCAATATGGCCAGCCCACTGCCACTTCAACCTGGCGATTCTTCGGGCTACGTCAGTCACTTTCGTTCTTCTGCGGATCTCGTCATTCCTGATGCGATCTCGGAGAGAAACCCCGAGCATTGCCCTCTCCATCGCTCGTTGAGTGACTCTGAGCCTCCTAATGAGTCCCATAGTGAACGACCACGTTTCAGATCCGTAAGTAATCACTGGCAACACACACTGGTCGAAGACTTTCGACTTGAGACACTGCGGTATATTGGACGAGAAGATATTGCGTAGTCTCCCGAACGCCGCCCAACCCAGTCTGATTCGACGATTGATCTCCTTCTCGAAGTTGGACTTACCCAGCTGGACTGTTTGTCCCAGGTATACATATTCGTCAACAACTTCGAGTGTAGAGTTTCTAACTTTCACTGGAGTTGGTATCACATGGACGTTCGACATGATCTTCGTTTTGTCCATGTTCATCTTAAGACCAACATCTTCAGAGACTCTACTGAGATCATCGAGCATAGTACTTAAGTCCTCCATGGTCTCAGCCATGACCACTATATCGTCGGCAAACCGAAGGTGAGTGATGTACTCGCCATTGATGTTAATGCCAAATCCCCTCCAGTCCAGAACCTTGAAAACATCTTCCAGTGCAGCAGTGAACAATTTAGGTGAGATAACATCTCCTTGTCTTACTCCTCGCTGCAATGGAATCGGTTTCGAGCTCCGGTCCTGGAGGCGAACTGACATATTGGCGTTTTCGTACAGGCACTTCAACACTTCGATGTACCGGTAGTCTACTTGGCACCGCTGGAGAGACTGTAGTACAGCCCACGTCTCGATCGAATCAAAGGCCTTTTCGTAGTCCACAAACGCTAAGCAGAGGGCAAGTTATACTCTTCGGTCTTTTGTATAACTTGACGGAGCGTGTGTATGTGGTCTACGGTGGTGAAGCCTTTTCTGAATCCAGCTTGTTCAGGAGGCTGGAAGTCGTCGAGCCTGCGTGTGAGACGGTTTGTGAGGACTGTGTAGAATTTGATAATAATAGGACGTATTAAACCTGATACATACGATACGAGTTTAAGATTGAATTATTTGAGCGTCTTATATTATTTGCAGAGATCGGAAAAAAGTGCGTCAGTGTTTGCAATAATATGGACATAACTCTAAAGTTGATTGAATAATTAATCATTTAGTCGTTTTTACAAAATGACTTATTCGACACCAGTAACTATGAAAACCTTAGTAAAAAGTTAGCTTCAAAATGAAATATCAAGAAATTCGTTTAAATATTCATTCAATAAACTTTGGAGTCATGTTCATATTATTGCGAACAATGACGCACATTTGTCTGATCTCTGATTATTTGGAAGTCATCTTTATTTCTCATCGTCCCAAACTTCACCCAAAACATACATTTCATCCGCTATACATCTTTGATTTATGAGAGCTAAACGAGATTTCACCCCTTCGTCATTACGATTTTAATGTGTTTCAAATTGCGGAAAACTCATCACTCTGGTGTTGCCATGAGAAAATATTTCTCATATCAAAATATCTTGTCAGCTAACAAATAATGTCTCGAGGCGTGCGTGATTTTGTTCGGAAAGCGTAGCTTTCGTGATATTCCCGCCAAAGCCTTTTTAAAAGGCTAGATTATTTATAATATTTAGATGAAATTGCTGTAGTTGGAAAATTAATCGCTTTAACGTTACTAAAGACCGAAGAGCTGACGAGTTCCTCGCACAATAAGCGATACAGCGAGGAAGTGTTGCCATCCTTCCTTGGTACAATGCCACAAGGTTTAGATATAGGTTAGGTTAGTTACTCGTAGATTAGTAAGATTTATGTATATAAATTCTACAGTTTTGTAAATAAAGATTGCTAAACAATCATTTTTCTTATTATTTCACAATAATCTTAGCTGTCGTTACTTTATAATTTCTCTGATCAAGAACGCGAATACACTAGGTACCTACAACATCAAGAGTTTGACGAGTTTAATGTTAATAGCGTACATTGTTTTCCCATTTTTTCGTCATTATTTCGTATTCATTATTGTTACCTAGACCAAGGTAACACTATTTTCAACATTGCTAACATCGTCACCATTGTGTATACCTACACATGATATAATATATTGTTATTTTCAAAATGTTGAGCCATTGACGTTGCGTAAATGAACACGTTATCTGCCTAATTTCAATTATAGTATTTGAAATGGCTCCAAGAGAAAAAAAAATATTCGAACTTGAAGCTAAATAGATACTTAAATACTAATAAATTATTTTGAAAATCAGAACCGAATACGAATATACGAATAAACTTTTCAAGTCAAATGAATAAAGTTCACAATAGATTGATCAACAGGAATATAAGGAAACAACCAAAAATTAAGTAAGTATTGTCTGTCAAGATAGTAAAGTAAACCATACGTGTTACAGTATAAGGTTTCAGATGGTGTAATACCGCTGGTTGCTTTATAACCTTTGAACAAATGCATCGTAATTAGGTTTTTGACAGAGGTCTCTGGGCCGAGGGTTAATGGCGCTAAACTGCGTGTAATCGCTTTTTTTTAATGATTTGCTCTTGTTTCGTTTTGTCGTTTGAAAGGGGTTAACAGAGCAGTGGAGGTAATTCCAATTCCCAATATTTTTATTGAAGTTTTTTGTGAAAGGGTAACTCCACGCTGTCTGCTGGAATGGAAAAGTTGTTTCAATCTTTAAATCACAATAATTGTTAGTAATGAGTAACACAAAAAACCAGAGTTTTACAAACTAGTGCGGAAAAGTAAACTTTGCGCACGCTTCGCGTGCGTAAATTTTTCTTTTAAGTCGTTCGATACACGTGTAAAAACTTCTTTTTAACTCGGGTGATTGTCGCCCTCGTTTCACCCGGGCTCCAACTTTCACCCTCGTCGATTTTTTTTTGCACTTGTATCGACATGTACTATTCCAGTACAGATGCTGATTTATAAACACTAATGCGAGACCTGGTTAATTTTGTATCAGGTCCAAACTTCGGAGGACCATCTGTGCTGAAAAACGTACGATCGTCGTGCGAAAACGAAATTCAATTTATAATTTTTTTCAGTTAACTGTTGGGCATTATTTACATAATGTTACAAGTTAGTTCTATTCACAATTTCCTGTAGTTCTAATAAAAAAAAAAATAGTATCATAATCTAATTTCAATCCAGGTACGATGTAATTGAGGAATCTTTTATGAGATCATAAATAGTAAACTTAATAGATGTTTCAAATAACTAGCAACTGTCTTGACCCTTTGAACCTTTCTTGAGAGGTATCTTTGAAGTAATAGTACAAGAAATTATTCGACCCTTAAGCATACCTTTAACGGAAATCCTCAATTTAGGCTCGTTTTAGGTTCCTGCAAAATGCTTTTCAATATATTGATTGAAACTTTCACGATTATCACTCACATTTTAAAGACAAACGGGTCTTAATCGCGTCAGAGTCTGCCTGCGACCACGGGTGTTACGTCATGCCCGAAACGTCAGGATATAATTAAACGTAAGTTTACGCGATTAAGACCCGTTTGTCTTTAAAATATAAAAATGCTTTTCACTCAAAAAATGGAGATAATAGTTCAACCATCCGTTTTGTAAGTAGCGATAAAAGAGCCTCTCACTGACTTACTAACGACCAACCAACTCTTTCGGTGGGTTTCGTAGAGTCCACTAAAAGAATACACTAAAAATAATTATTATAAGTGATGACACTCATAAATTCAATTGAAGATGGGCAGCAGCATTATCATAGTGGAGATGCTAACTGCGATCGCCAACCCGCTTATCCGGCGTGGCGATTATAGACATTTACTTTTAACTCCTAATGTGTCCAATACTCAAAGGTAAGAGTAATAGCAGAGTCCTACATTCAGCAGTGGTCTAAGATAAGCTGAAGATGTGATAAAAAAGGCACGGATATGATGCGTCATTGCTATTCCTTGCCGTCACAGTTTTAAGTAGCGGTATCCAACCTCATGTAGGCATAATCTTATAAAAACACAGTGGTTTTACCTACGCTGTGGAATGATATGTGGAGTCGTGAGATTTCCAAGAGATTTTGTATTAAATCCACTAAAGGAAATGCGTAAGTAATGTCGTAATGTGATACGGTATATATTATATTAGTTCGTGCATAAGTGCTTCCTTTTAGTAAGTATTTTATTATTTTAGTTGCACCGCCCACAATCTCTCTGCTTTGCCTAAAGGTTGACTGGTAGAGAATGCCTTAAGGCATTAAGTCCGCCTTTTGTACGTCAAGTTTTTTCTTTTGTGCAATAAAGGTTAAATAAATAATAAATAAATACCAGTAGGTGCACAAATTTCAGACAGTTGACAATTTCAGATATTTTTTGTAGGTAAAATAATAAAAAACTTCAGTTAACTCTTAATTAACTCTATATCTATTACTTATACTACCTACTACACTACTTACTACTACTACTCTATATACACTACTTCTTATTCTAGCAGGAATTACATGTTTCACAATTTTGGCATTTAGTACCTAATTATAATTATGTACCTATTTATTAGTAAAGCCTCCGAGCGAGTTGGTCTTAAAATGAACATGGATAAGACGAAAATCATGTCAAATTCCCATGTAACACCAACTCCCGTAATAATCGGAGACTTTACACTCGAAGTTGTAGACGAATATATATACCTAGGACAAACTATCCAGTTAGGTAGGTCCAACTTCGAGAAAGAGGTCAATCGTCGAATCCGACTCGGTTGGGCAGCGTTCGGGAAGCTACGACACATTTTTCGTCCAATATTCCGCAGTGTTTGAAGACGAAAGTCTTTGATCAGTGTGTGTTGCCAGTGATGACATACGGTACTGAAACGTGGCCGCTTACGATGGACCTCATAAGAAGGCTCAAAGTCACCCAAAGGGCAATGGAGAGGGCTATGCTAGGAGTCTCTCTGCGTGATCGGATTAAAAATGAGACCATCCGCAGCAGAACCAAAGTAACCGAAATAGCTCTCCGAATCGCTAAACTGAAGTGGCAGTGGGCGGGGCAGATTGCGCGTAGAACCGATGGCCGTTGGGGCGGGAAGGTTCTTGAGTGGCGGCCACGTACCGGAAGGCGTAGCGTGGGTAGGCCCCCCACAAGGTGGACTGATGACCTGGTGAAGGTCGCAGGAGTCCGCTGGATGCAGGTGGCGCAGGACCGGTCATTGTGGCAATCGTTGGGAGAGGCCTATGTTCAGCAGTGGACGTCTTTCGGCTGATATGATGATGATGATGATGATTATTAGTACAAAATTAGAATTACAACACAATAAACCACAATTTATTTTTTGTATGATAATCGATCCTCCTTAAGACACGTCTTCAACTACTGACAGTGCTAGTACAGTAGATTAATAAATCGTCTGTACTTCCTCCGTAGCAGTCTTCTTTCTGACAAAGTGTGCCGCTCTTGCATCGGCAGCGGTATAGTTATTTAGCAACCAAAAGTGATGCACCATAACTATTTTTAAATAGATTTTATGACCAGCAGTAGTAACTCTACTTGTACATACATAGTATCTCAATATAAAAAGGGTAGGTACACTCGTTAATAAAAGAACGCTGTAATATTAAAGTACACGGATTACATCAACAGGTTGTCATCATGAAGATTTCTTAGACTTCTAGTCAAGAGAAAAAGGGAGCCGAGGAAATTTTATGGAATACACTGATTTAACACACTCCGTGCTAGTAGGGATAAGTGACAAAACTAGAATCAGTGCTACTGTAAGTGTATGCACCCATAAATACTTTACCAGGCATACTTTGAAATTATATCCTTGGAATTCATAATATTAGGCTACAGCTACTCGCACGTCTTCCAGTGGGCATGTTTCGGTTTTTCCAGAGAGAACAGCAGATTTCATTAGAATATTTTTTGGGTTCAGCAGTCCGAAAATATTCTCCCACTAGCTCCGCCTGTAAAACGAACTCGACCTTGATTTTTTTTTTAGACACAGCGCCAAGGGTAATCTTCAAAAGAAGTGTACAGGTTTGTAAAATGCTCATACTTACTAATAATATTACACTCGTAGAATGGAATTAAATACCTAATTAAATTACCTTTACTTACTCTACAAGGTAAGATTTTTACGTACGTATTATCATCATCATCATATCATATATTTATTCATTCACAATAATTATTGTATATGAAAAAAAGAAAAACTTAACCTAAAATAATAATAATTAAAACAACAATTTACAAAAGAATACGATTACTAAAACAAATTTCATTTAACTGCGGGCAATATTACATACAAAAAAAATAAAAAGTCATTGATTACAAATTATAAAACAAAGAAATCTAGGCAATTCGATAAATGATTCATTGAAGTAGCATTTAGTAAAGATACAAAACTACATACCTAACGTATGCGGAGTGAAATTTGCACAAATTTTGAACAAGTAAAAACAAAATAAAAAAATTAAATTTAACTTGTGTCTCAATGCTAAATTAATTTGTATACAATTGTTAATTAAATTGGATAGTTTTGTCGGGTTTGGCATCTTTCTTTAGAAATTATGGCCAATTGAGTAGAACAATGTCGCACAACTGCATGTATTTTCCACAAGACACATTTGCTAAGGCCAAAATCGACGATGATTCTGATTTTTTAGAAGAAGGCAAGATTTGAAACACTGTTTTATAAAAATCTCGCATTTTTTTCGTTTTCAATAAATGATATTAGAAACCCTAGTGTAATGTAACAATTTGGCTACAGCCACTTTTCAGAAAGAGCTCGAATAAAGGAAATTACGTTAACCCGAATCACAAAATCGAACAGGGAGCTCAGAAATACTTCTAAATATGACAAAAAAATTGATGAAAAACATCCTCAAACCATGGGCATTACGAAACATAAACAAAGAGCAAGCCTATCAACACGGAAAATAAAAATAAACAACTTTGAAAATATGACTTCGCCATTTGATCTAAAAGTGTAAAAAACACTGCTTTTTCAGTAACGGATGTCACGGTGAACGACTTATAGCTAATTTCAATTAAATATTTTTAGCATAATAAGTAAGTATATAGTATAATAGACCAATTAACAAGAATATGAAATATAATGAGCAAAGGATTTTTATTTAAAAAGTTTTCCTACAGAAGATAAAATTAGTGGCAAGAAAAATGCTAACATTCGTTTTTTCGACATCAATGGATAAAGTATCATAAAACTAAAGTTATACACTTTGGATTCAAGTAGTTTTTATCTTGCATGAATACTTGTTAAAATCGATATTAAAAAACGTACATGTTCAAGAAAATAATAATGATATCATTTATTTAATATAATATTAAACTTTGTGCAGATTTCATTCCGCATACGTTATACAAAAAAAAAAAAATTATCAAATCGGGATAAGAATGGAATTTGTAAGTACTGTTGGCACAACAGTGTTTAAGTCAATCTAGGATAATATAATTATTTATATTCATAAATATATTCATAGTTTAAGTACGGAGACTTACAGACAATAGATTAATTAATCTCTTAATACATCTATAAACAACTGTTTCTTGCTAATTTTTCGGTCATTTTGTCGTGTTAACAGTACTTTCGTATCCCCTTCTGATTCCGGTTTGATAATATATGTAAACGGGGTATAAGGTGGAAGTACGAGTATTAGTACCCCACGCTGTAGCAATACTCGTCATAATAGCTTCAATTGCCATCGATAAGATAAAATCAACTATTAGGGCATTTAAGCGTTGATAAAAGTATGTGCCCTTAATGCTTCATATCTCAACTTTGAAATAATTAGGTTATATCTAAATTATTTGCATAATCTTAAGACATACTGATATTTATTAGGACTAAATGTTTATATTTCAAAGTCCCAATATGTGACATTCAAACTTGTACTGAGGTGCTATCTATTGGGACTGCCAGCAAAAGCACCTGACACTTACTCGTACAATGGAGTTGAAGCAGAACTTATTTACTTTGAGAAATTTCGATATTGCCTCCCTATAAAAGAAATAAATACTATTTTCATCACACTTGCTGTCTAAGCGCGCCATTGATTGCGCGCGCAGCGGGAGTAATAGAAAACTGAGATTCCCTAGGGAGTAATAGAAATGTCAGGACGTCATTTAATAATGTTATTTCTTAAAACTTATTTTTTTGTCGGCAAGTGTGATGAAAAACATTGTATGTATCACGATCGGTAAGCGGAATACTAACTCGAGTCATAAAAGCCTTCCGCCTAACGGCGTCGGGCTTCAACACTCTCGTTAGTAATTCCGTACTTACCCCCCTTGATGCACATGCACAATGTACTATTAACAAAACTTACAAACGCCTCTCCCAAAACACATGACAATATTTTATGTGGATTTAAATATAAGCGAAATATCGTGATTACATTAAATATTATCTGTTGACATCTTACGCACAGGTTGGAAGTACAAGTAATAAGTTATTAAGTTTTATCAACTGTTATACGATTTTGTACCTATTATTTACTTACAAAAAGCTACGACACAATGTTGTTCTTGCTGGTTACTCATGAGCGACGCATAATAATGATGACATCAGCTTTATGTCTACATGCATAAAGATGATAATAAAATGCGCAGGAAAATGAAAATATAACGGAGATTGTATTGCATCATAAAAACATGAACATGAAAAAATATTTTTCTTTTTATTACTGCCAACCTGAGCAGGGAACTTAAAAATAAGGAGAGTTGGATTCATTGTTGAATATTCAAGCTTTCATTTGCCGGCCAAGTATCTACATAGTCAAACATAGCTAAACTTAAGGCTGAGCTACATTGGGCGCGTGTGCAGCTTATACACGTGTGTTTGGCGTGTGTGTTGTAGCGTCGGAAATGTCATAGTAGATGGCACACCGCTTGCACGTCACACGCACGTGCACGCTACGCCAGCAGCGTACCATCTAATCTAAACATGCGGTAGCGTGTCAAGCCAAGTATGATATTTTTCTCAAACTTGCTACGGAATGTTGATGTTACTTACTTTAAATTAAACCCGGAAATACTATGTATCCGGTGTCATATGCTAAGATGATTTGTAAAGAGATTTCATGTATTTATTTCACACCTGGGACTGCAAACAAACTGTCTTTTGTTTTGAAACGTCAAATTGTGACACTAGCTAGGTCTTGATATTCAGCCACAGAAAAAAAAATAAGCCTAGAACTAATCTCTATGTATACCACCAGTTAAAAGGATACCTCAAACAGATTTAAAAAAAAGTTAGGCGCGAATGTTTTTTTAATGTTTTTCGATACTGTACTAATAGTTAATTTACAAATTAAATAGTATGGTTCGGCGAAAGTTTGAGAAAAGCACTATACAAATCTCGGCGAGAAACAGGGTTACAGGCCGCGTATCCCTATCTGGCCTCAGTTCTTTCGGTCAGATATGTCTACTTGGCCTGTAACCATTCGTTTCCCGTCCTCTATAGTAATGTAATGTACTATTACACAAGGTACAACGCGCTACGCACACGCAACCGGTGTAGCTTAGCGTTAAGCACAGATTGATAGGGAAACGAGGCCAATATAGTACATTACGACACAAGTGCGAAAAACATGAAATTCGAAACGAGTGGCGATGTTTTAAAACACGACCGAATCGACACGAGCTCCGAATTTCGTTTTTGCACGTGTCTCGTACGTTTTTTAGTACAGATGGCCCTCCGAAGTTTTGAACCTGACGTAAAATGACACACTTCTCGCACTACTTGTAGAGCCTAAAATAGGCACCATCTGTACTAAAAAATCCTTTTCAGTTGTTAAATCATTATTAATGTATAGCGAGCTGCAATTTATACCTAGACAAATTAGTTCAATTCGGTTCCTACAATAAGTTCAATCGGTAAATGGAAAGGATGGTAAAGAACCTGATAACTCGAGATATTTTAGTAAAGGAAAAGGAAAATTTAATGTATGACAAACTCAAGTTAATTTTTTTCTGTCTTTTATCTCGAATCATCAAGTTTTTCACGCCATGAACCGAATTAAAGCTCGTTGTAACTATACTTTAATATTTAAATGATCTCAAATTAGAAAATGCATTCTATTACGTTTTTTATTATTTAAAATATATTAATCTTCACCGGGATGAATTACAGAAGTAAGAAATATTTTTATAGCTTTTTGTACGTAGCTGCGGTCGGATGGTCTAAGATGATAAATAAATATCAAGTAAGAATCTTACAAAAATCAACCTAGTCTCACCGGTATGCTCAATTACGTAATCGTTTTTGTTATGGATACTAAGGCTACGACACATTTAACAGATAGATACCTACCCTAAATACCTATCTAGAAAACAAACAAATTAATGCCCTTGTGTTTTTGTAGTGACCCAACCAACTCAGCTACGGAAGCTAAAAATGATGTACACAAAATGTTCAACTTTGGATAATTTCAATACCTACATACATATCCACATTATTGCACGGACCTAGCAATGTACCGAGGGAAGTTTCATAAGTTGCGAAACTTACATAGATAATCTTAATTTAACAAATAATCTAATCAAGCCAGGACCGTACTAGATAATGCCTTATGAGTTATATTTACTGCCTTGTTTATTTATTTGCGATTTAACATAATTATTTATAACACATTTTTAAAAGTTCTCATGGAAACATTCTTAAATTCTCATGAAAACTCTCGAAAATCTCCGAGTACATTCCCGCAATTTAGAGAATGTTCTGTAACTTGTACATTGCTAGACGGATCCACTTGAATACACTTGAATTCTTTCTAAAATACCCATCCAATAATGTGAACACAATAGCGTTCCACCAGTAAAAATAAAAATTCAATTTACGTTGTGTCCCAAAAAATGCGATCTAAAAATTAGGTGTGGTTAGCTTCCGATCGGCTATTGAAACTTGCAATGTTTGCAAAACAATAAGGTTTAAAATCGCTTGTCACGTGCCGCTGAATCAATCACTGTCAACCCTTCTGTGACATGTTAATGCACTGTCCTCGGGCATTGACAGGTTGCCATTTGTTATCTGGCCCGTAAGTGCCCTTTTAGTTGGTAATCAAGCTTTCAGCCTACTGGTATGGACTGCATTCCTTTCCACTTCCATTTTAGCCTACTGCTGATGGATCAGAAGTAGGCTAAAACATGCAAGGCCAAAACTTGGAAAATTATGAAAATATTGAGAGCTGGTGACTTCCTCGCACAACGCATCAGTATTGCGATGAGGCGAGGAAATGTCGCCACCATCACAATCTTAGATATAGGGTAGGTTAAGTAGATAAGTTAGATTTAATCTAATATTTAAATTGAAGATTTTTTTTTAATAAATGCCTAACTATGATGAACTACCCAATAATATTGATGACGTTTAATATCAATTTAGATCCCACACAAGCTTCAGTGAAGTTATTGAAGGGCTGTATTTATGTAGGTACAGTCACGTCTACGTAATAATGTGTATACATTTCGGAACGTATTTCAAAGGCATAAGGATCAAAACTGTATACATAATATTATTAGAGCCGACCGTACTGTATCAGGTATTTATTATTCCTAATAATTATACTAAGAAGTAGTTAGTACCAATTTAATTTTCTTATATTACCATTACTTTTAGTTAGTGTTAAGGTAAATTTCTTGTTTTGAATAAATAATTATATTTAACTTTAGTTAAAGTTCAATGTATTACGAAGGAAATGTACCAATATATTCTTTACAAATTCATCTACTTAATACTTGTATACTGTATAGTTTCAAACTAAGTACCCACTCCTATTCAGTACATTCACTGGCATAAATCAAGAAACGCTTCGTTTCATGTCAAACATTTTCCTTGCTTAAGGCTAACCAAAGCCGAAACTTAACCAAAGTTACGAAAGGTCAACTAATACACTATTGAGCTTAATTCTATGAATTTTCAACTAGCATCAATGTTCGTATAAGCGCGAGGAGATCTTACGTGGACTATTTCTTCAACATGTTACCAGCATATTTTATTATTTTATTTGGATATTGTTATTATCCTACCAAAATTTATACAAATGTCATAAAAAACGCAGGTACATCTGCCCTTCAGTAAATTATACTATAGTTATTATTCTTGGTAGGCAAGTCTACGGATAGGTCCGACTCCAGAAGTGTCACATGTGTGTTCCCGATCATAAAAAATGAGTAGAAACTATCGATAGAGATGCAGAGAGAATTATGCATCTATCTATGTATAACTAGAATTCAATATTGATATTGATTGTATAAAGTAGGTAATATTGTTACTGATATAATGTGTGTAAGTATTTCACTATTATCGCTTTTTAAACTTATTAGGTATAAGTAAATTAGCAATAAGTAATTTAGTATCATACATGTCTTACAATAGCGTGATGTAACATTTCTGTTCCAACTGATCCGATGACAATAACACTTACCTACAGAATATGTACATATACCTACTTGTAATAAATCCAAGTAAAATTGTCTAAGGGCACAGGTGGTAGGTACCTACATATTAGAATTCCTGCCACTTGTACTTTATCTGCCCGTATCTGTTTCTTCCCCAATACAGAAAATAAATAATATTTTCTTCGGTTATCGAGCTGATTACTCATAAAATAAAACTATAAAATGGTATTCGCGTGTATGAATTAAAACCTTCCTCCCAACGTTTCGAACACTTTACAGGGTTCATGGTTTGTGGCGCAACTGACAATATAGGAAATTTGACAGATCTACCTCCATCACAACAAGGAAGATAAGTACAACACTACCCAAAAGAAAGTATACTAAACCACAGGCAACAAACCACGAACCCTGTTAAGTGTTCGAAACGTCGGGATGAAGTTCAATTTAATTAAAATACGCGAGATAATCCGGTTTTTACTTTTATTTCAAAGAAAATAAAAATAAATAGGTAAAATAAAACTAGCATTCCATTTGCTAGTTTTATTCCTTCTCATGGAAAGTTTTGTGAAGTATTGAATATTATTTTTCTTCGCACATTTATTGCCAAGCCTTTGAGAGTACGTCGCTAGTCGCCAGTGTGTAAGTCAAACGTCAAATGTCGCGATGGTCGAACATTTAGAGAGAATATTGCATTATAGTGTCTTTCCTCACACAACCAACTTTTTGTGGCTGGTCCCCTGGTCCGCCTGAGGTAATCTACTCCGAAACTCAAAGATATATTAATATCCCTGCCCGTTGTATTCTGGATCATGAGCGTAACTCTGTGGGCAGAACTGAATGAATGGAAACTTTATATCTCTATACTTTAATCATATAAAAGGTTTCTACGTGTCCTTTGATGTTGTAAAGTAATACTGTATTTCACTGGATTAGACACGAAAAGGAATGAACACAAAGCGACCTTAAGGAGAGAAAATAAAAATAGGGTATTGTCACTAAAACTTGATACGGCTCAAAGTAATGTCTGAAACCTATAATATGTACAGTAACCTACCTAAAAGCAACTTAACTTAAAACTAGATACGGAATATAGTATAATTAAAATAATCTAAGTTATTTTTCAATAATATCTTGCTGTGTAGAAAACTATTATGTCATGCCTCAAGATTGTATTAGAAGACTCACGATAGACCGTTTCGGCTCTGCAATAAGCTTTTCGAAATGTCGATACTTTGTATTAAGGATAAGCTAGGCATAACCAGAGATTATAGTAGGTAAGTACTCTGTGCCAAAACTAAATTAAAAACCGGCCAAGAGCATGTCGGGCCATTCCGATACGGTATGGTGCGAACGGTCTCTACGCCAGTACGCTAAATAGAAGTAGAAAACTAGAGACGATACATTGAAGATGGATAGTCTAATTTATATTTACTGTGCCTTCTTAAACTCAATTCAACATATAAAATATTACCCTTTAGTCAACATTGAACTAACATTCCATGGTATAAGTAACCATATTGCCTTTATTAAATAATCATTCAGGTTGCAGAAAGTTCTGGGCAATCCCATTTTATCAGTCAAACTTTTCTCATTTATTAGGCAGGCCGTCAAATAAGTAGCGCAAGTAACATACTGACTCACAATAGTGAGTATACGTTTGTGTAGATGTTTAATCTGTTGCGGCATCCTTTTTTTTCTGTAAAAAATGTATTTCAGTGAAAACGGAAAGGTATAGTCCATTTCAAATACCATGGCCCGATGCCACTGCAAAGTTTTAAGTGGCATCGGGCCATGGTATTTGAAATGGAGTATACCTTGTCATTGCGCGTAGAACCGATGGCCGTTGGGGCGGGAAGGTTCTTGAGTGGCGGCCACGTACCGGAAGGCGTAGCGTGGGTAGGCCCCCCACAAGGTGGACTGATGACCTGGTGAAGGTCGCAGGAGTCCGCTGGATGCGGGTGGCGCAGGACCGGTCATTGTGGCAATCTTTGGGGGAGGCCTATGTTCAGCAGTGGACGTTTTTCGGCTGATATGATGATGATACCTTGTCACGGTTTTATCCTAACCCAAAAACCTTAGCTTGTACTTTCTCCCGATGCCGGTGTATCACTTAATAACATAAAGATAACACATTGAATACCGGTATTAAATGATCCGTAAAGCAAAAAGGAGACATTTTGCTATCAACACCCTACTCCATTCATACATTATTCACATCGTCCTTTTTCAAACTTTTTGTATAACCTTTTTACGCCTCGTGCCTCATTTTAGTAACCTACTTTAGTACATCCCATTACAGCGATTTCACTTCGTAGTGTATACCGCGTGTAAATCTACCCAACTAGCAAAACAGTCATATAACATCGAGCTTACTCAGCTAATAAGTCGTATAAAAGTCATATAAACGCGAATTACACAGTACCTATCGTATAAAGCCAGCTTATACAGCAATATGTCGTATAAAAGTCATATAAACGCAAATTACACAGTAACTGTCGTATAAAGCCAACTTATACAGCAATAGCATAATAGTCGTATAAGATGTCATATACACGTTTATACGACTTTCTTATATGACTTAAGAGTCATATAAGAAGTTGCTGAAAAAGACACATTTATAAAACGCTTATATGACTTTTTTGCCGAGTAGCAAAAACTTATATGGCTGACTTATGACTTGTGAGAAAAAGTCGAGTAAACGTAACGCAGTTGCTATTATATGACTATTGTGAATGAAGTCATATAACAGCTAATTATATATCTTGTTTTATAAAAGTGTTTTATTCAGCATCTCGACATCTTTTATGACTAAAGAGTCATATAAGATTAATGCTGAGTAACCTGCTTTTACATGACGCTTACTTGACTATTTGTCGAATAATTACATTTTATATGACCTATGCTCGAGTAAATGGAAAAATAATAGCTATTATAGAACTTTTTGGTTTCAGCTGCTACTTTTATATGATTAACGTATCTACCTGTAGGTGTCATGGCGCTTAAACCACTAAACTTGCTATATAAGAACTAATACGAAGCAGTTATATGATATGTTAATCGTATACATGTCATATAGTAGTTTCCTTCGTAATAATTAAAAATATTTATTTAATTTTTATTGTAATAACTAATAATTAAAGTGGCGCGTTCATTATTTACTACTAAATATAGTATACTTTATCAATAAAGTGGTATTCGCAATACATTTTCAGCATTAGGTAGAATTTATAATGCCAATTATAACATGGTCATATATTACTTAGATAGCTCTGTCAAAACATACTCAACGGCATTAAGTGATTTAATTTTGTTTACACCAGCTAGCACTAACAAAATTATATGCACGAGCAAGTTGTCAATCCGTCTTCTGTTTAGTTTCGCTAGACACTTTTATTCCACAAATTTGGCATATAAGTAGCAATTATATGATCAATAAATAACTAACTCAACGGTTATATGGCTCTTATATGATTAAAAGTCATATAAAAGCTATATAAGTCGCTATTATACAGCTAGTTAGCTATAAAATGGTCACGGCGATGATTATTATATGACTAATAAGTGGTGGCAGTTTCAGTTAAATGGCTTTTATATGGCTAAAAAGCTGAGTAATGTGGGCCCAAATCGCGTTATATAAACGTAATTATTACGTTTTTATGACCAATTTCATAAGCTAAAAGCCTGAATATGTTACGTTTCCGCGACGATTATATGACGAAATTTTGCTAGTTGGGTAATATGGGTAATCAATTAAACCAGACATGGAATTCATCAGTGCAGTGTAATCCTGGATTACGAGGTTTTTAAACGGTTTTTATTAACTTCACCGCGTATCAACTGTCGTCGATGCTTCAAATCTTGTGATCGATTTTTCGACCACTTCTACTGCGCCGAAATCAATAAAATTTGGAACTCTTATCAAGTCCCCATGACAATGCAATATTATAATATTTTTATCCTTGTATCCTCAAAGCCTGATGCTGCAGACGTACTGCCTACCTTAACCGAGAGTGTTAGACACGTGAAAATGAAAGTATAGCATGTTTGGCATAATCAAATATTAACACCCCGATCTTGACTTCCAACTCCTCACTCCTGATGCTGCAGTACTGCCCACAATAACCGCAAGGTTTATCTTTTATCGATATTTTGATTTTAAAGAAGTTCTTTAGATATGAAGTATAGGTAGAAACATGCAAATTTAATGCTAACGTCCAACTCCTCAAATCTGATACTCCAGTGTTATTGCCTGCCACAACCGCTAGGTTTAGCGATATGTAGGTTTTGAAGTACTGCTTTAGATATTTGGTAGAAACATACGGATTCAATTATCATGATCATCATCATATCAGCTGAAAGACGTTCACTGGTGAATATAGGCCTCCCCCAAAGATTGCCACAAGGACCGGTGGTATGTATCCTCCCGCGATGGATTGTCGATGGTTTTCGGAATGTCATGTGCTAATCAATATATATTCTTTTGTCCTGTTATGAATCGTAGTTTTATTTATATAATATACTAATAATTCCCATACATTTCAAATGGCGACGACGAGTATCGGCACTTTAAGTGTATTTGAACCCAAAACGCAACAATGGGAAATATTTTGTAACAAGGTAAAACAGTTCATTTTGCTAAATGGAATTGATTCCGAGGACAAGAAAAGAGCAATATTATTGACTCATTTATCCGACGAAGCTTATCTTTTGCTTCGAAATTTGCTACATCCAAAGGTGGTAGAAACTTCGCAATTTGATGAGTTGATAGAAGTGCTGAGCAAACACCTGACACCGAAACGTGCGACATTTGCGGATCTTTGTAAATTTTACAACGCAACGCAATCGGAGGGGGAAAGTGTCGAAGATTGGGCAGCTCGCCTACGAGGCCTAGCTGTACATTGTGACTTCGAAGGTTCCCTAGACAAGGTATATGTTAGAACCTCTATACTTACTTTAAACTTTTATAATAGGTATGTCAAAGAAGAAAAAGTAAGTTGTCACTATTATGTCTTCATTGTTTTAAAATATTGTTTGAATATGGTTTGAATTGTTAACAGTGTATAATAAAATGGTATTTATTCTTATCAAAATGTTTTCCTAGTCTTCGACATTTAAAACAGGTTATGGGAAAATATTACGGGAAGATTTTTGATGGAAGATTTTAAGTAAATATTACTTAATTTATTACCTGGAATTATTGTGAGTAATTTTACGATACTAAAGTAAAATATTATTTTACGAGATGGCTACTAACGATTTGTTGGATAATTTAATAGTAAGTACGACCTCACATAATTCAATTGCCAAACTTGAAGGCATTAATAATTATGGAACATGGAAATTTCAAATGAAATTACTGTTAATTGACCATGCATTATGGGAGTTTGTGGATGGTACGGGTGATGCCGCAAAGTATCCATCTAAAGATCAAAAGGCGTATGCCAAAATATGTTTGAACATACAGCCAATATGCTACCCGCATGTTAAGAATGCCAAAACAGCTTTAGATGCTTGGAAGAACTTGAAAGCTGCATATGAGAACTGTGGTATCAGCAGAAGACTTTCTTTGAAAAGAAAATTAGCTGAAATCAAGTATGAAAATCATAGTTGTATGGATCATTATTTAGGAAGCATCATGTCTGTGGTTCAAGAATTAACAGACATTGGCTGCAGCATCGATGATGAAGAATTGGCAGAACTCATGTTGATTGGCTTGCCAACTGAATTCGATCCTCTGATTATGGCAATGGAAGCTTCTAATACTAAGCTGAAGTCTGATTTTGTCAAATGTCAATTAATTCAAAGCGAATTTAAGAAACAGTCGAATAGTTCAAATTTGGAACAATCTGAAAAGATTTTATTGACAAATAGTAAATTTGTACCTATCTGTCACAACTGTCATGTCAAAGGACATATTAAGCCACGATGTCCGAAGTTGAAGAAGAATTTAAAGAAAACTTCTAATTCACCTCAAGATGCCTCTTCGTCTTCATCTAAAAAGGGAATTACCACTTCTTTATATTCAAATGAAACTGCTTTTATGAGCAACATTTGTGATCGTGATAGTTGGGTCCTAGATTCGGGCTGCTCTAGTCATATGACTAATAGAAAGGATTGGCTATGTAATTATTCTTCTGATATTAAATCCCAAATCACTACAGCTAACAATGATAAGATATATAGTGAAGGTGTAGGAGATGTTCATGTAACTTTAAGTGACAACAATGTTAAAGTCATTAAAGATGCTTTGTATATTCCAAAAGTAGCAGCAAATCTTTTGTCGGTTAGCAAGATAGCAGCAAAAGGTTACGTTTTAATATTTGACGTTAATAAGTGTAATGTTTACAGGAGGGATAATGTGTCCGTGTCCGTTGCTGGTTCCTGTGAGCTACAAGCTACTAATGTGGGTGGAATTTACAAAATTGATGAAGGACTGGAATGTTATTCAACTTCATTTAATAACCAAGAGCCTAATATGTTAACCGGAGGTAAAGCTTTTGTATCTGGCACCAATTTGTTGGAGCTATGGCATCGCCGCTTAGGACACTTAAGTTTTAAAGGTATGTTAGCCCTTCGTGATTCATTAGCCTGCGGTATTAACTTTCCAAATGGAGATTTAAACTCATGTCCACCTTGTATTGAAGGTAAACAGAAAAGTAAATCTTTTCCTCGTGGTCAGGCACACAGAAGCGTGACAAAGTTGGATTTAATCCACACTGATATTTGTGGACCGATGTCCGTTAACAGTTGGAGTGGTAGTCGGTATTTTATAAGTTTCACCGATGATTTTACGCGAAAATCTTTTATTTATTTTTTGGTTCGTAAGGATCAAAATACTGTTTTGAAAACATTCATAGATTTCAAAAATGTGGTAGAAAACCAAACCGATCTAAAGATCAAGCGTGTCAGAAGTGACAATGGCACTGAATTTTGCAACAAAAGTTTCGAAAATTATTTTAAGCAATGCGGTATAATACACGAAACAACTGTTCCGTATACACCTCAACAAAATGGCGTATCGGAGCGTCTGAATTTAACTCTTATGAATAAAGCAAGATCAATGTTGCAAGACGCTGGCTTAGGTAAAAAATATTGGGCTGAAGCAGTCAATACTGCTTGTTATTTAAAGAATCGTAGTCCAACAGCTGCTCTCAAAAATACTACTCCTGAAGAGCTCTGGACTGGTTCAAAAGTTAATCTCAGCCATCTTAAAGTATTTGGTTGTAAAGCATATGCTCTTACTCCACAGTGTCAACGCACAAAACTTGATCCAAAATCAAAACCCTATATTATGCTAGGATATTGTGATCATACAAAAGGTTATAGACTTGGTGATCCTGCTGATGGCACCAAAATGATTAAAGCTCGTTCGGTAGAGTTTATTGAAAACGTTAGGGGTATTGAACTCAAGACTAATACGTCAAATAACTATTCTAATAATATGATTAATACTATTGAAGTGACCGTTCAGAATCAGGCAAATCCTCAAGCAGACATTAATATTGAATCTGATATTGATGATTATGATACACCAAATGTTTCTATTGAGTCTGTTATTCCGGATGCTGATAATGGCGAAGCTGCTGTAGATCATTCTAATAGTGATGATTCTATTAATAATCATATTGTTGATGAAATGATTCCCTCTGAATCATTAAATGTTTCTGATTCACATGCAGATGACACTATAGTTTCTGAAAACATAGAGCCTGCATCTAATGTAGACAGCAATCAAGAGATCGCAGAGCACTCTCGACCTGTACGTACACACTGTCTTCCTACTCGTTTTAAAGATTATGAGATGAACTACTTCACTGAAATAGGTCTCTTAGGAAGAAGTGAACCTCGAACTTACCTTCAAGCCATAAAGTCCGATAAAAGTGCAGACTGGTTAGAGGCTATGCAGGAAGAATACACATCTCTTATGTCACATAACGTTTGGGAGCTCGTAGACCGTCCTAAAGATTGTAACGTAATAAAATGTAAGTGGGTTTTCAAAGAAAAAGTTGATCCCAGTGGAAATTTTGAAAAATTCAAAGCACGTTTGGTTGCTAAGGGATTTACCCAACAACACGGTGTTGACTTTGAAGAAACCTTTGCACCTGTCGTTAGACATTGCACTTTACGTTTACTTTTGGCAATCGGTGTTCAAAATGACATGGATATTGAGCATGTTGATGTTAATACAGCATTCCTCAATGGGGATCTCAATGAGCGCATTTTTATGGAGCAACCACCCGGTTTTGTGATTGAGGGGCAGAATAAAGTCTGTTTACTTAAAAAGAGTTTGTATGGACTCAAACAGGCTAGTAGAGCTTGGAATGAAAAAGTTCACAAAGTTTTAGTCAGCAATGGCTACAAACAACTCAAAACTGAGAAATGTGTTTACTTTAAAAATAAGGTAATAATAGCTTTATATGTGGATGATTTCTTTATATTCAGTTCTAATGAAAATGAAAAGAAACTGCTTTACAGTTTGCTCAGTGCTAACTTCAAAATTAAAATACTGGGACCTGTAAAACAAGCCTTAGGTATGAATGTAGAGAGAAACCGTGAGCAAGGCACACTAAAATTAAGTCAATCTGAATACGTGAAAAACCTCTTGATGAAATTTGGCATGAATGAATGTCGTAGCACAAAAACTCCAATGGAAGTTAATTTTAATCTTCCAAAGGCAGATAAGGTTGATACTAGATTTCCTTATCAGGAAATAATAGGCAGTTTAATGTATCTCGCCGTTTGTACACGTCCTGATATAGCGTATGCCTGCAGCAAACTTAGCCAATATAACACATGTTATAATGAGTCACACTTTAATGCTGCAAAGCGAGTTTTACGATATCTATCGGGTACAATTGACTACGGACTCAATTTTAAAAGAGGAAGTAATGACGTGGAAATTTCATCCGACTCAGATTGGGCGGGGGATTCCAACGACAGAAAATCGTATTCTGGTTTTGTTACTAGGTTGGGTAGTTGCATCGTTAACTGGTACAGTCACAAGCAACAAAATGTAGCTTGTTCAAGTACCGAAGCTGAATATTATGCTCTTGGCAATTCTGTTAAAGAGGCAAAATTCATTCGCAACATTTTGCAAGAATTAAACTTTAGAGAGCTATCTGAATCAAATGTGATTACTATTTATAATGATAATCGCAGCACTTTAAAAATGGTTGAAAATGAATGTTTTCGTAGGACCAAACATATAGATGTTCACCATCATTTTATTCGCGAATGTATAGATCGGAAGTTGATTCGTTTGCTTTACAAACCTTCTTCTGAGCTGGAGGCAGACCTCTTTACAAAGGCTTTACCCAAGGTGAAACATAATTACTTTGTTAAGTGCTTAGGCTTAATTTGAATTATTATTTTTGGAGTTCAATTTGTTCTACTCTCGCATTATGCTGGATGCTTACATGACTCGAGTAAGGGGCAGTGTTAGAACCTCTATACTTACTTTAAACTTTTATAATAGGTATGTCAAAGAAGAAAAAGTAAGTTGTCACTATTATGTCTTCATTGTTTTAAAATATTGTTTGAATATGGTTTGAATTGTTAACAGTGTATAATAAAATGGTATTTATTCTTATCAAAATGTTTTCCTAGTCTTCGACATTTAAAACAGTATACCGTGACCGGTTTGTTCTCGGGCTGAGACCTGGAGCAATACGCGATCGAGTTTGCGAGCAAGATGCGGCAAAGTTAACGTTCGCTAAAGCTTTGGAGGTAGCGCAACAGACGGCGGTCGCGAAACTGGCGCGCGCAACTACGTGCAGCGCCGCGGCGGCGTCTACTGCTGTCAAAGATGAACCACTGTTATGGACGCGTGCAGCTCGATCTGATGGTAAAGCGCGGTCGGCAGAGGATCGCTGCGCAGTTTGTGGCATGAGGAGCCACGCGGCAGTGACATGTCGGTACAAGAACTATCGCTGCCAAAGATGTAAGGAGAAGGGCCATCTAATGAAAATGTGTAACTCGAAAATTAAAACCCTTAACAGTATCAACGTTGGAATGGCCACAAGTTTGGATGAAGTGGATTCAACATCGTGTACTGATTCAACTAATTGTAAAGAATGCCAGCTTTTCAACTTAAGGTCAGTTAATAACGAACCATTCCTAGCCTCTGTCACTTTTAACGGTAATGTTAGTTTAACCATGGAAATCGACTCTGGGTCAAGCACGAATGTTATGTCAAAAGACTTGTATTATGAATACTTTTTACACAAAAATCTTGTTAAAACGAATATTAAAATGTGTTTTTACAACGGACATAAAATTTCGCCGTTGGGGTATTTCCACACAGAAGCAACTTTTGAAGGGTTAACTCGAAACATTAGATTTTTTGTTGTCGAGAATGGTGGATCCCCGTTACTTGGGCGAGAGTTTATGTCTAAATTCAATATGAGTATTACATGTGAGACAAATAAAATTGATTTGATTGCAGCAAATAGCCCAGAGGTACGAGAACTGGTCAACAAGTATAAGGAATTATTTAACAAGGAATTAGGTTGTTACACACGTTCTGACGTAACTTTACGATTGAAGGAAGGTACGAGACCAAAATTTTGTAAAGCGCGCCCTTTGCCTTTTGCAATCAAGGATGCGGTGGAGGCCGAACTCGCAAGGTTAGTTGAGGTTGGTATACTAGAACCAGTAAATCATTCAGAATATGCAACGCCTATTGTGCCCGTTCCGAAACCGAATGGTAGCATTAGGATATGCGCAGACTATTCTGTTACGCTGAATAAAGATATTCATATTGATAAATATCCTTTACCGCGGATCGAAGAGGTTTTCGCTAAGCTGAGCAACGGCCGACACTACTCTAAGTTGGATTGCAGTCAAGCCTACAACCAGCTTAAACTGTCAGAGGAATCTCAAAAGCTGACAACTATCAATACGACTAAGGGGTTGTTCATGTACAAAAGGCTCGTTTTTGGCTTGGCTTGCGCGCCAGCTATATTTCAGCGTACGATTGAAAATCTTTTGGCGGGAATTGATGGTGTGACAGTTTTTCTCGATGACGTTTGCGTGACAGGCCCGACTAAAGCTATACACTTAGACCGATTGGAAAAAGTCTTTAAGCGGTTCCAAGAATCAGGGTTTCGGTTGGAAAAAAGCAAATGCACCTTTTTTCAGGACAGTGTTACTTATCTAGGTCATATTATTAATAAGGATGGTTTACATAAATGTCCGAAAAAGGTAGAGGCAGTCACGAAAGTAGCTGTGCCAACTAATACGTCAGAACTAAAACGGTTTCTTGGTATGGCAAATTATTATCGTAATTTTGTCCCAAATGCCTCGATGATACTTGCACCACTCCACGAATTATTACGTAGCAATACACAGTGGGAGTGGACGGATCGACAACAGGAAGCCTTCGATTGGATTAAGAGAGAACTTAGCAGTGATCGGGTGTTGGCGCATTTCGACCCGACAGCGCAGCTCGTCCTGACCGTAGACGCCGGGCCGGCGGGGCTCGGAGCTGTCCTAGCACAAGTTGACGCCGCTGGCTGCGAACGCCCGCTAGCGTTTGGGTCTCGCTCTCTCACAGAAAGTGAACGAAATTATAGTCAACTACAGAAAGAAGCCACTGCTATTATCTTTGGTGTTAAACGTTTTCATCAATATCTATATGGTAAAAGAGATCCTTTCATTCTAAAGACGGATCATAAGCCTTTGTTAGCAATTTTTGGTCAAAAGGGAGGCATGTCGGTGACCACTGCATCGCGGTTAGTACGGTATGCAATTTTTCTCTCGGGTTACAATTATAAAATTCAATATACATCCACCAAAGAAAATGTGGTCGCCGATTTCTTTTCAAGAGCTCCATTGGACCAGACCTTGCCGAACCCTGATCGAGACGAGTTCGAACAAAGCTTGCCAACATTGAATTCTCTTCAATTGGAAGGAATGCCGATCACATACAAAGATATTTCCGATGCAACTTCCAAGGATAGTGTACTTAAAACTGTCATAAAATATGTGAATGATGGCTGGCCACGTAAAATTAAATGCAAGAGCATTTTTCCATATTTTTTGTGTAAAACAGATTTAGAGTTCGTTGACGGTTGTCTCCTTAGAGGACACCGAGTAGTTATACCGTCCAAGTATAGGAATGAGATGTTACAAGAACTTCACCGCTCTCACCAAGGTATAGTGAAAACTAAAAGTGTCGCTCGTTCTCGCTTATGGTGGCCCGGCATAGACGCCGACATCGAGCGCACGGTGGGCGCCTGTCACGTGTGCGTGGCGCTGCGCCCCGCGCCACCGCGCGCCGTGCCCCAGCCCTGGCCCCGGCCCGCTGGTCCGTGGTCCAGGATACATATTGACTACATGACCGTAGCGCAATCTACTTATTTAGTAGTCATTGACGCTTATAGCAAATGGTTAGAGTGTCTCGATATGTCTAGCGGTACTACTACCAAACACTTGCTTCTAAAATTAAATGATCTATGCTCTAGGTTCGGTCTCCCTGAAAGTATAGTCTCCGATAATGACGTTAAAATTGCTTCACAAGAGTTCATCGATTGTTGTAAGTCTAACGGTATCTCGTACCTCACTTCACCAATTTACCACCCATGTAGCAATGGCCAAGCCGAAAACAGCGTAAAAACTTGTAAAAAAATGATCAAATCAATTTTAGATACTCATACATGTAAACATAAAATAAATGAAAAATTGCAACAATATTTATTTGAGTATCGTAACACACATCATTGTTCAACTGGCGCATCGCCTGCTCGGTTAATGATGGGCCGTGATTTACGCTGTAGGTTAGATCTGATTCGTCCACCGTGTAACAAGCCGTCAGATTCTTCGAATAGCCATAGTAACGATAACACGAGATTATTTTCTATAAACGATGTAGTATGGTGTCGATCTTATGTAAATAGGAAGCCAGTGTGGTATCAGGGAAAAATTATAGACAAAATAGGGAACCGCATGTATTTAGTTAAGCTAGATATTAATAATTTAGTATGTAAACGTCATGTTGACCAGCTGAGGCGTTATACTACCAATGACAAAAACAAAGAGGTCCAGAATGAACAATCTTCAACCACCTCTTTTACTCCATTCCAACTATTAGATTCTGATGAACTAATAGATGACTGGCAGGACGCGACGGATCTAGAAGTGGAAGTAGAGGCAGGAGAGCTGCCGGGATTGCAAGAGGAGAACACGCTACCGCTAGCAGAGGAACCAAGTGTTTTGTCACCACCGGCAGGGGTAGCGGAGTCTACCGAGGCACCGCCCACTATAGAGCAGGCGCCACCGACGCAGGTAGCGGCACCACCGCAACCCGTATCTTTGGAGAATCCTACGATAGGTGACAGAGTTCTGAGAGCCCGAAAACCTATAAATTATAAAGAATAATGTAGGTCCTTGTGTATGTTTATATTGTTTATGTTTTAATTTACATAACTGAGATACTAGTAGTATTTATTTAAGTTTGATTGTTCCCGGTTCCTCAAGTAAGGGTGGAGGAGCTGGTATGTATCCTCCCGCGATGGATTGTCGATGGTTTTCGGAATGTCATGTGCTAATCAATATATATTCTTTTGTCCTGTTATGAATCGTAGTTTTATTTATATAATATACTAATAATTCCCATACATTTCAACCGGCCATGTGCCACCCGTATCCAGCGACCTTCACCAGGTCATGAGTCCACCTTGTGAGGAGCCTACTCACGCTGCACCTTCCGGTACGTGACCACCACTCGAGAACCTTACCTCCCCAACGGCCATCGGTTCCACGCGCGACGAGTCCCGCCCACTTCAGTTTAGCGATTCGAAGAGCTATATCGGTTACGTTGGTTCTGCTACGGATGGTCACATTACTAATCCGATCTCGCAGAGAGACTCTTAGCATAGGCCTCTCCATTGCCCTTTGGGTGACTTTGAGCCTTCTTATAAGGCCCATTGTAAACATTGGCTGATAGAGTGACAGCGTGAGTGGTTCGCGTAGGGCGAGCCGTCGGGCCTGCGGCCCTCCAGCTGATAGAGTGACAGCGTGAATGAATCGCCTAGGGCTGATAGACTCACAGCGTCAGTGGTTCACGTAGAGCGGGCTGTCGGGCCTGCGGCCCTCCAGCTGATAGATTGACAGCGTGAGTGGTTCGCGTAGGGCGAGCCGTCGGGCCTGCGGCCCTCCATCTGATAGAGTGACAGCGTGAGTGGATCGCGAAGGGAGAGCCGACGGGCCTGCAGCCCTCCAGCTGATAGAGTGACAGCGTGAATGAATCGCGTAGGGCGAGCCGTCGGGCCTGCGGCCCTCCAGCTAATAGAGTGACAGCGTGAATGAATCGCGTAGGGCTGATAGACTCACAGCGTCAGTGGTTCACGTAGAGCGGGCTGTCGGGCCTGCGGCCCTCCAGCTGATAGAGTGACAGCGTGAGTGATTCGCGTAGGTCAAGCCGTCGGGCCTGCGGCCCTCCAGCTGATAGATTGACAGCGTGAGTGGTTCGCGTAGGGCGAGCCGTCGGGCCTGCGGCCCTCCAGCTGATAGAGTGACAGCGTGAGTGGATCGCGAAGGGAGAGCCGACGGGCCTGCAGCCCTCCAGCTGATAGAGTGACAGCGTGAATGAATCGCGTAGGGCGAGCCGTCGGGCCTGCGGCCCTCCAGCTAATAGAGTAACTGCGTGAGTGATTCGCGTAGGGCGAGCCGTCGGGCCTGCGGCCCTCCAGCTGATAGAGTGACAGCGTGAGTGAATCGGGTAGGGCGAGCCGTCGGGTCTGCGGCTCTCCGGCTGATAGAGTGACAGCGTGAGTAGATCGCGTAGGGAGAGCCGTCGGGCCTGCGGCCCTCCAGCTGATAGAGTGACAGTGTGGGTGAATCGCGTAGGGCAAGCCGTCGGCCCTCCAGCTGATAGAGTGACAGCGTGAGTGATTCTCTTAGGGTAAGCTGTCGGGCCTACGGCCTTCCAACTGATAGAGTGACACCGTGAGTGGGTCGGGTAGGGCGAGCGATCGGGCCTGCGGCCCTCCAGCTGATAGAGTGACAGCGTGAGTGTTTCGCGTAGGGCGAGCCTTCGGGCCTGCGGCCCTCCAGCTGACAGAGTGACAGCGTGAGTGGTTCGCGTAGGGCGAGCCTTCGGGCCTGCGGCCCTCCAGCTGACAGAGTGACAGCGTGAGTGGTTCGCGCAGGGCGTGCCGTTGGACCTGCAGTCATCCGGTTGATGAGACTGAGAGTAAGAGTATACCCCTCGGGTTCGCATAGGGCGTGCCGTCGGGCCTGCGACCCTCTGGTTGATAGGCTGACAGCGCAGGTGGTTTGCGTAGGACGTGCACTTGGACCTACGATCCTCCAGTTGACAGAGAGGAAGATGGAGTCTCTTGGATTTACGTAGTGCGTGCCATAGTGCCGTTGGGCCTTTGGCCCTCCGGTTGATAGATTGCATGGATTGACCCTTATGGCCCTCGGTATGCGTCGGACTTTCCGTCAGACCTGCGGTCCTCCGGTTGGTCGACTGAGAGAGTGAGTTTATATTTTATAGTCTCGAAATTCGAATTCTATAATGTGTACAATATAAAAAATTTTACTAGTTTGTCTCAATAAACCAAATTGATTGATATATTCCTTATTGTCAGGTCTCCGTTATCTAAGGTACTTATTTTATGAATAACTATACGTCCATTTGAGACACTTCGGGCATTCAAGCTTACATAAGCCCAGCCTTTGGTTTTCATTTGTCGATCGAGATATTTTATAACATTTTTTTAGTATCGGATTTCTAAAAATATCTATTCAGCAGGGATTCGCCTCCCGTTACACATAAAATAATGTTCATTACGTTTACATATGTGTCGTGATTAGTGATGAAAGCGCGAGAGTATAAGCGCTACTTAGCATGCATAATTTGTATTACATATTATAAACAACATCATTGATCTAGAGTAAGTAGGTATAGTATCGGAAATTATCTTAACAATTGTACTAAAAACTTGAAAATAAAATAAGTAAAAAAAGTTTTAAGTTAAACGGTTTTTATTGTACCAAAAACTAGAAAATAAAAATGTATTGTATCTAACCGTAGATGCTACTTTCTGTAGATTACTCACTTGAAACTATTATCACTGTAGTCTTCCCAAGTCGGATGCTGAAAGCCACTTTTAGCCTCTATGTCAGTGGATTATGCGTTACCTAATCGGAAACTTTTACCAAACTAAAATAAAAACGTGGGGCGTTATTATAAAGAAACGTACAAGTTCAAAATATGTAATTGTAGCTTTAATTTTGCAATTAATCATCCATCTGTTCCATCACTTCTACAGAGGTAAATAACTTTTATCAAGGCCAGAACAAAACTTATTACACTATTCCTGTCTTGATTTCTATGTGTTTTCTTAAATAACTATAGTGACTTAATCACAATTGCGTACGCCCCACGTTTTTATTTTAGTTTGGTAAAAGTTTCCGATTAGGTAACGCTTAATCCACTGACATAGAGGCTAAACGTGGCTTTCAGCATCCGACTTGGGAAGACTACAGTGATAATAGTTTCACGTGAGTAATCTACAGAAAGTAGCATCTACGGTTAGATACAATAAATTTTTATTTTCTAGTTTTTGGTACAATAAAAACCGTTTAACTTAAAACTTTTTTTACTTATTTTTTTTAAGTTACACTTAATTACAACTCCACAAATTTTTTTAAGATTTTCGGAGCAGCAAAGTAGGTACGAACATTTGCTATTATTGATATGGCTGTTATGTCATCTGCTTTTGAAATTAGCTGTCAACGAGCGGTTACCTTGAGTACGTTGCTCTACATTGCGCGCCGAATAATTTGTGCGGATAATTTTGTTGCTCTAATTTTAAGTAAAAGTTATCCATATGTACTTATTATGTCCTAAACTAACACCCGTTAAGAGCTACGCCCGTATTAGACTTACACCCTGTATTTTGTATTTTTTCACTTCTCACGTAATTACCATTAAAAGATACATAATCCATAACACTAATCGTAAACATATAATATAATGGCATTTGACGTCTTTGACACATATCGTGAAATAGGTTCGCAGATATAGGTATTTTTACGTTATCTCTGTATCGTTTATCAATAAATTTGACTAAAAACGTATGATAACTCATGTTAAAGATTTTAAGTTCATAATAAAACCAGATTGTGTTCTAAAAGTGCGTGATTATGGAATAATGCAAGTTTTTTTGTTAATTTACTTTTTTTTTTTTCAGATTCTACTGACATTTGGTGTAGTATCATCACATTTCATGGTCAGTTATATTTGGGATGTAATATTATCCCTATTACCGATGATTCTTGTCTTATCCCGAAACCTAACTAAAGGCCTATGGCTATATCCTTCTAACTTTATTCCGGAACGCTCAGATTTATTTATTTTATTCTTATTACTAGATTTGAGTCAGATTACGGTACATTTACACCATCTAATTTATAATCGGGTATTCAAATAAATATAAAAAAAGAAATAGGGAAAACTACGTAAAATTAAAAAAAAAATACTGTTAATTTTAAAGAATTTGTTTATGAAAATTATTCGTTTGCATCTAATCGCTTAGCAATATGCAATTTAACTTGGAAGCTACGTTTGAGGATCGTACACAGTCATCAAAATATTTTATTTACTTCAATAATTGCAAAAATTGTGTCAATATTTGTTACATTACAACCACGGGACTTATGGATTGTCAAAAATATACAAAACAAAAACGACATAAACTAGTAACTATTGGATATCAAAAGCTTACCAGCGTAACTCTTCACTTCCATATTAGTAAAAACATTACAAATTATCTTTTAGTAAACCGTCAAATAAAGTGGTGCATCTGTTTTTACTGCTATGTTAAAGCCAAACTTTTAATTGCCTATGCCTGCGCGTGAAGCCGTTCCTCCTAATAAATTGATAAAAAAAACTTCTTGTTCGGTTTATTAAAATTACCTAGCACGTGATTTTTCTAATAGTGAAGTTTTTAATGTGTTTTACACTGACAATTTAATTTTGTAACGGTCTATCATATTTGATTATTATTTTCAATACATTGTTCAATCATTTTTAGGTATCTATTTCGCATTGTTTAATATTAAAACATATCTACCTAATGATTAGTAATGGCGACAAAGAGGACACGGGAGTTACCCTGATAAGAATCGTTATGGACAACAGGATGCTGGGATTATCAAATCCCACATGTTCCTACACATTTGTTTTATCACTATCGTAATAAAATAATAATTATAGTGCCTAAGATTTGGTTTTAATGTTTTAAAGCCATGTTTTATGCGCAATGAGAGGAAATGTATTTTTGGCATTTTTGTGTATCAAGATCAAATGCGGGTAGTTCCGCGCAGCCTATACTCTGTTTGGTATGTGGTGTTTAAAAAAAGGTAAACAATCTTGCAGTATCTTCTTATTGAAAAATTCATATAAAAATCCAAACTAGGTACTTAATGAATCAAAAACAATGAAAATCACTCTATTTCCTTGCTATATTATGTATATTTGCTAAATCTTATTTTCTACTCGTAGTTTTCAATAAAAAGATACTGCAAGATTGTTTACCTTTTTTTAAACACCTAACCAAACAGAGTATAGAAGGTGTTGATACATTTTATCACCTATCTGCGTGCTACCACGGGTGTAGTGTCATGCCTGAAACTTCAGGATAAAATGAAAAGTTTACGCGATTAAGGCCTTATTATCGTTAACATATGTTATTATGTAATTTATTGATTATAAAGTTCTAAAATCCTAAATATCTTCATTGGACAGTAAGCTATCAGGCTTCTTCTCGCAGATGAAGGGGCAGGGTCGGTTGCACCAAACATCGTCGAGCTGGCCGTTGTTGAACATGGCTCCGCAGAATTGAGCGCTGGAGTTGTCCGGCTGGCCACCTGACCACTTGTCGTAGCCTGCCTCTTTTAGTGTTTGTCCTAAAACAAAAAAAAATGTCTTATTTACCTGCTTATTCATAAAATGCTCCTAACTTAAGAAGCCGATAAGTAATGCCTGTCCCTTTCGGTTTATTTAATATAGATGAAGAGAGAAAATGATGCGACTGAAAAAAGTCTAAGACCTGCGACCATATATAACATGGACGTCTAACGCCAGCTCAAAAATGCCCCCAAAAGCAATTGTTCAATTGTGCCAAGATGAATAGCGCTTTTCTTAACACCGCCACAGTATACACCAGTAATTACTCTTCTAACAAATGAACGCCGCGCGGCCACGCACACAGGCGCACTACACGCACGCAGCGAGTACATGCAAATTGGGATAATTTGGGATAAGTCAGTTGGGGTCGGCCGGCCGCGCAGCGCGCTTTGTGTCGTATTGCGTTCGAGATAGAAAATTAAAAAAATGACATCAGTGCCGAACACATTACGGTATTGTAATGTTTTAATGATTCTGTGCATGAGACTAACGTATGCGGAGTGAAATTTGCACAAATTTTGAACAAGTAAAAACACAAGTAAAAGTAAAAAAATTAAATTTAACTTGTGTCTCAATGCTAAATTAATTTGTATACAATTGTTAATTAAATTGGATAGTTTTGTCGGGTTTGGCATCTTTCTTTAGAAATTATGGCCAATTGAGTAGAACAATGTCGCACAACTGCATGTATTTTCCACAAGACACATTTGCTAAGGCCAAAATCGACGATGATTCTGATTTTTTAGAAGAAGGCAAGATTTGAAACACTGTTTTATAAAAATCTCGCATTCTTTTCGTTTCCAATAAATGATATTAGAAACCCTAGTGTAATGTAACAATTTGGCTACAGCCACTTTTCAGAAAGAGCTCGAATAAAGGAAATTACGTTAACCCGAATCACAAAATCGAACAGGGAGCTCAGAAATACTTCTAAATATGACAACAAAATTGATGAAAAACATCCTCAAATCATGGGCATTACGAAACATAAACAAAGAGCAAGCCTATCAACACGGAAAATAAAAATAAACAACTTTGAAAATATGACTTCGCCATTTGATCAAAAAGTGTAAAAAAACACTGCTTTTTCAGTAACGGATGTCACGGTGAACGACTTATAGCTAATTTCAATTAAATATTTTTAGCATAATAAGTAAGTATCAATAGACCAATTAACAAGAATATGAAATATAATGAGCAAAGGATTTTTATTTAAAAAGTTTTCCTACAGAAGATAAAATTAGAGGCAAGAAAAATGCTAACATTTGTTTTTTCGACATCAATGGATAAAGTATCATAAAACTAAAGTTATGCACTTTGGATTCAAGTAGTTTTTATCTTGCATGAATACTTGTTAAAATCGATATTAAAAAACGTACATGTTCAAGAAAATAATAATGATATCATTTATTTAATATAATATTAAACTTTGTGCAGATTTCATTCCGCATACGTTAATCGATACCTAAGGTACATAATATTTAATATTATTTTTCATAATCATCAGTATTCAATACTGATGCAATGTCATGATGTGGTATTGTAGTACTCATATTGACAGTTATACCTATAGTACCTTTGTACCAAGTCGAATAATTAATTTTGTTCAACCCTGTGCAGTAGGTATCATTCGCGTCGCCACTGCCGGAGAGTGACTACTGGACTTGTCTTTATACTGTGACACCGCGCATATTTCGGCGCAACATCTTTGACAAACGTTTATAGAAGATAGCCAATTAAAACTTTGATGGACCAATCACAACTATTTTAAATGGCGGTTTAAGTTTTTATAGTGTGATATTGACAATCAGTACCGTGACGCATTAAACAGGGGGTGACACTTGTCAATTAAAATTCAGGACCGTTTTTGAAAGGCAATTTAATATGGTGTGCGGCTTCCATGTTTTATTTGTTCGTAGTCTAAGACCAAAGGGGATAAACAATTATTATCGGCCTACTAAGTTAGGATACCTTTATGAATAAGAGGGTTAGTCAACTATGGATTGTATACAACAAAAGCTAAACATGGCAGTTTGAACGTAGTGCAAAACAATGCGCTAAGCTAAGAATTTGCCAAATTACGGGACACTAGCTGTCACGCTTCAATTGGATCACCTACAAAATATGACATTGACAATGATTTTGAAAGTAAAAAAGAATCAACATTTCAGTAGGCATAATCCCCGTATAAATATAACTGTTACATAAAATTAACACTATACCTTTCAACAGGCATAGAAAAGAAAGCACAGCTAACGTTTATCTGAGATGTACCTATATTTTAATCGAGAATGAAAGAAACAGGCACTTATGCTTTCTACCCATACTCGCCGATAAATAAAAAGTCAATCATTTTCGTTCATGTATATTGCAGTTATAACCCGACAGTTTTTTTTGGGTAAATAAATTGAAATAAAATCTCTTTCAGGAGGATCTGCTTATTAATGTTATTATGACAAGAAAATTGTCTAATACTGTTTGTGATCTTTTGTTGTCAGTTGTCACACTCACCATGAATGGTCATCCACATTCCGTGTTCTTCCCAATCAGTATGGCCTATGTGGACCACGTGCTTGATGAAGTTTCCGGGCATGCTCAACGGAGGATGTTTTGCATAGATCTCTTTAAGAACCTGATCACAGAAAACATTACTTTAATCTAACACCTGAAAATTAAATAGTTATTTATTATACAAGGGGGCAAAGTTGTTGTTTAACTGTCGTGCCAATATTGAGACCTGAGCTAGCGAAAGATTCCAAAATTGAGCCACGAGCGTAGCGAGTGGTTCAAAAACTGGACTCTTGAGCATTGCGAAGGTCTCAAGGCACGAGAGTTGAACAAACTTTGCCGCCAAGTGTAATACAACTTTTTTCCCCTCACTATCGCGAGGAAATATGATTACAAATCTCATCCAAATGTAAATTAACTTAAAGAAACCATTTAAAACTCAATGTCGAAACGTATCGTAGAATAGAGTTACTTCTGGAACTTAAATATAGCCAATGGCTTACAAAGTCACCCATGATAAACGACCAATTTAACATGTGAGCTCCGATTGCGCATGTTTACTACGGTCATACAGATACACTTATACTAGGCAGTAGGGGGCTATAGGAATTAGAGAAATGTCAAATTACTTTAATCACAAGTTGGTAAAAAGCGTTTTTACCCGCTCGTATTAAAGGATAAACGAGCGCTTTACGAGCTAGTGAGGGGAAAAAGTTATTTGCCAGCAATTTTTACATCTGATATGTATTTCTATTCATTTACTTTTCTAGATCAAATGATGCTTTCAAGGAGTCACGATCATAACTGCTATTTTGGATTGAAGCGGACAATACTTATAGGTATATATTTATTTATTTATTTAATCTTTATTGCACAATAAATAAAGTACAAAAGGCGGACTTAATGCCATAAGGCATTCTCTACCAGTCAACCATTAGGCCAAACAGAAATTAAAAGTATTGGTGCGGTGAAAGACACAAAGATATATTAGGTATAAGCAAAATTTTTGTCTGTCCCTACTGACTGGATTAAAATGAAAAGTCATAATATAATAATTTTGACTGATAGGTCCCAGAAGTTCGTTTTTTAAACATTTTTCTAATATAAATACTTAATAATGATTATAAAAAATCTAAATTATAATGCCTGATCGCAAAATAAATATCAGTCAGTCAAATACATCTTTTCACTTATATTATATGACTACTAGTATGTCGTTATATACATAGTTTTGTGATCTAACCTGAGCTTCAGTATCACTGTTGATAATAGCAAGATGGCCGCCTTCACTCGAGCACGCTGAGAAAGCGCGCGGCCATGTTTGTGGCTCGGTGTGGAATTTGTAGCAGCTGCCTGTTCTGATGTCTAAAGTGTAACCTGCAAAAACACCAATGACCTTTTCAAAAAACTTATGTACGAAAAATCATTTGATATTCACAAGTGCGTTACGGTGAAGGAAAACATCGTGAGGAAACCTGCATACACATGCGAAGAAATTCAAGGGTCCCCGGTCCACAAGTACTGGGCCAACGTTGGGACCACGCAAAACCACTGACCGTTAGAACTAGCTGAGATTTGGCAAGCATTGAGCATGGAATGAAATTTTAGTTCAAAACCAAAGTCCATAGTTTCATACCACCTTACTCCTAAAGGAAGGTTGGTATTCGTAGTTTGTAGTTATCTAGGTTATATTAGATACTTACTGTTATCCACAGTACCACAATTGTTAACCGCTAAATTGGGCAGTTTCTTCTTGTAGCAGACGTATGCAAATACGTCTGAACAGTTAACGTCAGCTATTGTACCGTTAGGCAGCATCAAAAGACAATCTTCCTTATTATCCGCGTTGTCTGGCTCGCCGGCCGCCCAGTTGATGTAGATGCGGTTTAATGGGATACCTGAAGATATCATGTTAAGATTTGTAGGCACATTTTGAAATTGGTGATATTATAATAACAATTATGCAAGCAGCGAAGGCCAACCTTCACTATACTCCGACTATAAGAAATTTCGTGATATAGGTACCTACTTACTCGGAGGTAAAATACTCTCACATTCCCACGAAATTTAGCCTTGTAGGAGGCCAGAGGTTTTATGTACGCTGTTGTTGGATTCTTTGGAATCAAGATAACAGCATAATTATAGGTAGGCTTTGTAATTCGTATTGTGGAAAAAAAATACAATTAAGTGACGACTATCCATAGAAGTGTCAGATTTTCCTAATTAAATTTGATTAAGGTAGTATACCTATACTAAATAGACACCTCTTGATATTGATATCACTGGAGAGTGGAATATTCTCATACATATTTAATTGGTTCAACAAAGTAAGACACGGATTCATTTGAATGGTGCAAGTTTAGAAATTTTACATTAATTTTCAAGTAGGTACCTTCAATGGAATAGTAATCTCCTTTAGAGTACGTGGCATGTATGCCAGTAAATATTCCACAGGTTATTGCTTGATTGTTCATCAATATGGCTTGCATAGCACGGCGTAGGTTATCCGTTTCTGGTGAAACGAGAACAGCACCTGACGGCAAAATACAGGAAATATTACGACAATTCTGGTAACAATTTCTGGCTACGAAATTGGCCTAGGCGACCGGTGGCGGCGACCAGCGGTCATTTGCAACAAATTATGCATGCCACGAGCCTGGTATAGGAATATACAAGTTCTAGAACATTTTCAAATTTGCCTGCTGTTTCTGGAAGTTTTTATGAGAATATTCTCATTCATGTTGACACAGAAAGGACTCCGGGCCTAAAGTATAGAAAATGTGGTTTCAGTCAAATCTTCTGAAATTTTGATATGTTATAGATTTCAGTGACCTGAACAAAAAACTCTATGGGTGCTACCATGGTTTCCGGGTCCCTTTCCATGTTCTGCTCGATTTTGTACCAGATAACAAAGTAGTACTTAGTTCTACTTCGGGTCCATTTATTTAAACAATTGACATTAGTTTGAAACTTTTTTGTGATAATGCTGGTTAGTTAAAGATATAAAACGTCTACATACAATGCCGGCTGAGTTCAGCAATCGGCCACAATTAATACACACACGGGACTCGTTGTTGAACTCAGCCGGCATGTTGTTCATAGATTCTCTGAACGAAAAAGCAGATTTAATTTTTTCTTCTGGTAGGGATCCGCCGCAGTGCACGAAAAACAACAGCATTATTATATACGAAGCAATGTCCTCCATTTAAAAGTAGCGCCATATTTTCTAATGTTTGAATGAGTTCATATTTTACAAAGTTAAGTAGGTATATTAAAGAATCACACATTTATACTTCGTTTTATTTAAGATTAGAATTATCTGTCAAACGGGTGAACAAAGAAGCAGTGGTCGTAAACCTCCCTTCTTCGATTTCGGCCGATACCACTGAATTTCTCGGAACTTAAGATGTATATACATATCATTTGATATTTACCGATAGCTGAACGCATAGTTTTCACATTTATTATTAATTTGTTGGCAAAACTGTATTAAAAAAGTTATAAGTGTTTTATAAGCAAGATGGCGGCAATTTAGAAAAAAGATATACCTATATTGAAAGTTTTCGTTTAGTGTTTGGCGGTTTTTAACAAAGTATTTTTTTTTATTTGTAACTAATATCGTGTCATAAAGACTGAGCAGATAACAATACTAAGACAACCCTACGCATCGGCAACGTCGTTTAGTATTTGTCGCCATTATAGGCGGTCTGGGACGCTCTAATGTAGTTTGAATTTGGTAACAAAAAAGAAAATAAAACTCAGATGACATACACAGTTTTATTCACTGTCAGTGGAAGAGTCCGAGGACTCGGAACCACCAACGTTTATAATATTTTTTTCCACAGTGTTATCTATTACATTATCTAATTTCATTTAAAAAATTATATTCTTTTAAAATGTTATATACCGTAGCCAACGATATGCCATGCAGCAGTCTTTTTCACACGTTCCGATTTAGTGGGATATTCCTTTCTATGGCACATTTTTTAATTTGTAAATATTCACCACCATCCGCTTTTCACTGGTAGTCACTGGATTTTGTTTTCACACATTTTAAATGTGCACCAACAAACAAAATATCTATATAGATCAACAATTAATAACAAAATTGAACAAAAACGATAACAACAATCTTTAAGTAAGCTAACAGCAATATAAAACACAACCGACTCAACCGACAACAATATGAAGTCGAATGACAGACAGTGACATTTTAAAATTGTGTGAGAACTCTGCCTCTTTAGGTTTTTTAATGTACAACCTTTCCATGAAAAATTGCAAACGCAATTTATTAAAATTATTATCTTTTCATCTTAGAATATAAATTAACTAACATTATGTTTCTTATCTGTTCACAACACTGAGTAATGTGTATTAATACCTATAGCATGATAATAAATTCGTGATATTTAATAACTCGTATTTACTGTTGGATCCGCAGAATTTGCCTGTAAAAAAACCTTATATCTCGTTCTGCGAAGGTCTTTCTAATGCTAAAAAAAACGAAGTATAGCTATGAACGATAAGTCAATCACGTGCGTATGAAGTTGACATTGTAGACGTTTTATGTCTTTAACTAACCAGCATTATCACGAAAAAGTTTCAAACTAATGTCAATTGTTTAAATAAATAGACCCGAAGTAAAACTAATTACTACTTTGTTATCTGGTACAAAATCGAGCAGAACATGGAAAGGGACCCGGAAACCGTGGTAGCACCCATAGAGTTTTTTGTTCAGGGTACTGAAATCTATAACATATCAAAATTTCAGAAGATTTGACTGAAACCACATTTTCCATACTTTAGGCCCGGGGTCCTTTACTTTCAGATTAGGGATTATTTATCACGCAATGTTTTTAACAGTCTACAACACGGCGTTTGACGTTTGTAGTAGTTAATGCTGCTGCTCATCATCTCAATCTTGTAAACGTATGATCAGTAGTAGTTTAAAACTGGTTGGGGTGGTAACAAATGTATCCTTAGTTCCTTACTGCTTTCACCAAGCGGCTTATAAGGTGTTATATATAAGCTATATGTTAGCTACATACATAAATGTCAATTAAAACAAAAGTAAGTATCTACAGTTAGCAATAAAGTAGTCCAAACCTTTGGACAGTTTTTATTTAATGGCAAATATATGATAATATCGCATACGTAACATTTCGGCTACTTCGGAAAAGGCTGAGAACACAATTTTTTTTTTTTTTTTATACTACGTCGGTGGCAAACAAGCATACGGCCCGCCTGATGGAAAGCAGTCACCGTAGCCTATGGGCGCTTGCAACCCCAGGGGTGTCACATGCGCGTTGCCGACCCAATAAGAACTTGTACACTCCTCTTTTGAAGAACCTACTACTTATATTTGACCAAGTCATCGTTCACAGTTCGTACACGGCTCAAGTTGGCAATATAATATTCTCCAGCTATACGGATTCAATTCAAGTAGCTATTATACAATTCAAACATTCTGTAAGAGACATCCTTATCCTTGTAGAATTCCCCTCAAATTACAGATAAACTTGTATCACCAAAGTGTTTCCCACCGAAACGCTTCATGTCATATACCTTCTCTGAAACACCGAAATCTGGCATCCCGCCAAGTTGCCGGGATCTGATGAAGCTTCAGCCAACCATCTACCTCTTGGTAATAGTCATAATCAAAGCGGAATAATTTCCCATCTGCAAAGGAATAATATAAGTAGCAAAAGGACCACTTCTTTTTCACTGGTTTCAAAAACAGGCGGAGGTTCTCAACTCAACTGTTTTTTTTTGTATTTATGCGATATATATTACTCGATATCTCCGCGAATCGTAAATTGATTTTTTTTTAATATAAGGATACCCATTACGCAACCCCATGATGATGGTACCGTTCGTTGTCACCCAGTCGGGATTTGATGCTGGGATTTTGAAGATATCGGGGATCTTGGAGATATCGTTTGAAGTCGGGTTTTATTGTTTTCATTTGGTGATTAGATTATTGCGTATGGGTTTCCAATAGCTTTCTTGAAAGATACGCTTCATAAAAACTATTGGAAACCTACTGATACTACGAAACTATGAAGGAAGGTGTGTGTTGATAATTGGTACCTAAGTTAAAGATAATTGGTAAGGTAAAGTTAAAAAAAATATTGTTCTTGAGCTAAGTTCAAATGTATTTATTTTACCCAACTTCAAAAAAGGAGAAGGTTATCAATGTGTCGAATTTTTTTTTATATGTATGCTCAAAGGCATAAAATAAGGTGTATATATAAAAATTCTAAAAAATATGTCCCAGTGCACTTTAATTCTGTGTTATTAAAGAGCGTCGTAACATATTTATAAGAGCATTCTTTTATATTTTTTTGTACTTGACTGTACGTTCTCCGATTATTTGAAGACGATTTGACCGATTTAGATTTTTTTATGACATAGTACATAGCTACACGCTGTCGTAGAATTTATAGTAGTCGAAGAGAGTAGTGTATAAGTTAGCAACGTCTGTCTGTGGACAAACAACGATGCTATTTTCGTGCGATTACTACATATTAGAATACTATATATTGATTCAAACCTTGACGATTATCACTCATATTTTAAAGACAAACGGGTCTTAATCGCGTAGGCAGCCTCAGAGTCTGCCTGCGACCACGGGTGTAGCGTCATACCCGAAACGTCAGGATATAATTAAACGTAGGTTTACGCGATTAAGACCCGTTTGCCTTTAAAATATAAAACATTAAAATACTAGTAATATAAATAGTATACAAGGTGGAAAAAACAAATGCCACATGGATGGCAACTACGTTAAATATTATAAATAGCACATTAAATATTGTGTAAGGGAGCCTTTCCTTTGTTTTTAAAAGCAATAAATACTGCATTTAAGGATTTAGGAAAAATCTCTTGCCTCTGTCGGGACTCAAACCGGCCAAATGTGACAAAAAGTAACATGACGTATTTTATGGTGCGTTTTCATGGCCTTCCGTTATTCTCATTGACCCTGACAATCTGCATCATAAAATACGGCACGTTATTTTTATATACAACTTGTGAATAGACACACACCACTTAATCTATGTATTATTAAATAAAAACTTACTTGCTATTACCGAACAAAACACTAAGAAAAAAATACTGTATAAAATCATGTTCACTAAATTGTTACTCCTAAAATGTTCTTTGATTTTTAATGAGAGCAAATTTAATAAATACTGTGTTTATACCGGCTTCAATTTCCTGCTTTGTAAGCCGATACATCAGCGGCAAATGTGCACTGATTTATTTTTAAAGCTTATATTTATAAGGGTTATCAGTTAATTTAAGGCGACTGGTATGAGAATAGGAATTCAGAAGTTTAATGTTCTATAACGACGATATTACTCTTAGAATTAGTTTGTTGTGTACTCATTAAAATATGTGTTTTATTTTATTTTATGTCTGCTAACAAGAAAGTTATTGCTATTCGAAAACGAATGCTTTATCAGATACTTATGTATAGTGACGCGGGCCATAAACGTTTATGTAGGTACCTTATCTATTTGAAATTATTCGACAGTGATTTATAATACATGCTATATTGGTTTAAAACCTTTAGTGATTTTCTAAGGCGTCCTGTCTGCAACCACGGGTGTAACGTCATGCCTGAAACGTCAGGATAATACTCAACGTAAATTTATGCGTTTAAGCATGCAACCATCCGTTTTTCGAATAACATTTTAAGTAATGTACGAGTATATATACGTTTGTTTTAGGCAACATATACGTTTTCAGCCAGCATATTTGTCATTACATATCTTTAAAATATACTACATAAACATATTAAAAATCACTAAAACCTTTCAAGGAAATATTTCAATCTCTCAATTAAGCATTTTAAAATCTCTGACGATTAAGTTAATGCACTAAATTATAAGTTTGCCCGTGTAATGGATATAATATATCTAATGTATCCCAATCGTCGTTAAGGTTATCAGTTATCGGTCGCCTTAACAGAGTGCCTCTTATCCATGCTCTCTCGCTAGATGTTATTTTATTGTTTCTTGGAACTATTCTAATTAAGTACTTAGATACATAAGTATTATTAATATCATTTTCCTTATTAAATAAGAAGATAAATATTAAAGGTACCGTAAACTTAATACTTACCTGAAGTTCGTGTAGTAACGGCAGTAAGAATACATTTGTCACAAGATTTGTCACCACCCCAACTCTTCCCAGGGGTGTCGTAAGAGTCGACGAAGGGATTCAAGTGTCACTGACTTTTATTTATCTATGATTGATGATAGGCAGCAGCGTTATCATAGTGAACACACCACTGCGATCGCCAACCCGCTTGCTCAGCGTGGCGATTATTGGCATTTACGTCCTAATGCGTCTATACGCATAGTTAATAGGAGAGGCCTACGTCCAGAGCAGTGGACTAACATAGGCTGATGATGATGATGATGATGATGATGACGTCCTAATGCGTCCATACGCATTAGCTAATGACCGTTGAGCTAGAGACCGTTGTCCAGCAGTCGACTTATATTGGCTGATGATGTGATAGTTACATCCTCCATTACCATCAACTACTTAAAAGTAGTTGCTGAATAAATAGTTAGGTAATTGTAACTGTTTCTAATTTTGTGATGAAGTGTTATATCTTTTGAACTAAGTAATATTTTCAAGCGAGACATTATTAGCAAATGTAAAATTTGCCGAACTCTAAGATGGCCAGCTATTTCGCTAGGTATACAATGTAGCCATGAGGAAAGGGAAAAAAATTAACTGCGGATTTCTGACCAAATTTTAAGTCAAAAGTGTCTCATGAAGTTTGCCGGATTCCGTCTATTTTATGAGATAATATATTTTTTAACCGTTTTGACCGTTTCACAATGGTAGACGCATTTTAGGTACCGTAAAACTACCCAACTATAGTCCAAAAGCTAATTCATCGCCTAGTTTACAGTCGCGTCGCCGTTACGTAGCTTTAGACACTGGTCTCACTGCGAGACTGGACTTTTTGGTTACTTTTGCCTCAACTTATCAGTGTCAGTGTAACTTTGGCGTTAGCATGGCGTTAGTGTATCGGGTCACAGATAAAATATAGGGAAGATTCCGTGTATTAAGACATACATAAACAAACTATTGTCATCCTTCACCATCTCAAGACGTATTCCATAAGGGAAAAGAGACAAATAAAGTAGCTCTACTTGGTCGTGAACTCCATCAATGACTCCATTTTCTTGAACAATGCTACCAACCTGACTAGATAAAATGTCATTACTATTAGTGATGTCCAGTCTTCATCGTATACTTTTATCGGCAATAATAATATTTTTACCAAATTAGGTAGCGAATACAGTAGGAATAAACCTTATTTCCTACTCAGAATCACGATCTTCTTCGATCGTGATTTCAAAATCTACATTTTAGGATAAAAATAAAATCACCAAGTTAACGAAATATTTTCTTTAATTAAAATGTCATAATGAGGGTTTCCTAAAACGTATGCCACTAGTTGGCGCCACTTAGCCGTAAGGTCCCGCTAAGAAACACAATTATCTAGCCCCAAAGAAAGACTAACTAAATGGTTTTTTTTTTTTTAATAAAGTTTAAATTTTTTTATGTATTTTTTTTAACTCATACAAAATATTTAAACCAGAAACTATAAACATAGAATTTAGACAAGTTTCTGGACCTGCTCCCGCCCTAGTGATTTCAGAAAACTCTCATTATGACATGTTTTATGGAACTTATCATTCCTTAAAGCATACCTAACAATTTTGGTATGATGGCTTCTTTATAATTAAATTAATCAGTCTACACAAGTATCACATGAGCGTCATTATTAAACTAAACTTAATTTACTTGCTGGTTGACATGACATTGGATGATTACCAAATATGGTGGGTAGTACGTCAGAATGTAATCACTTATGCGCGTACCCTTGCCTGAAACAACAGCTTAAAATTGTGCGGAGCATATTTTTGAATACTCTTTAGGGCACCAGTCGTCTGCCTTTTTGATATTTTTGACCCATAATAGCCTTTGTTCAGTGTCCAGTGGAAACCTGTTGGACATTAAAAACATCGATTCATTTTTGAGTTGACTATCAATACATTTATCGATATCACGATCGGTCTCTTAAGTACCACACTATGCGATACACATGTTTGAATCCCACTATTTATAATTACATTACGAATGTTAATACGAATGGTTTAATCACAAAACTACACATATGTATCCGACAACAAATATTGAATAAGATTTTCAGTTACTTTTACCTTAATAAGGTTCGAAATCTTAAAATTCAAGTCAAAACTAAATTGCCGGTGAAACGTAATGTCTTTATTTTGTTCATTCAGGTAACCCTGGCGGTTTTTACACCCTGGAACCACACAAGTCATCACTTTTATCACATTCCGTGCACTTATCGAACAGAAATATACATGAAAAGCTTTATTTTAATCACTTTTACTATTTGCGATTTAGGTGCACTAGTATACCCAAACAAAGATCGTAGACAGGCATTGCCAGCGTCACCCACAGATAAAATAGACTCGGTCTATAAATTTAATATGTCTATGTATCGGATGGTATCGGGCCATAGACATATAAAATTGATAGACCGAGTCTATTTTATCTGTGGGTGACGCCGGCAATGCCTGTCAACGATCTTTGTTTGTGTATACTAGTGCACCTAAACCGCAAATAGTAAAAGTGATTAAAATAAAGCTTTTCATGTATATTTCTGTTCGATAAGTGCACGGAATGTGATAAAAGTGATGACTTGTGTGGTTCCAGGGTGTAAAAACCGCCAGGGTTACCTGAATGAACAAAATAAAGACATTACGTTTCACCGGCAATTTAGTTTTGACTTGAATTTTAAGATTTCGAACCTTATGAAGGTAAAAGTAACTGAAAATCTTATTCAATATTTGTTGTCGGATACATATATGTAGTTTTGTGATTAAACCATTTGTATTTACATTCGTAATGTAATTATAAATAGTGGGATTCAAACATTTGTATCGCATAGTGTGGTACTTAAGAGACCGATCGTGATATCGATAAATGTATTGATAGTCAACTCAAAAATGAATCGATGTTTTTAATGTCCAACAGGTTTCCACTGGACACTGAACAAAGGCTATTATGGGTCAAAAATATCAAAAAGGCAGACGACTGGTACCCTAAAGAGTATTCAAAAATATGCTCCGCACAATTTTAAGCTGTTGTTTCAGGCAAGGGTACGCGCATAAGTGATTACATTCTGACGTACTACCCATCATATTTGGTAATCATCCAATGTCATGTCAACCAGCAAGTAAATTAAGTTTAGTTTAATAATGACGCTCATGTGATACTTGAGTAGACTGATTAATTTAATTATAAAGAAGCCATCATACCAAAATTGTTAGGTATGCTTTAAGGAATGATAAGTCCATAAAACATGTTATAATGAGAGTTTTCTGAAATCACCAGGGCGGGAGCAGGTCCAGAAACTTGTCTAAATTCTATGTTTATAGTTTCTGGTTTAAATATTTTGTATGAGTTAAAAAAAATACATAAAAAAATTTAAACTTTATTTAAAAAAAAAAAACATTTCCTTGGTCTTTCTTTGGGGCTAGATAATTGTGTTTCTTAGCGGGACCTTACGGCTAAGTGGCGCCAACTAGTGGCATACGTTTTAGGAAACCCTCATTATGACATTTTAATTAAAGAAAATATTTCGTTAACTTTGTGATTTTATTTTTATCCTAAAATGTAGATTTTGAAATCACGATCGAAGAAGATCGTGATTTTGAGTAGGAAATAAGGTTTATTCCTACTGTATTCGCTACCTAATTTGGTTAAAATATTATTATTGACGATAAAAGTATACGATTGAAGACTGGACATCACTAATAGTAATGACATTTTATCTAGTCAGGTTGGTAGCATTGTTCAAGAAAATGGAGTCGTTGATGGAGTTCACGACCAAGTAGAGCTACTTTATTTGTCTCTTTTTCCTTATGGAATACGTCTTGAGATGGGGTGAAGGATGACAATAGTTTGTTCATGTATGTCTTAATACACGGAATCTTCCCTATATTTTATCTGTGTATCGGGCAATAGTTAAATACTGTCTGGTTGTAAGGTAGTCACGTATGACAATTCACTGTCACCTTGACGTATAATAAATCACAACAAAATATCACAATGTCCAATTATATTTAAATAGTTAGCCAAATACATATTCAATGAGGCAAATAACATGATCACTTTGCCGAAGACGAAGAGGGATCCAAAAGAAGTCGCAAAACTTTGCAAGTTGGTGCTTAATTTTAATTTATTTCGTGTTAGAAATTTAAATTGTTAAGGTAGGTAAATTATATGAAAGTACTTGAGAACGAATGAATTATTGTAATAAGATTACTTTTATAACCAAATGACGAATTTATTATTACAATAACTATAAGTAGATTGATAGCACAGATGTTGCAGATAGTTAGAAAACCAAGAAATGTGCTCAGTATTTCAAATAAATACCGTAGCCATATGCATCCGAACAATGAAAAACCAGATTTTGCTTTAATAAAACATCGGATTTGAATACTTTCTTTCGGTATTTTATACGTTCATACACCGAACAACCAACACACAGTGAATGTAAATCAAAGTATTTTCTAAAGTGAACTGCTTTGACAAACAATTTGTTTAAAATCTCTCGCGTTCACCGCATTTTGTCCGTCTTTTTCTTGACTGCCTGTTATTTTCTTTTATTAATGTAATTGTAAGAGCTTTATTTCAATACTCGATCAAAAACAAAAATTACCTAAATAACAATAATCGCTACGTGAAACATCGGTTGTGTGCTTATACAGGGTGGTCCAAACCTTGACGTCAAAATTTTTTTTTTAGATTCCCCACGTCATGAGCTATCAGAATATACCCCATGTATGTTAGCCGATTTTTTGTAGTTTTCGAGTTATGAATTTTTGAAAAAATTTTTTGAGAAATTCTGGAATGAAGAAATTTATTAATTAAAAAAAAACTGTTGGATTTTTTAACTAGTTTCTTTTTGTAAAAGTATTACTACAAATAAAGCATTTACTGACAAAAAAATTAGCGTCCTAACTTTGATACAATTATAATAAAAAATACCAAATTCAAAATTTTACGCTAAAATCGCATCAAAATAGCATTAATGTACGTAAATAAAAAAAAAACAAATCATATCCCAAGGATTTTTGGTAATGTAAAGACTGCCCTAGAGCTTAAACCTTCGTAAAAGCAAAAAAAGGTGATACTTAATAATGAGGATTTTTCGGAGTAGTCGGTCAAATAAACTTAAAAAAATACTACTAAATTTTTAATTTAAAAATAAAGTGAAATTTCGTCTGTTTTGTTGTTCTTATCAGTAAACAAAGACATAAAATACCACGAAAACTCAATTTGTGTAGTTATTCAAGTCATTTTTTACTACTTTAAAATTTTAAGCTTTTTTAAGTTTATTTGACCGACTACTCCGAAAAATCCTCATTATTAAGTATCACTTTTTTTTTGCTTTTGCGAAGGTTTAAGGTCTAGGGCAGTCTTTACATTACCAAAAATGCTTGGGATATGGTTTATTTTTTTTATTTACGTACATTAATGCTATTTTGATGCATTTTTAAAGTAAAATTTTGAATTTGGTATTTTTTATCCTAATTGTATCAAAGTGAGGACGCTAATTTTTTTGTCAGTAAATGCTTTATTAGTAGTCATACTTTTACAAAAATAAAATATGAAAAAAAACGAATAGTTTTTTTTATCAATAAATTTCTTCATTCCAGAATTGCTCAAAAATTTTTTTTTCAAAAATTCATAACTCGAAAACTACAAAAAAATCGGCTAATATACATGGGGTATATTCTGATAGCCCATGACGTAGGGAACCTAAAAAAATTTTTTTGACGTCAAGGTTTGGACCACCCTGTATATAGCCTCTTTTGGGTTATTTTCAGCAGGAAAAACAAAAGTTGTCCACTCGGTGGTCAAACGTTAACAGCTTGAATAAATCTTTGTGACGATTTTATTGCATAGGGCTGTAGACCGGCGAACCTAGTTGTACCGTGCAATTGTTTTATCCCAAAATTAGTACAGGAATTCCTTAACTGTAGGTAACTATGTCCGCCGAAGAGACGATAACCTGAAACTGACAATGACCCTTTTATATTATGCTGAATACTATTTTATTGAGACTTTTTTTATAAATATCTCAACAAAACCCAAACCAAATACAATAAACACAAATGACAACACCAGTGTAGTGTATAAAGTTTGACAACTAAATTAAAGAGGCACATATTTAAGCGTAACTTAATAAAACCTATTAATTTATGGTTACACTAATTAATCCTAGTTTAATTTATTGCCCGTTCTAGATTTACGCGATGTGCCAATTAAATAATTATCTACAATAGGTTGACGTTGATAACTATAATTATTATAATAAAACAACAACTAAAGAACCCTATCCTACACTGTAATTTACTACCGTAGGTACATACGTTCTTTATACGTAAATTCCAGGTTTTTATTCATAATAGCTTAATTTTCCTGCCATGGGTAATATCCGTTGCCAACCTCATAGGGGACATAGGGTCGCGTCCTTTATGTTAAAATATTACGATAGGAAATCGCGATCCCTTTTCATATGATGATACATATGAGAGAGCTACAGGTTCAGAGAGGTTGAAAGGTTAACCCTTAAATGTAATTTATCGTAAAATTCTATGTGAAATTCGTTTGATATTTAATAAAAAGGGAAGTACCTACGTATTTATCGAAACAATATTTTCAATGAGTATGATTTTTCTACAAGATTCTAATTTGTTACTCATTAGGGATTCAATTTGTATTCCCTAATAAATGTTTGTGTTAGATAAAATTATTAGGACCCGACTCAGCAAGTTTGGGTTACTTAGTTAAGTATATAATGTTCCTGAAAGATTTGACCTAAACAAGCGAACATATAGCATGTTCAATTCTAGTTTGATAGATACCTATGTATATTTTAGTATTGAGAGTATTATTAGCAACACCAAATCAATTAATCATTTGAAAGCTTCTTTGTATGTAGGGATTTCTTGTCTTTCTCGTATGTTATCCACAGTGCTATTCATCGAACGAAAAAGGAAAAGAAAAAATAACAACCCATTCAAATCAACAGAGCTATACACTTCCTAACGTCCGTACTTACAAAAGCTTTTCTAAGTAACGGCTATAAATAAATAGCCACTCAGCTTACCGGAGGGAAATTCATAGAAAATTAACGTACCTGGTATTCTGACTCGTGCATTTACTATTTCATTTTCTATCAGCTAAGCGTGAAGTAAAAGAATTTATACACGACCTTAAATTTTAGTAATAGCCGAGTAAATACGTATAATTATAATTATATTTATTTGTTACTTTATAATCTATCACGCTTCTTTGTGAATGAAAACATAACTAACATGTAGATGTAGAATCATGGATGTATTTGGATACATCCATGATTCTACATCTACAAGAACTTAATGTTGGCATTAAGTTCTTGGGGTCGAATAGCTTTTTAACTATCCGACCCCGACATAGCTTTTTATTAGCTATCCGACCCCAAGATAGCTTTTTAGCTATCCGATCCCAAGAACTAACTAGCCTATTCATACTTTGTTTTATTTAGTAAACACCTTTCTAACGTCCAAATACACATTTTGTGCTCAATATTTTTTGGGAAAAATAGCAGTGTACGTCAAAGATTTTTTTTGGAAAAATAGCAGTTTACGTCAAAGAACCTTTAGATTATAAAGTTGTTTACTAGATAAGACGACTACGGATGAATGGGCCTGGTCTCTCAGGTGGTGTAATTGTGATTAATGATTATCAAGATTTCTAATATCTAACTCTGCAGTCATAGTACATTACTGCAGAGGCCGGGAAAGAAGAGGATTGCAGGCCGAAAAGATATACGGCAGAGCGAGCGAAGCCGGATAGAATTACGAGGCCTGCAAGCTCTTATTCACGCTGAAGCGTGTATAGCGCTTTTCTCGAACTTTCAGTGAAAGGAAAATAAAACAACCAATTTATTTATTTCATAACCAAAACATGTTTTTCCTGATCACAACTCGACAATATTTTGTTAATGGTCTAAAGACACCATGCCTGTATCCCAATTGAACCAATCACATCAAAGCAATTAATTTACAGGTCTAGTACTGTAATGTTTGTATGAAATTCCATTAAATTTTCATTCTCTTCTGTTTGTTAAGCCCTAAATAAGAGACTTCCGAGCCGATTTTTAGGCACGTAATGACAGCATTTCATTGCGTGTTTGAGAAATAGTAGATTACATGCCAAGGCCGTTTGAGCGGGAAATGTCTCGGATTACGTGTGATCCGAGGCTTTCCCATTTAACGGCTGAGGTGTGTATATTATTTTTCTGCTCAGCGGAGCCGGCAGGCGGCAGCGGCAGGCTTAGTTTAGCGCAGCGGCCGGCAAAGTCCTGTTTGCCGGCCAAAGGGCAGAAAAATATATTATGAAATGTCTTCCAGATGTCGTCCTATATGCAAGAGTAGAAGACGAGAATGGCAAGGTCAAATTCAGTTGCCCTCAAAAGAACTATTACTGGAGAGGAAGCCAGTTGATGAATGCTTTAGGAGACGTCCTAGAGTGAGTCCATGATTTGTAAATTACTGATGTGGTGATGGCAGCGGTTAGGGGCCCGTTTCTCGAAAGCTTGTAACTTGTCATACAAGTGGAAGTCTCTTTTTAGCACCATTAATTAGACAAGGACTTTTGTATTGCAAGTTACAAGATTTCGAGAAATAGGCCCTAGAGCGTCGGTTATTTTCCGTTGGTTTCACATCAATCTAAAGACACAGAGTTATTGTCAGAAAGTTATAAAACTCGAGATTGATATAGAAATCATGAATTACGAAATTTTATTTAAATTACCCTTACATAATTATGACCCCGCAGATTTATTTTAAGATTTTCAGAGCAGCAATATACTCGTGGGTACGCACATTTGTTAATATTGATAATAATATTACGGTTATGTCGCTTGCTTTTGAAATAAGCTGTCAACGAGCGTTTAACTTGAGTGTGTTGCTCTACATTGCGCGCCGAATTATTTCTTACAGATAACTTTGTTGTGGGCATTTCTCCGAGCATTTCAACCGCCGTGACTTCGGTGGCAACATTATTACCCGATTTCCGTGGGTATCTCATTTTTTTTATATCTTGGCAGTTGTCAACTACGTCTGCTAATATATCCAAAAGTTCTTGCATCTCTCACGGGATTCATGTGATAAGGCTGCCAGCAAAATCACGGCAGTTAAAACGCTCGGAGAAATGCCCTTGTACTAATTTTAAATAATAGTTATCAAAATAATACTTATGTCTTTATTAACCCACGTTAAAAGCTTCGCCCGACCGTATTAGACGTACACCCTGAATTGTACATTTTGTATCACCAGGAAGTATTCCCGAACGGCCCTTGTCCCCTCTACGGTCGAAGCAAACATCTGGTTATTAAGGACCGGTACGCGGACTACAAGCCTCGTGTTGTGCGTATCTGCCAGGCCCCACTGGACGTTGTTGTGGACACCCCTTATCTAAACTTCATCTCTCAGGCAGTAGAACTTGGTAAGAATATAATATTTTAGTCTATACAATGTCCTACTGCTGGGCACAGGCCTCCTCTCATTATATGAGAGGGATTGGGCTATAGTTCCCACGCTGGCCCTAAACGGTTTGGGAACTTCACATACACCATTGAATTTCTTCGCGGATATATGCAGATTTCCTCACGATGTTTTCAACATGTCACATAAAAATTACTTACTTAAATTCTGCGTTTAAAGAATATGAAGGGTCCACGGAAAGAACATGTCTATTCAATTCAAATTACAGGAGGAAAAACCATCTTACTTTTAACAGAACAAGGTGTGAATTTACCCTGATTTTTTTAGGCACTGGACATGTGTTTTTTCCGTGTACCCTTCACATAATTACTTCATAATTATAATGTATTTGCCGCTTTATTTCTTACTTGTATTTTGTCATTTTGTGTAATTTGTATTGACGAACACAATGTGAATTCTTATGGATTGGCTACAATGTAATTTATATAGTAATCAAATGTTGTGCAAATAAATACATCTAAATCATATACTATTTCAGCTCCTAATCTTAACTATAGCCAACCCGAGGAAACTTGATCCCTGTGACAGCTGTCAGTTGCATACATTACCTGAAAACAATGTCGCGTCTTGACAATTAATGTATTGAACTGAAAGCTGTCATAGAGGTCAAGGTTTTCCGGGCCGGCTATAAAACTCTCGTGTATACCATTACGCGATACTTTTCGGCTACAACATTTGCCGAACTTGTCGTAGAGAGGCCTACGTCCAGCAGTAGACTGACATAGGCTGATGATGTGTGTAATGCAATAGTGTTAAATAAAATCACGCCCGTCATTATTTTATACGCAAAACCCCACGAGGAAATAAAAAAAAAACGATCACAGGATGCTTAGCCAAGTTACCAATCGCTAACGCTTAATCGTCAATCGTAAGCGAAAGGCAGCTGTCTTTGTCGCACTAATATGAAAGAGTGACAGAGAGGGAAAACTACGATACGCTACTAAGCGCTAGCGATTGGCAACTTGGCTAAGCATCCTGATAAGAGAAACTTCTGCGACCATATATGACATGGACGACTAACGCCAGCTCAAGAATGCCCCCAAAACCAATTGTTCAATTGTCCCAAGATGGACAGGACATAGAGCTTTTCGTGAACCGCGCATATTTCGGCGCAACATCTTTGACAAATGTTTATTGAATATCGCCAATCAAAACTTTGATGGACCATTCACAACTATTTTTAAATGGCGGTTTAAGGTTTTATAGGTTGACATTCAAATTAATTGCCGTGATGCATTGAACAGGGGGTGACACTTGTCAACTAAAATTCAGGACCGTTTTTGAAAGGCGATTAAGTATGGCGTGCGGCTTCCATGTTTTATTTGTTCGTAGAGAAACTTCCTAATTTGTTACAGGTGCTCTGCCGTTTCGCGGCAAAATTCGTTGCCCGTTCTGTGACTGCGCTGCGTGTTGCGGGTGCACCGGCTCCAACTACGAGCCGAGGGACGCAGACCGCGCCGGTTGCCGACGCGCGCACATGCGCGAATTCGACCGACGCGTGCGCGGGTTGCAAGACATCCGCATGATGTACGAAGACGAATGCAAGCACAACTGATGTTCATTTTTTTAAGAAAATGCTCGAGGCTTCCTTATTCCAGAAATCTTAATAATTACATGAACATTACATAATGTTTGTATATTTTTATATTAAGTATTCAATTTAGTCATAAATGCCATAATGGTACCCAGAATACTTATCTAGAGTTAATGCCCTTTTGCTAAAAAAACCCTTGTTTTTCCTACTCAGAATAAAATAATAAAATTAATAAATAGGCCCATAAAACCAATCACGATTATGTTTGTTACACCTTGTATAATGTATACCTTGTATGATTCATTAATCTCTAGTTGAATTGAATTGGAATACGAATATTATGTCCTTATCTTATCTTTACACTTCGTAACACAGCCAACCGATATTCACTTAATCATTCGTTACTTAACAACTTCACATTATGCATATTGAGAACATACGTATGTATCCAAGTCTGACTGTATTACTGAAATTATAATTACCTATGTTGAATCATAGTCATAAACTTATTTAGCAGTTGTTCTCTTATCGGTGAAGTCATTTATATCTTTCCCTTCCATGTGCCAACTCTTTCAACGAAGCCAGGGTTCCGGTAGTCAACTAGGACGCCTTATAGTTCCACCCATCTGTCCATCCGTCCGTCCGTCCGTCCGTCCACGGATAATCTCAATTCTACATACGCGAAATGCCACGTAGGTAAGATTCGTTCACGCGATATGCCATATGGGCGAAATTAGCTTACGCAATATGCCACAACTCTTATACAGTTACAGGGTGTAACAGGTGTTACGTTTATAAAGTATAGTATATGTTTATGGGCAATTTCTTTGAGCGTTTTAACCGCCGTGAATTCGGTGGCAACATTATTACCTACCCGATTTCCGTGGGTATCTCATATTCGTTTGGATATCTTGGTAGTTGTCAACTACGTCTACCAAGATTTCATACATCTCTCAAGGGATTCGTGTGATAAGGCTGCCGCCGAAGTCATCGGTCCATGGTTTGAAACGCTCGGAGAAATGCCCTTATACGATTTTTTTTTGTATGCTTGTAAATCGAATTTCATTGTTTGGATGTCGGATCGTCACGAAATCGTCAAAGATCTAGTAGGTAGTCATCAAAGATCGATTACACGCATAATGACATACCTCCGCAAATTGACACATGCGAAAACTTTTACAAACACTAAGAAAATAATATGAAATATAAATTAGACCATTCGTATTTCAGATCTCAAGGGAAACAGTGACCTATGCTTAAGACTGATAATCGATATGCAATACATAATTTAATTTCCAGCGCTTCACTTTGTTGCCTTGGAAACTAGACTTCAAACATTTACTAATCGTCACTCGCATCATAAGCCCATCTCAGTCCACTGCTGGACGTAGGCCTCTCCCGTTAACTATACGTATGGGCGCATTAGGAGGTAAATGCCCACAATCGCCACGCTGGTGTCCACTTTGATGACGTTGCTGCCTATCATCAATCTTCTATGAATGAATGGTTAGTGACACTTCAATCCCTTAGTTGACGCTTACGACACCCAGTAACCCAGAGTTGAAGTGGTGACAAATGTATTCTTACTGCCGTCACCAGGCAATAGACCAACAATAAATAAGTAAAATCAAGAAACTATAGTTTGTCAGTAATCAATCAGTGCAATTCCACACAAGGCTATGTCCAAACTAACCAGAGATTTACAATTACAGTCTATAATTTATCTACATTGTTTCTTAATTTTAAGATAAGCCTGTAAATGGTACCCGATTTATTATGATTTTTATATATAATATAAAATAGGTACCTACGGACTACAAGAAAATAACTACTTATGTAAATATTATAACAGCAGTTTAGGATCATGGAAACAACTCAAACGATTTGTCATCTCTCCTGCTCGGAATGTCTAACAATTAAAAATTTCAACACGCAGGTCCGTGCTGCATTTGAATGGATTAAAGGTTTGTATTATAAAACTAAGTGTCAGACCTTTGTCTTATTTATCAGACTCCGGCGAGGTGAGCAGCTACATGTTGATTATCTGACATTTCCTATCAGACGATGGTGGTCAAAAGGTTAATTTAGGAAAAACAAGTAAAAATAATAATCAAATAATTATCCTTAGTTTCAGATTTTGCAATCACATCCAGTCTTCATGGAACGCAATCTACACCAACGGTCTGAATCAGGAATGCAGAATGATAAAGTTTGTAGTTGGATATGACGTATGTGCCTAAATAAATTACAAACAAAACCATCTATCGTTTTACCTTGGCATAAGTAAGAATAAACAGTCGAATGATAAGGGGAAATACTTCTCCAAAACAGATACGGGTATAAAAGGTCAATGTTTATCTAAATTATCAGTCCGGTACATAACTGTGAAAGGGGCAGTCTATACCTTTAATTCGTGATGTCAATACTAGTCAATTCTCTGGAGAATATGAAATTGTGCATCACAGTTACCTTATGCTTAGTCTTTTTCTTGCATGGAACTGGTGAGTCAATAAATTTTGTCTTCCAGTGAAAAAAATCCTAGGATGGATTAGACTTATGGATTAGACTAGGATTCCTATGGATGAAATATCGAGACCTTGGAATTGCATTTTTATTATGTTACTAAAAGTAATACTCGCAATGTGGGCATTATGTATTTGCAAGTAGGTTTACCTTTGATAAAATTGCGTCGGTGCAAGAGTTGAAAATATTTAAATTACCTTTTAGATTGTAAATATATAATACCACTAAATATGCCTACGGTTTTCAAAAATCGTATGTATACAGGATGATTTTTGGGTAATTTTGGAGTAAATAGGTGAACGGCCACACTGAGTAACTTTCACTATGAAGCATACCAGAAAAACTAAAAAATAATTAAATCATCCTAGCTAGAACTGGCAAAATTGTTACCACAAATCGAAAACACCGTTTCTTATTATTGTTACGTAAAACCCCTTACCAGACTAGTAATCTTCTTAGTTTATTTACTTAGCTAAACCCAATTTTGATAGCCTTTATTTATCACATTTTTTCTTTGTTGAGGAACATGGAAGTCAACATTTTAATACAGGGTTGGGCGGATTAAGTGTGACCTAGTTCAAAAGTGGTATAAAAGTTTAAAAACAAAACAATATTACTAATCTTGGTGTTATTTATATCAAAAACATTCTATATTTTACCGCAGCAATTGATAAATTTGATAAACTCCCCTTTAACATGTATTATTTTAAGCATTATGTCGTATAAGGAATTTCATCCGGCACGCACTACCTTATCTGCCATGTGATGTCATATTAGGTTATCTAACCCTAGTACAAACTTGAATCTTAGCCTAAACCCGTCTCAATAAAACTCTGCATTGATTTGTATATGCAAATGTTTATAGCATTACAGTTATCTAAAAATTTAACGTACTTTGCTAGGTAAATATCAGTCTTATAATTTTGGCTATAACTTGGTATTTCTTCTTATCATATTGTACCCTGATTTATCAACTTTTTGGAATAAATTTATAACTAAAATACCTTCCTTTCTAGTTCTTAATAAAACACTATACCCATAATCAATCTGGCATTTACCAAATTCTTGCAATGAAAATGCATTTTCTTTGAAAAATTACCTTCGTGCCACTTATTCGACTTTTTGCATTTAACTCTTATATTTTTTAAAGAGAGAGCGCACATACATATATAAATTATCTGTTTTATAAGGGCCTCAGATTTTGTAATTATTTTGCAGTGCGCAAAATATTAACCCCTCTTCAAATTAATAATTTTATCGCAGATTATATAATAAGAGGCACATTTTCGTAAAAATTGCCCATGGGTGCTTATTGGTACTTTGCTTAAATCATTTAAAGCTTACCTAATTTCGGCTTAATTTGGAAGCAGAGGACTCCTTGAAACGATTGTGCAGTATTAAAACATTGATGTTTACTTTTATGGTCAGTTGATAATGTCGTCCGATTTTCGCTGCACCATTATCCAACAAGACCGCTTTTTACATTTGTTCTTAAAAATATATACAACTAAATGTTATGAGAATGAGTTTCGGAATCCATGAAGCTGATTAAATCGATGATTTAAAATGACATACAGGGTATGAAAAGCAGTTATATTTCAATAGATAAACGAATGTTTTTCAATAGGACTGTTAATCAGCCCAACCCTGTAGTAATTGGGTATCTTTGTACCTACCTATATTCAATTCTGCGTAAGTAAATGGTTACCAAAAGTAATTTTCTATCCTTCTATGGAAGTCATTAAGGTAGGTACACGAGAACAATATTAAACTTCAAATTGCACTAGAATGTTGGTACCTGAGTGAGAATCTACTTATAAATGTAGTTCTCTGAGAATGGCCCCTAATAACATAACGACTGTTCTTGCTCCGCTTTTAGATGGGAGGAAGTTTCGCAGTGACTACACATACTACCCGGAAGCAGAGGGTTGGATCAAGGAGCACAAAGTGCCATCTAATTGGAATAATGCATGGTTGAAATGCTTCAGAGAAGGTATTTATAATTTTACTGTAATTTGGCCGCTTAAGGCACTGCGGAGCTACCGCGAAAAACTAATTTCATACATTTCGAGGATTTGTCTCTCTCACTTTAATGACGCTTTCGTTTGAGTGACGTAGAAAAATCCTCGAAATTTACGACTTTCGTAGTAGGCCTGTATGCTTAGCCAAGTTGCCTAACGCTTAGTAGCGTAGCGTAGTTTGTGCCGTGTGGTGACGGCAGTAAGAATACATTTGTCACCACCCCAACTCCTCCTGCGGGTGTCGTAAGAGTTGACTAAGGGATTGAAGTGTCACTGACCATTTTTTAATAAAGATTGATGATGGGCAGCAGCGTCATCATAGTGGACACATTACTGCGATCGCCAATCCGCTTGCCCAGCGTGGCGATTATGGGCATTTACCTCCTAATGTGTCAATACGCATAGTTAATAGGAGAGGCCTACGTCCAGCAGTGGACTATCATAGGCTGATGATGATGATGATGATGTAGTTTTCCCTCTCTGTCACTCTTACATATTAGCGCGACAAAGACAGCTGCCTTTCGTTTACGATTGACGATTAAGCGTTAGCGATTGGAAACTTGGCTAAGCACCCTGGTCCCACCAAAAGCAAGTTAGCCACGAGACGAACAAAAGATAATCGCTTTCTTGTAAAGAAAAGAGACGTGGCGACATTTATAGTTAACCGTTGAGCGTTTTCGTTTATAACTATATTAATTGAGCGAGTACCTACAAATACAGGGTGTTTTTTTTTACATTTTTGTTAAATTGGCCAGGTTACTTGGAACATTAATAAAAGTTGCCTGGTATATCGGCTTTTGTTAATTTTGTAAAAAAACTGTTTTTTCGTTTTCATACATAGTAACTCAAATGGCAAGTGTAAGAGAACCTTAAGAATAAGATCTCAGTTGACTGACGACACAATTGTCAAAATAAGTAACATTAGGATGTAATAAAGGTTACAATACACTTGTTCAGTCATTAAACTAACACTAGCTTATACAAATTTATTATTTTTGTCCTAATTAAACTTCCCTTTGATTTAACGGAAATCAATAAAAACACCGTGTATAATATAATCGTGTATAGGTAATATCATCGTGTAATATGTTCTTTGTTCCTACTGTCACTGTACTTTGTCAGACTATGGCTGACTAATCACCAATTAGTCAACATCTGTAAATGATGGTTGTTCCAATTTAAATACCTACTTTTTTCAGGCGCTGTTCTTGCTTCTCCCGAAACCGACAGCCTTTCCAGTGTGATAAAGTCACTCGCTTCCAATCTTCAGAACTCCTGCGGCGTATACACCGGAATCCATGCTACGTTTTCTAAAGGGGACTATTACTCTATTGAAGGTTCGTGAAGTACTTGTTTACAGTGCCATTTATTATGGCAAGTACAAACAGTTTCTCTCCTCCTGCCTACTTTCTTCCTTTGGAAAGGACATAAGAAATTAAAAAATGTTGCGGAGTATTTTTCTATGGTAACCCTAATGCGATCCTTGTAACTCGTTATACAGCTGTCAAAGTACATCGACAAAAATAAATAATGGCGGCGGCAAGTGCACGATCCGGCTTGCGCCCGCGCAAAGGTAAGTTTAATCGTGATTAATCTCATATTTTCTTAGCAATTTGTCCTATGTTACATGTAATTTATCCATAATTAGTGTATATATTTACGTATTAGACAGTTATTTTCTCAAACTTATAAAAATCTATCGTTGCACCATGTCGCAAGGTTTTATGTCCGTTGCAGAGTACAAATTTAGGTAATTAAGTTTAAGAAATTTCGCCTACATGTGTACTTTGTAAAGGACATAAACAAACGGAGATGTATTTTTCAAATATTGTACGTCGTTTTCAGCCTTAGCAGACATAGACATAGAGGACGTCCTAAATGACTCGGAATTTGACTACTCAGGAGATGATTCAGACGACGATCCTATGTTTCTTCCATCAGAAATGGCAAGAACTGCCAATAACGAGTCTGACTCAAGCAGCAGTTCGGATGAAGAAGAAAATGTACCCGATGCTCCTGTTTCACCACCTTTGTCATATACTGATGTATCAGGGATAGTAGCTACGAGTTCATCTTCAAGAGGACGAGCCAGATCTTCATCAAGAGCTATGTCACGCAGCCGCGGGAGAGGTAGAAGCAGAGGAAGAGGCCGATGACGGGGTAGTGACAGCAGTGCACAAGCGCAATCACCGCCTTCCCTTCAGACAAGGGCTTCTGCTTCCAGTGTTCAGGATAATTGGTCTAAAGAATATTTTCAACCTGAAATAAGACCGCTGACACAACCGGCATATAAGCAGATAGATTATTCGGAATATGAATGGTACCAATTTTATGAACAATACATTGATGCCGATATTCTGTTTCAATTAATTGATGCTACTAATAGAACTCACATTTTGAACACTGGCAAGTCACTTGGACTGAGTCTAAGAGAGTTAAACGTGTATATTGGAATAACTCTAGTCATGTCAGCTCTCCAGTATCCACAAATTGATATGTATTGGTCAGAAAAATGGCGAGTTCCCATAATAGCTAAAGCCATGAGTCACAACCGATTTTTTTTTCATTAGAAAACGCCTCAAATGCGTTTACGATAATGAAGTGACCCCCGAAAAGAAGAAGGATAGGATTTGGAAAATCAAGCCGTTATTTGATCGCATTCTAAGAGGGTGCTACGAACAAGATCGTCCTCAAGAGTTATCAATCGACGAGATGATGATTCCTTTCACGGGCCAATATCCCATGCGGCAGTACTGTCCCAATAAACCGAATCCTGTCGGACTTAAAGTCTTCGTACTTGCTACACCTCAAGGAGTCGTATGTGATATGGTCTTCTATCAAGGTGATAGTACTTTTCCCGATCCTGCTAATAATGGTTTTACCTTAGGCGAAAGTGCAGTCCTAGAATTGACAAGAACATTAGTGCCTGGTCATGTTTTATTCTTTGTTCGGTACTTTACGACTTCAAAACTGTGCGATGAGCTGCTCCGACGCGGCTTTCATGAAACTGGGACTGTGATGAAAAATCGCATTCCTAAAGACTGTATTTTGACTGATGAGAAGTTGGAAAGAAAGATAGAGGCAGTAGCGAGATGAAAGTAAGGAATGACGAAAAAATCGCACTTACGACACGGTTGGAAAACAAACCGGTTCTGTTGATGTCCACCTGTTATGGAGATGAAAAGACTGACTCTTGTGAACGCTGGTCTAAGAAAAAGAAATGTTACGAGACAGTTAGACGCCCTGAAGTCATAAAGATGTACAACAAAAACATGGGCGGCGTCGATCTTGCTGATTTTATGCTTTCAGTCTGCCCTTTACGTAATCGGACCAAAAAGTGGACGATTCGTGTGATTTCGCACCTTTTTGATTTGGCTGTTGTAAACGCTTGGATGCAGTACAGGTCAGTGCAAATGCAGAAAGGTATTAGAAAAAAACAAATGCTGCAACTAAGATCGTATAAGTTGGACCTGGGCGTTAAGTTAATTACAGACAATGAAGAGAGCGATGAGGAAGACCGCTTTTCTGACTACGAAGAACTGGAGCCAAAGCATAAAAAGCGAAGAATATTAATTAAGCCAGTTCCTACCCAAGAAAGTCGATTGAAACAAGCTGCTCATCTGCCAAGATATAACACGGAAAATCAGCATCGTTGTCGCAAACCTGGCTGTTAATTACAACGCTATTTTGTCAGAAATGCGAAATATTTTTATGTTTCATGCCAAACAGAAACTGCTTCTCTGATTTTCATGAAGCTGATAATTAGACTAAAAATGAAACTTTTGATCTCATTGTTTATTATTAATAGTATTAGCTTTTCTAGTATACGTATTTTTTTAGGTCTAATATGATGACTGAGAGTACAAATTAAGATATTACAGAAGAAAAAGTATATTTTTGTTATTACATTTCGAAGAAATGTGCCTTATGTTTATTTTTTTAAGAAAAGTTGATTATTTATATATTATTATTGTATTGTTTTTTGAAAAGCCCCATACTTGAAGCATTTAATAGCTGTCTTAGCGTTATGTCCTTTCCAAAGGACAACTTATTTGGGCACTGATGTCCTTTGTAAAGGACGTAAGGAAAAACCGGTTGGGAAAACGTAGGATTTTTTTCCATATTTTTCCAATACATCTTTAACCCAAAGCAACATTATGTAAAAGTTTCAAAAAGATACTTTAAAAAAAGTACCTCTGGTAGGCAGGAGGTTAAAAGACATGGTCGTAACTATGAAGCATAAAACCACATAAAGACATAAAAATATGTGTTTGTTCTAACTCAATTACCAAGTTTATAATTACATATTAGCTAAGTAAATCGCCGAATATCAAAGAGATATTAATAAATATAGGTACTAAAAATTCTCTTTCGTGTCTAACACGGAAACAGACTCATTAATCATAATGATAAACATTCATCATCAGCATGTCCCAGTCTACTGCTGGACGTAGGCCTCTTCTATTAAAATTATGCAATTGGAAGGATTAGGAGGTAAATTAAATGTCCATAATTACCACGCTGGGCAAGCAGGTTGGCAATCGCAGTAACGTGTCGTGTAATGAAACTGTTGTCCACAATTCATCTTCTATAAACGAATGGTCTTCAATCTCTTACTCCACTTTTACGATACCCACGGGAAGAGTTGGGGTAGTGAGGAATGAGTTCCAACCGTCTTCATCACGTGACTGCGACCATATAAAACATGGACGCCTAACGCCAGCTCTAAAATGCCCCCAAAACCAATTGTTCAATTGTGCCAAGATGGGCAGGACATAGCGCTTTTCGTGACATCGCGCATATTTCGGCGCAACATCTTTGACAAATGTTTATTGAATATCGCCAATCAAAACTTTGATGGACGAATCACAACTATTTATGTTGCTGTTTAAGTTTTTATATGTTGACATTCTAATTCATTGCCGTGATGCATTGAACAGGGGGTGACACTTGTCTTGTCAACTAAAATTCAGGACCGTTTTTGAAAGGCAATTTAGTATGGCGTGCGGCTTCCATGTTTTATTTGTTCGTAGTCACGTGGTAAATATTACACGTTGTAAATCAAACATTGCGACTAACATTACTACATCACTATAATTATTACAGGAACTCCACTAAATAAAATGAACATCTCCTGGGCACCAAACGAGCCTGATAACTTCGAGGATAAAGAGGATTGCCTTATCATCCTGCAAAATGGGACCTTTGCAGATGTCAACTGTAAAGAAGTCTACCCTTTCTTCTGTTACAAGAAAAAGACCAAGTTAGCAATGAATGGATGTGGAACAGTTGATCCTGGTAAGAACGGAATAGCTATAAGTTATATTGATAATAATGACACGTTATTTTACTAAACAAGGTTGTTAAAGGCTTGTTTCACCTTATTATGTGTTTCTTAATTGTTTAATTTTTTTATAGTTAACTATAAAAAATTTTAACAATTTTCTTTGGTTACCGCGAGGATTACACATGAAATAAAACTATGAGAACGGATAAACTCGCGTATATTAACTAATTTTTCATCACACTTGCTGTCCAAGCGCGCCATAGCTAGCGCGCGTAGCGGGAGTAATAGAAAAGTGAAATTCCCTAGGGAGTAATAGAAATGTCAGTACATCATTTAATAATATTGTGTCTTAAAACTTATTTTTTTGTCGGCAAGTGTGATGACACACACAAACATTGTGTGCATCACGGTCGGAATGCGGAATACTAACTCGATTCATAAAAGCCCTCCGCCTAACGGCGTCGGGCTTCTAACACTCTCGTTAGTGATTTCGTACTTCGCGCATAATGTACTATTGACTTAATTACGACGTCGGAATGAAGTTAAAATTAGTTAATATACGCGAGTTTATCCGTTTTCATAGTTTTATTTTTTATAGTTATTATTCAAATATGACAGCTACTAAAGAGTTAACCAGCTTAATTTGAGTAAGTGAAACATGGAGAAAATAAAAATAAAGATTTATATCATTTATTTTTTATTTTTGTCAGCCTCTATAGCCTAGTTGGTAGTGGCCCTGCCTACGAAGCTGGAGGTTCTGGGTTCGAATCCCTGCGAGGGCATTAGTTGTGTATTTATTTATCACAAATATTTTGTTCCTTGGTCATGGCTGTCCATGTATTTAAGTATCTATTATATATAACGTCGCCTGGTACCCACATCACAAGCCTTAATTGAGCTTACCGTGGGACTAGGCTAGGTCGATTTGAGTCCAAAAATATTTATTTATTTATTTATACGTATAAGGTCAGTTGCAAATGCTTGAAACTATAATAAGATAATATAGCAGTGTAGTTATTCATTTCACTACGTATTCACAGTACAATTTTGATCGTAAACTGATCTTGTGTGACTTAAATTACGCTAACTAATCTAAAGTCACTTTATTCAGATTACTCCTTGGATGCAAGAACCGGCAGCTGTTACAAATTCCACCGCTCTCCCCAAAACTGGACGCAGGCCTTCGCTGCATGCTCAGGAGAAGGGGGATACCTTGCTATCATCAACAGTGACGTGGAAGCCGTAGTAATTAGAGAACTGTACGCCAAACACCCTGATGGTCTCATGCCTGGTAACTTTGAGAAGTACATGGCGCACGTAGGAGTTAACGACTGGGGTCAGCGAGGCTTGTGGCTTACTATTCACGGTAAGATATATAATACTTTCTAGGAATACAAAGGGGATGTGGAGACTAAAAGTTCCTATAACCCATTTGTCCCTTTTCCAGTCGACACAATGAATTCTTCTGTTTTGAAAGTATACACACTGTTCTGTTCTAATGAGTTGTTAATGTACTCAGGGTATAGTGGTTACTGCTTGCTGTGCTTACCATCTATAGCCAGTATGCTGCTTTACCATTAAAAAAATGGCCTTTCTCTCTAAATGTATTTACATCTTCCGTCCCACACGTACTTTTTTTTGCCACTGAAATATAATGGATCATTCAAGGATTCTTAAATAAAAACGAAGATGTACCCAAAAATGCATAGAGTAAATTAAGTTATTGTTTTTTAAGTTACAGAAACACATCTTATGAAGGTTACAGTGTAAAAAAACAATAGTATAATGCGGAATAGGAAATCAAGACAAAATTATAAAAAAGTGTGATTGCTATTCAAATTACTTCAACCAATAAAATAATAGACATAAGTTAAGTAAAAATAATCATCATCAATTGAATCGGAATCGGCTTAAAACGATCGGAAAGAAGCTTTATGTCGACGGCACAAGAGCAAAAAAGACGTTAATAGGACGTCGGACGGGCCGACGCGGTGTCAGAGACTTTCGTTCTTACACCGTCGACATAAAGCCTTTTTAGGATATTAAGCCTGGTTCCACTATAACACACATCACATCACACATCATCAGCCTATGAGAGTCCACTGCTGGACGTAGGCCTCTCCTATTAACTATGCGTATAGACGCATTAGGAGGTAAATGCCCATAATCGCCACGCTGGGCAAGCGGATTGGCGATCGCAGTAATGTGTCCACTATGATGACGCTGCTGCCCATCATCAATCTTTTATCATAATTGTAAATGACACTTCAATCCCTTAGTCGACTCTTACGACACCCGCAGGAGGAGTTGGGGTGGTGACAAATGTATTCTTACTGCCGTCAACACACGGCAAACACCCACCACTACCACACTATAACACATTAACAAAGTATCTTCCTGCAGGCCAAACACTCAAAGCAGCAGGATACGACAAATGGACCAACGGCTATCCTTCAGCAGAAACGACGGCGAACCTGAACCGGCCTTGTGGAACTGTGTTCAGAGATGCCTTCCTTGCTAACACGAAGTGTGAAATGGTCAGGCCATTTATCTGCGAAAAAGTTCCAGATAGCCTGGAAGACGAAGACTATTAATATGTTCGACGCTTTTCCCTTTGAAATGTAATGTGGTCTGCATGACGAAATTGCCTCCTCATTATAACAAGATTATGTGTTGCATGTTAATCAGCTTCATATTTGAACTAAGTCACCAAGCCGAGATTGAATCGTAACATAGAACACTGTACCTAATAGTGGGGCAGCGATAACTATTTCGTATAATATATACATTTAATTTTATTACTACGTATTAATTCATACAATTAAGTCAAAAAGGCAACCCGAGTATGTGATATATTTATTAAATTGAATATGGATACCCGAGTTTTTATTTTGAATTCGGCAGTCGCTTTGACTGCATTTGTCGTAATCGTAACCGTGTCAGACGTTCTAGATTCGTAGTCAAAAACTATCAACCAAAAAATTAAATATGGTCGACCACTTATCGACTCTATTCCATGGTAATAAAGTCGAAACGTGGTAGATCACACAAACTTATACTATACGATGTACATTAAGTACAGTAAATAATGTCGTGTACTGGTGCATTCCATGAGACTGACGCTACGAACAAATAAAACATGGAAGCCGCACGTCATATTAAATTGCCTTTCAAAACCGGTCCTGAATTTAAGTTGACAAGTGTCACCCCCTCTTCAATGCATCACTGTAATGAATATCAATATCAACCTATAAAAATTAAACCGCCATTAAAAAATAGTTGTGATTGGTCCATCAAAGTTTTGATTGGCTATTTTCTATAAACATTTGTCAAAGTTGTTGCGCTGAAACATGCGCGGGGTTAAAAAAAGCGCTATGTCCTGCCCATCTTGGCACATTTAAACAATTGCTTTTGGGGCATTTTAGAAGCAGCATTAGACGTCCATGTCATATATGGTCGCAGGACTGACGCTATTCTTCGCGTACATCTAAGAAAGTTAGTTTTTTGGTGTATCTATCTATTATATATATCGTCACCTGGTACCCACAACACAAGCCTTAATTGAGCTTACCGTGGGACTAGGTTGATTTGTGTAAGATGTCCCAAGATATTTATTTATTTATTTATTTATTTATTTTATCTTATTTTTATAAGTGGGTGTTTGTATTTATAGATAATTTTCTCACTTTCCATATATTAATAAGGTAGTTGTCATCGCCGTCACGTTCCCGACAAAGTAGACTTTTTCTTGGAATTAACATGTTACTCTCCAGCCGGACCACAACGCCTGATTAAGCTTGATTTCTAGTAGCGATGTTTATTCATCATGAACCTTATGTACCTATGTAATTGGAAATTATATCTACCCTCCCACTCACAATATCATGCTTTTATTTTTGCGATAAACTCTATTTCTATGTAAAAAAATAAGAGTGATGAGATGACATAATATATCGTCGCTGTGCCTTGCCTACAAAAGTCGCTGTGTTTTTTTTTGGATTTTAACGCCATTTTGAACCTAACATCAATATCTATATGCTCCAAAAACAGCGATGAGGATATCTTTAATAGTTTAGAGCTTATGAATTTTAGCTATGTGTTATCCATACATTGAATTCTCTTACTAAAAACAGTAAGTGCAAAAATCACATAACTGTTTTATATAACCATGAGTGATTTTTAATATGTAGTTTTAGGGCACATAGCGGGATTTTTTTCTAAATTAAATAAGAACAAATTTGGCCTGATATGTACTTTTCTGCACATAGCGATACATCGCCTTCGTAGACTATGTTTTAGATAAAGTCTTACGACACTTAGCGAACTTTTTCCGTGACTAATACGGCTATTTAAGCTATTTAAAACGTGAAATGTAATTAATATCATTTAATTTTACATGAAATGACAAAATTGCCGTCATTAATTACTTGCATTTGAAGAGGTAATTTAAATTATTCCATTAACCTTTAGGTGCATATGGTATCACACATTTTAATTCTGAAATGACTTATGTAAACAATCGATGCCAATTAGAACTCTGTTGCTCAGTGTGTCAGTCGCAATTGATTACTTATTTCGACGTGTGTCATTTCGGTCGTATCGTTTATGATATACTGTATGCACCTAAGGGTTAATTTGTCTTACAAATCCTTTTGGATAGGTATCCTAAAGCCAAAAAAGACAAAAACATGAACCCAAAAAAATTAAAAAAAAAGAACTTGTAAATTTTTAAGTAACTTGTGGGGCATTTAATTGTTAGTTGTTTATACAGTTAGAAAAACGTGTTACTGTTCACGACTCATGTTTCACCCTGTATAGACTAGCCCCCACACGCTTCATATTCAACCGCGCGGAATTCCCGCCCGCGTCTAACTTCTAAATCCGCTAATATTGAGGATTTGTCTCCGTCACTCTAATGAGGTCTTCATTAGTGAAGGTAGTGAGCCTGGTCTCCCCTCCTATCGCCCGCTGACCACGAGAGTATCACAAAATCTCGATAACTAGCGTTTAATTAATATGACTTAAAACGAGATATGTATGTAGGTACCATTTTCATTGAAATTATTAAATAAATAAATAATAAATAAATAAATAAATAAATAAATCAAGACATCTTACACAAATCGACCTAGTCCCACGGTAAGCTCAATTAAGGCTTGTGATGTGGGTACCAGGCGACGATATATATAATAGATAGATACATATAGATACTTAAATACATGGACAACCATGACCAAGGAACAAATATTTGTATATTGAGTTTTAAGTTATACTAATAATGTGATGAAAAAAGATAGTAAGACGTAGTAAGGTAAGGTGGGGTTAGATAAAACGATTTTTTTTAATGGGGTAAGAAAAAATGCTACCACCAAACGCTGTGCCTGAAGGTAGTAAAGTAAGTCATTTCTTAAATCATTAATATTACACTATTCGATGTACCAACTTGTGGCGATACGCGTAATCGGCATCGCGAGATTGCAGCGCAAATCACAGACGCGCGCGCTATCGCGCGTACCTATAAATACAAAATCCGCGATCGCGGTCGGCCATTTCGCCGCCGATCGCCGAGATATCAACATGTCGCCGCGCCCGCTGCTCCGCGTGTGTTTCATCGTGCTCGTCGTGAACTTGTCTCCGTCCGCTGCGCTGTGTGCTGCACGTCGAAGTTCCTGCTACTTCATTGTCCTTTTCAGGACAGCCGAACTGCACTTTTCAGTGCAACGCAAACTGCTCTTCTTAGAGCAACTTCTTGTTTCTGTGACCAATCAATCAATCCTTGTTTCTTGCTGGACGATCTGATCAATCGGTAATCTGGTTGTTGGTAATTAAGGTATTGTGGTATTTGTGGTGAGGTAAAGGTTTCTTGCTGGTAACACGGTGAGTAGTAGGTAAGTACCTACAGGGTTCCCCCTCAAGTGAAACGTACCGGCAGGCGAATAGCGCGGCCAGTGCGGGTCGTAGGTACTTGAGTGGGTGAAGTTGCATTGGAGTCCTGGCTTCGTTTCAATATGCTGGGAATATTCTGATGCTTGTTGTGTGATGCAGGTGACATAGTTGCGTTCGGCGTTGTAGCGGTAGGTATATCTTGCGAAGTTGCGCTCGGCGCGGTAACTGTAGGTATCGTAGTTGTAGGTGTGTTCGGCGCGGTCGTTGAACTTGTAGCTATAGGTATGTCTTGCTCGGTGTCGGCGATGGTGTAGGCAGGCTTCAGACGGTCGATCGAGATGTTCATCTGGCGATTAGGTAGCTGCAGAGTGAACACTTTATCGTTGCGATGTAGCACTCGGTAGGGTCCGTCGTAAGGTGCTTGTAGCGGCTTCTTTACGGCGTCGACTCGTACGAATACGTGTTCGCAGGTTTGGAGATCGCGATGTACGAATATTGATCTTGTACCGTGTTGCGGGATGTTCGGTGTCGGAGTTAACTTGCGTATTGTCGATCGTAAGTTTTCGACGAAATTGGAGTCCATGACGTCATCGCGCGTAGGTATTACGAAATCACCGGGTAATCGTACAGTACAGCCATAAGTTAGTAAGGCTGCGCTTACACCGGTGTCCGTTCGTAGCGCGGCTCGAATTCCAAGTAGCACGGTAGGTATTGTGTCGATCCATGACTTCTCCGTTTGTAGTCTTGCTTTCAGCGCGGCCTTGAGAGTTCGGTGCCAGCGCTCGATGATTCCAGATGCCTGCGGATGATACGGCGTTGAACGGGTTCTTTCGATGCCGAGTAAGCGTGTGAGTGACGCAAAAACTCGACTCTCGAATTGCCGTCCTTGGTCCGTGGTAATGGTAGCGGGGCATCCGAAACGGGAGATCCAACCTTCGTACAGGGCTTTGGCGACGTCTTCGGCAGTGATCTCACACAGCGGTACAGCTTCGGGCCATTTTGTAGCTCGGTCGATAATTGTGAGTAGGTATCGATGTCCGCTTGCGGTAGTAGGTAAAGGTCCGACGAGATCGGCGTGTATGTGCTCGAACCTTTGTGTTGGCGGGAAACTTGAAATTTGACTTGTGGTGTGTCGTTGAATCTTCGCACGTTGACAGTGTACACATACTTTTGCCCATTTGCCTACGTCGGCATTTAGACCGGGCCAAAAGTAGCGTTCGGCGACTAGTTTTCGTGACGTTTTGATTCCGGGATGGCTGACGTTGTGTACGGCGTTGAAGGCGGCACGGCGATGCTCTTCGGGTACGTAAGGTCGTAAGTGCGGCGTTGATGCTTCGCAGTACAGTTTGATTGAAGTTCCGGGAATTGTGATTTGTTTGATTGTTAGGTTGTCTTGCTGTGAGAGTAGTTGAATATTATTGTTATCTCGGTCTTGTGCTTCTGAGAGTTGCTTGTAGTCTATCGGAGATGGGCAGGAGATAGCTTCTATGCGGGATAGTGCGTCGGCGGCGGCATTTTGATTTCCGGGAACGTGTCGTATATCGGTAGTGAATTCACTGATATACAGCAGCTGTCGGGTGCGTCGCGGTGATTCATTGTTGGTCGCTGTCTTAGTGAATGCATATGTCAGCGGCTTGTGGTCGGTGAAAATTATGAGATCTCGGCCTTCGAACATTTTTCGAAAATGCTTGCAACTCATATAAATGGCAAGTAATTCCCGATCGAATGTAGAGTAGCGAGTCTGGGCGTCGGAGAATTTCTTCGAAAAGTAGCCAAGTGGTTGCCACGTGTTATTGACGTACTGGTTGAGTGACGCTCCGGCGGCTTTGTCGCTTGCATCGCTGAAGATTGCGATTGGGGCTTCGTGTGACGGGTGCGCGAGCAAAGCGGCGTTTTGAATGCTAACTTTGCACGCGTTGAAGGATTCTTCGGCTTCGTCGTTCCAAGAAATTTCGGTTTTGTCTCGCTTCTTCGCGTTGTGTAGGTATTTGCAGAGCGGTGCTTGAATTTGTGCGGCGTTCTTGATATTTTCGCGGTAAAAATTCAGCATGCCGAGGAATCGTCGTAATTCGTCGATATTCTTAGGCTTCGGGTAGTCGATGATTGCTTGTACTTTTTCAGTAGGCGGTCGAATTCCATCTTTGCTGACTTCGTAGCCTAAGAACTTCACTGATGGCTTGCCGAATACGCACTTTGACGGGTTGATGGTTATGCCGTAATCTTGCAGTCTTGTTAGTACGGCGCGTAGGTGAGTTTCGTGCGTTTTTTCGTCGGTCGATGCAACGAGTAAATCGTCGACGAATGGGAAAACGAAGTCAAGGTCGCGCAATACTTCGTGGATGAAGCGTTGAAATGTTTGACCACAATTCTTGAGTCCGGGGCACATCCGTGGAAACTCGAAAAGGCCAAATGGAGTTATAATGGCACTTTTTTCGATGTCCTTTTCAGCGATTGGCAGTTGTTGGTATGCGCGGTTGAGATCCAACGTGGAGAAAACTTGCTTGCCGGCGAGTTGATAAGTGAAATCACGTATGCGTGGGATTGGGTAACGATCGGGCTTAGTAATTGCGTTAAGCCGTCTGTAGTCACCACACACACGTAATTCACCGTTCTTCTTCGGCACGACGTGAAGAGGTGATGCCCAAGGGCTCTTGCTTGGTCTGCACAGGCCTTGTTCCATCATGTTGGCGAATTCTTTCTTCACGAGTTCGTAGCGGTGCGGTGCGATTGGACGAGGTCTGCAGTGCAGTGGAGGTCCAGTCGTTTCGATGAAATGTTCGACGTTGTGTTTCGGGCTTAGCTTCATCGATGTTAGACGAGTGGTTCCTGGGAAGTCGGCAAGGATGTTGTGGTACGACTGCTGCACGTCTATACTGCGCACGGTAGGTATGTTAGCAGTACAGATCTGCGCGTTAGTGTAGAGTAGCGTCTTGCCGTCGATTAGCCGTCTCTTCCTTATGTCGACGAGTAGGTGATGGTAGTCGAGGAAATCTGCACCGAGGATAGGTTTCGATACAGCTGCGATGACGAACTTCCAACGAAACGGTCGACGTAGCTTCAAATCAAGCTCTAGCGTCTTCTCTCCGTAGGTAGGTATGACGGTGTTATTCGCTGCGTAGAGTTGAAATGGCAGTGGTTGCGCTTTGGTGCCGGGCGTTCGGGGTAGCACGGAGATGTTAGCGCCAGTGTCCACGAGGAAAGTTAATCTTGAAGTGCGGTCGGTCACGAATAGGCGGTGTGATGTGTGAGTAACGCCGGTTTCCGCCGCAGCCAGCGTTACATCTAGTTTTCCGACGGCGATGATGATGATGACGGGATCGGCTTGAAGCTGCAGGGTGATGTGCAATTTCGTGCATCCATGCCGAATCGGCGGTGGTAATGGCAGTACGGCAATGGTGAGCTTCTGCGGCTTCGATCTTGCGATTGCGACGATTGCGAAGTATTTCTTGGACGTGACGAGAAACGGCGATGCGATCGGCTGTGGCGAAGATTGTAGCTGTCACGTGGTCTGGATCGTAGCTCGGCGACTTCAAGTGACAATCTTCTTATCTCGCCGATGAGAAATTGCGCGTCGAGGCCTGGTGGGTAAGCTGTGGTCGGGTGCTGTGGTGACGGTAGCGAAGGTGGTGGGATGACTGGAGATGAGATGGCGGCAATCTGATGTGCTGTGGTAGGTATGTGCTCCATCATCTTGTCCGCTAACAACGCGAGATCTTCCAGTGTGGTCTTGATTTTAAATGCTTCGCTGACGGTCAGCACGGAGCGAACGTGGGGAGGCAGGTGGTCGAGCCACATCATCTGTATCGTCGTATCTGGGAACTTTTCTTTGTTGAGGGTCTGCATCCGTCGCAATAGTTGGCTGGGCTTCTGCTCTCCGAGCTCGACTTGCGACAGGAGTTTCTTCGTCTGTGAGCTGTCCGATTCTTCATACACTGAGATGAGCCTGTTCTTAATGGCAGTGTAATAGTTGTCGGCTGGTGGCGAGTATATGAGGTCGCTGATATTCTGTATGTCTTGTTTGTCCAGCTGTGCTATCACCATCTGTGCCAGCTGAGCCTGGCTCCTCTTCAGCTCTGCCGTGGCTGCTTCGAAGCTGCAGAACCAGAGTACGGGCTGATCTCTCCAGAAGGGTGGAACGCGTAGCGCCAGGGAGATGGCTGCCACGTCGTGAGATAGCGTAGCGGCGGCAGTCACGATAGGCGGCGAAGCTGCATCTTGAGGCGTCAGCTGTTCTTCGTTCACACCGTTGATGGGAGACATCTTGTCTTGTAGGCTTCTTTCTTCTTCAGGGTTCAGTCGGTGGTCACCACTTTAGGTATTACTTTAGGTATTGGTTGAAGGTGGTAATGAAAGAAGTAATTGCTTCCTGATTCTGGTTCGAATGATTTTATTTACAAAATTACTCATTAATATTACACTATTCGATGTACCAACTTGTGGCGATACGCGTAATCGGCATCGCGAGATTGCAGCGCAAATCACAGACGCGCGCGCTATCGCGCGTACCTATAAATACAAAATCCGCGATCGCGGTCGGCCATTTCGCCGCCGATCGCCGAGATATCAACATGTCGCCGCGCCCGCTGCTCCGCGTGTGTTTCATCGTGCTCGTCGTGAACTTGTCTCCGTCCGCTGCGCTGTGTGCTGCACGTCGAAGTTCCTGCTACTTCATTGTCCTTTTCAGGACAGCCGAACTGCACTTTTCAGTGCAACGCAAACTGCTCTTCTTAGAGCAACTTCTTGTTTCTGTGACCAATCAATCAATCCTTGTTTCTTGCTGGACGATCTGATCAATCGGTAATCTGGTTGTTGGTAATTAAGGTATTGTGGTATTTGTGGTGAGGTAAAGGTTTCTTGCTGGTAACACGGTGAGTAGTAGGTAAGTACCTACACCTCGAAACTCGTAAAAATGGCATTTCTTCAATAGCAGTTATAAAAAATAAGTTGAAAATAGGTACATGACATAACCGATAAAAAAAACATTGAACGCTACCGTTGAAATTCATAATGTCTCTTCGTGCTCCGCATTTTGATGCAAAGCGAGCGGCATATTTCACTGGATTTACCAAAAAATGATTTGCAGCTATTTCATGGAGCAATTAATAAACAAATTAGAGACACTTTTGACGTCCAATCGTTATTGGAATAAAAATTGTAAGTACTTTTTTGCTATCGTATGATTTCTGCATGGGTAGTGCTTTTAACTACGTTTCCCGGGCATAATGAGAGTAATAGGTCCTATTCATAGAAAGTAATGTTTTTGAAGTAAATCACAGTATTACTCGCGTAGACAAAGACTTCTACGATTCATAATATTGCTGTTCCTATGAGTTGGTACGCAGGTTGCAATTTATTATTTTATATAAGTTCCTTTGCTCAGGTATTAAATGTCTCTTTTGGAGACATTGAAGGAACAAATACGAAGCGGTATTATTAACTATATAGAGCTTAGTGCAACATCCTGCCCTGTATAAATACCGTATGTTATGCCTACAGCTGCAATGAATTCGCTTGGGCGAGCACGTTCGTACGTATATCGTCGGCTGACAAGCAAAACTCATTATAAAATCTGTCACTACTCTTAGCAACCTCGTATGTCACTATCGGATTTTAACTGAGATACGAACTTTATTTCAAGTAGGTATTCGTTACTTAGTGACTTTTGCTTGTCACCCGACGAATAGGCTACTTGACTCATATCAAATTTAGTGCAAAAAATTATCATTTTCTGTAGTATTTATTGAAAAGATCAATATTTTTCGATTACGGTGTATTAAAAGTGTTTGATGGGTACATATTTTTTATTGAAAAATTTGTTTTATTTTTTTTAATTTCGTACTCTGAAAACGGTGTCGGCCATGATGTGACGTCATAGGATCTTAAACTAACTTCATGTCGAATCTTATACGAGTGAAATTCGCCATGGACGTATAGGCATGTAGCTTTGCTGTGACATTGACATAACATAAGTGACATGTCAAATGTTTGTTTTCGGTTCGAGTGACGGACGTCACACCACAGATAATCTAAGCATTAACATGGCTAGTATCGTTTTCGCGCGGTTACGAAAGTTTAAATTTTAAGTTATAATTTTGCGATTTTCTAGGTCGTGAAAAAATATATTTATATTTTTTTTCCGTTAGTCAGATATTGATTAATAATATACGACAAACTTTAAAAATGGGTCAAGTAGCCTATTATGTACCTACTAATATGTCAATATTTTGGTAGACATCAGAGTGCTTAGCCAAGTTGCCAACCGCTAATGATTAATAGAGTCATTAACGTATCACAACTTTCTAAAGTGCGACAAAGACAGTGGCTTTGGTTCATGATAGCGCGTTAGCGATTGGTATCTTGGCTACGCTACGCCCCTGGGGCCGCTACCGCGATCATCTAATGCAATTCAGTTTAGGATGTATCAGTTTAATAGAGTAACTGTCAAAAACTGACAGGCCGAACCAAACTGAATCTCAATTGACAGATCATGGTAAGCTCACTGCCTTTTTACAATTTATGTCGACGCAGCGGAATCAATGCTTCTTCGGGCCGGTTTAAACACAGCAGGAGACTTAGCCAAGTTGCCAATCGCTAACGCTTAATCGTCAATCGTAAACGAAAGGCCGAACTGTCTTTGCCGCACTAACATGAAATACTGACAGAGAGGGAAAACTACGATACGCTACTAAGCGTTAGCGATTGGCAACTTGGCTAAGCATCCTGATCTCTGATTACATGTAGGTCTTCATGAGTACAAAGTCAAATGATACCAACATACATCAGTGCAAGCATGATAGACTACTTTACGTAGCGGAAACCCTAATGCAAACCTTCTTGCCATCTCATTGTACGGCTACTGACTTCGAACGATGCACGCGAGTGGTCGAAATAGTCCGGTATTCTGAGATTTTTACAGTCGCTGAACTCTCAGGCGAAAGTCGTCTCATGGCAGAAATATAAACTAAATTCTAACCTCATCATCATCATCATCATCAGCCTATGATAGTCCATAGTCCACTGTTGGACGAAGGCTTCTCCTATTAAACTATGCGTATAGATGCATTAGGAGGTAAATGCCCATAATCGCCACACTGGGCAAGCGGATTGGCGATCGCAGTAATGTGTCTACAGTGATGACGCTGCTGCCCATCATCAATCGTTATCAAAAATGGTCAGTGACACTTCAATCCCTTCGTCGACTCTTACGACACCCGCAAGAGGAGTTGGGGTGGTGACAAATGTATTCTTACTGCCGTCACCACGCGGCAATTCTAACCTTATATGACAAAACTTCTCAAATTATACACAACTACCTATTCCGTGTGCCAGCAGAAAACGAAAAAAATGTAAACAGATAGATATGGCTGACTTTCAATAGTTTTGTATCTTTGACACATATCGTGAAATGCATTCATGGATTTGTTTTTATATAAATGCACTCATGTTTTAAGTTAGTGATACGACCAAGATTACCCAACTAGCAAAATTTCGTCATATAATCGTCGCGGAAACGTAACATATTCAGGCTTTTAGCTTATGAAATTGGTCATAAAAACGTAATAATTACGCTTATATAACGCGATTTGGGCCCATATTACTCAGCTTTTCAGCCATATAAAAGCCATTTAACTGAAACTTCCAACACTTATTAGTCATATAATAATCATCGCCGTGACCACTTTATAGCTAACTAGCTGTATAATAGCGTCTTATATAGCTTATATATGACTTTTAATCATATAAGAGCCATATAACCGTTGAGTTAGTTATTTATTGATCATATAATTGCTACTTATATGCCAAATTTGTGGAATAAAAGTGTCCAGCGAAACTAAACAGAAGACGGATTGACAACTTGCTCGTGTATATAGTTTTGTTAGTGCTAGCTGGTGTAAATAAAATTAAATCATTTAATGCCGTTGAGTATGTTTTGACAGAGCTATCTAAGTAATATATGACCATGTTATAATTGGCATTATAAATTCTACCTAATGGTGAAAATGTATTGCGAATACCACTTTACTGATAAAGTATACTATATTTAGTAGTAAATAATGAACGCGCCACTTTAATTATTAGTTATTACAATATAAATTAAATAAATATTTTTAATTATTACGAAGGAAACTACTATATGACACGTATACGATTAACATATCATATAACTGCTTCGTATTAGTTCTTATATAGCAAGTTTAGTGGTTTAAGCGCTATGACACCTACAGGTAGATACGTTAATCATATAAAAGTAACAGCTGAAACCAAAAAGTTCTATAATAGCAATTGTTTTTCCATTTACTCGAGCATAGGTCATATAAGATGTAATTATTCGACAAATAGTCAAGTAAGCGTCATGTAAAAGCAGGTTACTCAGCATTAATCTTATATGACTCTTTAGTCATAAAAGATGTCGAGATGCTGAATAAAACACTTTTATAAAACAAGATATATAATTAGCTGTTATATGACTTCATTCACAATAGTCATATAATAGCAACTGCGTTACGGTTACTCGACTTTTTCTCACAAGTCATAAGTCAGCCATATAAGTTTTTGCTACTCGGCAAAAAAGTCATATAAGCGTTTTATAAATGTGTCTTTTTCAGCAATTTCTTATATGATTCTTAAGTCATATAAGAAAGTCGTATAAACGTGTATATGACATCTTATACGACTATTATGCTATTGCTGTATAAGTTGGCTTTATACGACAGGTATTGTGTAATTTGCGTTTATATGACTTTTATACGACATATTGCTGTATAAGCTGGCTTTATACGATATGTACTGTATAATTCGCGTTTATATGACTTTTATACGACTTATTAGCTGAGTAAGCTCGATGTTATATGACTGTTTTGCTAGTTGGGTATGTACTGTTGTTGTTGTTGTTGTTGTTGTTGTTGTTGTATTCTGGCCATTTTTCCGCAACTCTACATCAAACGTGCCTATTTTGCGTGGTCCCAACGCTGGCCTAGTACTTGTTGGGGACTTCACATACACCCTTGAATTTCTTCGCAGGTGCATGCAGGTTTCCTCACGATGTTTTCCTTCCCCGCAAAGCACTTGTGAATATCTAATGATATTTCGTACATAAGTTTTTGAAAAACTCATTGGTACGAGCCGGGGATCGAACTCACGACCGCTGCGTAGCAGCCGTGCGTTTTACCGCTAGGCCACAAGCGCTTTTTTGATTATGTATGTACATACTGAAAGTGCGTCATCATGAAATAATGCCAGTTTTTAGGTTTGTTTCCATTTTTTTGGTTTTCTACTGGTGAACGGAATATAGGCATTTTTTGATAGGTAAGAAAGATGACAGTTCGGGCGCGTTTTATTACTACCGTCAGTATGTCTACAATAATTCAGGCCTTTATAATACTGTGACATTTAATATTTTACACACATAAAACTAGAAATGTAATAGATTTAGCTTTAATGTAGAACTATCTACAAGTAGATATAATAACATTACTCTTCCGTGAGCATAGACGTAGGTAATATAATAAGCAATTACAAATGAGTTTTGTTTCTAACATTCTATTATGTACCTGTGGAATATTTGGGGTCACCTCGCAGAATCGCAAGGTTCCGAAAGAGCCGTAAATTAGTTGATGCAAGGGTCATTTAGCTCGGGCACTCGAGGCCGACCCCTAATGAACAATCAGGTTGAATAATTGGTCTTCGAAAGAAACGTGTTTTGTTCCACTACATCCTTATTAAGGAGCGATTCCAATCAATGAGTTACGAATTCAACTTTTGCGAGTGCCTAACAACAAAAAACATTTGGTGCAACTTAACGTCAAAAACGTTTCTAATTGATCCTTTATTAGTAACTGTCTGATAGAACACTATCAGAATAAACTGCATACTTGTGACGTTACGAATAGACTATAATCATTACCTACCTACTAAAAATATAAATGACACAAGATGGACGTAAATCAGAATAGTGCTGGCCTAAGGGCTGGGGGGCGTTTCTTGAATGCTTGTAACTTGTGATACTATTGGAACTCTTTTTTACAGTATCAATTACATAAGAACCTTACATTGTATGACAAGGTACATGACTGTTTTAGGGGCGTAGACCTCTCAATGCGTAGCCAACTTGCCAATCGCTATGTCCCATTAGCGAATCGTACTTCTCTCTGTCATGTTTCTGTCTGACTGTTTCGTTAGCGATTGGGTGCTAGCGATTGGAATATTGACTACGCACCCTGTGGCCTAATTGCATAACAATTTACGACTAATATTACAAGCGGAAGCATCTTTCTAGTAAGAGAGATATAAAAGATACTTCTGTTTGTAATGTAAGTTGTAATTTTGGTGTGCAATAGGCCCCTGGGGGGTCACCATGACGTACTAATACGGTTCAGTTTAGGACGAGAGAAAGGCACAAGGCTATACGAGTCGTATATCACTGTCGCTTTCCCTGAACCTAAACTAAATTTCATTAAATAGTACGTCATGGTAACCCCCCAGGTCAGATACTGAGGCCATTTTATTGATGGTTATATTATTGTTTCACACGAGTTGACTGCTGTATCGACACATCGCCATCGATGAGACTTCTGGGCCACTTGCTGTAAATGTGTACCTTTTAATTTTTATATGCGATCATGGACTGTAACATACATACTACTTTGAAAATGTCGGAAAACAATAAAAGTTTTTTTTTTCAGGAATGTATGACAAATTAGTTTTTTTTTGTCATACATTCCCGAATTTACTTTTCCTCGATGACATCGCGTTTTCCTGGTATAATTAGACCTAATTCCCATTGGTTTAGAGTTAATAAAAAACAAGCATGAATTGCATGAGAAATGAAGTTGACAAATATCACAACAAATCGAAGTACAAGCACCAACACTCAACCAGTCAAAACCCTTATTGCAATACCTACGCGATAACGCATTAAAAGTGACCAGTAATTGTATCGTCGTACTGTATACTATTTTACTCGGCATCGTGCATACTTTTCAGTTATGATATTAAATGCTGAATTTGTCAGTTTTGTTTTGTCCTGTCATGCTTGTTACATTTGCCACGAATAAATTATTTGTACTCGTATTTGTATTTATGAAACAAAAAAAGTATGTCTCTAATGTCGCGAAAATAAAGTATGTAAATTGAGATTTCTCACTTTAGTTACTCCCATACTATAGGTATGAAAAATTCTGTAACGAATTTGAGATGTTTTTTATAAATTTCGATACATTTCATTTCATCTACGTCCAGCAGTGGACTGAGATAGGCTGACGATGTGATGTGTGCGTTAATCGCAGCGTTTTCAATTAACTCTACGCAGAGGTGGTAAGCATCGATCGCGTGCGTCTAAAGGTGCGTTCAAACTAAAAGAGCATTCGCTGTTCTAACCTCCCACTCTACGAAATTCGATCGGTACACAAAACGTGATTGGTTGATTTCTTAGAACGGGCGCTAGAACAGCGAATGCTCTTTTGGTTTAAATGCACCTTAACGCAGCCTAACGCTGCGATTAACGCACAAGACAACTGCGCGCTTTAGTGGGAATATCTCTGAGTATATTCTTTATAAACGTATGAAATTTCAGATACTAATGACGTCAATGTTGAAAGCTATGAAAGTTATTTTAACGAAGCTCGGGCGTGGAACAGAGATCCCGGAGCGGATGTCACGAAAGTTACTGATACTCCACCAGCTTTTAAGCGATAAAAGCTTATCTGTGAGCGTAGCAATCCAAGAGAGATAGCGGAAACTATAAGTATTATCACTATCAACAAAGTCTTCACTATAAATGAAGGGACATGACAAAAGCAGCGGGCCTTGCTACCAGATGCCTTCACATTCCGCACAAACAGCAGGCCTAACCAAAATGCCATTCTGCAATCATAATATATGATAAGCGATAAGTCCTGCAGTGTTATTCACTAAGGAAACCGCCTTGCTATCAGCGCTGTGTCCGCGCTGCGGCAGCGTCGAGCCTAAAAATGGTATTCACTAATGCACTTTAAACGACACTAGCTCTCGGCGACGAATGCGGCGTGAGCTGGAACTACACTGCGTCGAGAGTGCGTACTGTTCTACGTTAGTGAATACCGTTTTCGTTTTCGACGTCGAAGTGAAGGCTGTCTCGTCGTCGAGCTCGTTGATGAACGCAGCGTCGAATATGTGAATAAGAGAATAGCATAGCAGTGGCCATAATAATGTTAACAAATGGTCACGTGACTTTTCTTTCCTAATCGCTTATCGTATACGATTGCAGAATGACATATTGGCTGGACCTGCTGTAGTTGTCACACCTTGCACTCTCTCTTTTAAATTAGTGCGAGAATCGGTAAATAATTGACTATATTTAGTCCAGATTAATTAAATAGGTAACTGTCACCCGCAAACACAGCTACCTGAACGGGTTGTCACCAATTGGAAGCATAGGTCAAAGTTCAGTTTGTTTGCATATTTGTGACTCTATTGTATTGAGTATGCTTATCAAAAACAGGTAATTACTATTAGGAGAATGATTTTCCAACAACTAATTGGTAAAATTATTATCTCGACATATTTCGATTCACTAGAAGGTCCTCATTATCTTCTTTCGGAGCACCCTCGGCCAAATCTCGAACTGTACTCAACAATAATAATAATTATATCGAGCAATCAGGGACTAAAATTACATGAGTAATCCGATTCGACACTTTTTCAATATTTTAAATATATTTGAGTCATGTTTGCACGGGTTTGCGTTCACACCACTTTTGGGGACAGACAAGACAATATTGGTAGAACAACAACGAACAGCGTGTCACTTGTGCATTGCACTATCAGCTACATGATTTCGAGAGTGTGGTTTTAAAACCAGAATAAAAAGTCCATTCACACTAACAATGCTGTCCGTTTATTTTTATTACGAACTGACCGCTAACCGACACGAATAAAAGCCAAATTCAGTTAAAATTCTCACAATTGTAACTCCACACAAATAGAATTTACTGTACCTAACCTATTTTTCGATCAGTTTGGTCAATGGTCACTAGTCAGCCATATTAATGGTTTTCATTTGCTTTTGAAACTTCTTACTTGTATGTGAATTGGTACCTGATGTATGAAAACATGCTTTGTTGACTTAAATGCAAATAACTTAAATTATGTAAAAAGCGATTTGTATTTTGATTATCTATTTTTACATATTATTAATCATCATCCAGTCATCAGTGTCCAAGTTTGACATCTTACAAATTTATCTGTATGACTATTGACTATCAACTACAATGCAGATGCATAGTACTGTTTCATAGAACAAGCGCGATTTATCGAAAATAAATATCGACTTTAGCCGCAACCTTGCCGACAGCTCGCTTTTTTTTATACGATACTTTTGATTCCACAATATTGTGGTTACTGTGGAAGGAGGGGTAGACTTTGGAGAAGAAACAGTTTGTTTTATTACTACGCGACGCGCCAGTGTGACTCGGAGGCCAAAGCCTTGATGGTGACTAATACATCATTTTCTATTTTATTTATTATGTTTATTGAATGCCATCCATTCAAATCAGACTTCATCCGAAAGCAACCAGTAATGTAGAGGATTTTTAATATAGTTATACAAACGCTGCGCTCCAAAACACGCATAGCATACGTGGGTGGAAAAGACTGGCAGAATAAAGTGGGATTGGGTTATCACGTCTACCGCATGCATCCAGAAAGGTTAGCCCACCTTTCTGGATGCAGCCACCAAGTGGATGCCGCAAACTAGGTGGGGCCGAGGCAGGCTCAGGCGGAGATGGCGGGACGACCTCGCCTTCGCCAACAATTGGCCAGACTTGGTACAAAACCGGGAGCTATGGAGATCTGGGGGAGAAGCTTTTGCGCAGCAGTGGGACACCCCTACAGGCTAGAAGAAAAACGAACTCTACACTACTCTTGAGTTAATAAGCAACATTGGTAAAGTTAAGGATATTTTGTAATTTTCCTATTATGTCCCTTATCACTAACACGTGTTACAATAGGTACGTAGTTTCCCAAGACAGTGAAATAAGAGAATTTTTAAATTTCTTCCTAATTCCATTCCGTAAATTCTTACACTCGACTTAGTTGCATTACAGAATTTGGACATGGAATTTGTTTTGTATTATAAATTTACTATCGACAAACCGTTTTAAAAAGAGTCAATAGGTATTTAAATGTTAAAATGCGTTTTACTTGACTGTCCATCATAAGGTATCTTTTAGATTGATTTCAATAAGATACGAGGTTAACAAAGAAAACTTCAAGAATGAAGTCTAGAGTGGCCTGAATAATGCATGCCAGTAAATTTGAGTCAATTCAGCGGCTCGTACACATGCTGAATCTTAGTGAGATTTGGCCTGAAAATTCAAGAAACATTTTGTTGTTTGGAAGTGGACTGTGCTACTTTCTGGACGGTTTTGCAATGCAACTTTGTAATCATGATAATGAAACGTAAGTTTGTATCAGATATTCCTTATACGTAGATTCAGTAGTACATGAAATTATTAGTACCATTTCGTACTTTGTCATGGTAACAACAATAACTATGAGGTTCCTAGCGACTTTCATATTCAATGTCATTGTGACAAAGTTGGAAATGGTACGTGAATCAGTTTCCTTTACTGAAAGTAAGTACCTACATGTACACGTCGTACGATACACGTGCCAAAAGGAAATTCGTTACTCGTATCGGTTTAAAACACCCCCTTCGGTCGCGTTTTAATTTATCACCACTCGTTTCGAACATCATTTTTTTGCACTTGTATCGTAGTACTATTTTATTTTTCTTTTTCATTTGTATTTAAGTCACAAGTGAAAGTAGCTTTTTGCCCATTATATTGTTTTTTCCTAATATTATTTTATGGTTTGAATGTGCCTTCCGGTTTGAATATGACATTTATAACTATTAATAAGACAAATTCGTGTCCCTAACTCCAGAATATGTCACCCGAAGTGCTGCACTCGACTGTTTAATCGTGTTCCATGTTCACCTTTGTTCCGCTAACCGAATCGCAGCTTGTTTAAACTTGCCGCACGACACAACTTAACCTACTACGACAGATTACTCCCATCTAGATTAGATTATATTACATTTGAGGAGTGTTTTTTCAAAAGGGCTTATTTCCAGTTTGAATTTTTTTTGGGAAATTGAGAAAAACAGAAATCCACGGTTTCCATTTCGATATTCTTACTGTGTTTTTGGTATAGTACTCAAGTAATTTGATAACATATAAATGTTATGGCACTAAATATATTGCTTTCCGAATTAAGCCCTTTTGATGCGAAACTATTAGAATTAAGCCGTTTCGTTGCGGCCTTGTGAGTTAATCCAATAACACACAAGCTATTTTTCAAGGAAAATTTACAAACCCTTTATTCAAAAACTACACCACAAAAAGTTATTATAATAAAATATACACTTCTAAAAGCTCATAGCTTTCTCTTGCTACGTATAAGGGAGAAATTGGCCCTTTTGATGCGGACTTGAATTTTTTACATTTTGGAAGACAAGAAGAGACTTATTAGAACTTGAAATTCAAAACATATATTATTATGTATTTCTCTACTCTTAGCAGAACTACATTCATAGTTTAAAAAAAGTTGAATGTGGAAATAAGTTTTTTTGAAAAGACACTCCTCATTTATGAGCTGAGCTTAGTTATGGGCTATGGCTATACAGGGGTGGCCCATTCAAATCGGTCAGTATGGGAAAGACTGAAACTATAAGACATACGAAGACTTCATGAAGATTTGTTCTTAGGAACCATGTCACCGATTTTGATAAAAAGAAAAACTGCATTCATACGTTTGAAAAATAAACTGTACCCAGCCAGGGAATCGAACCCGGTTGTTGAAAAAAATAAACATACACTATTTCTATTCAGATATCATTTGTGTAGGTCTTAAGCAGTAAATGTGTCTAAGAAACATGATGTCTAAAATGAATGGAATTCATTGTTTTCATGTATGTAATTACATTTATTTTACTAGGTGTTTATTGTGTAAATCTTAAGAAAAAAAAACTTTTTTCTTTCGTATTTATCAACGCAGTTTTTCTTATTATCAATATCAATGACATGGTTCCTAAGAATAAATCTTCGTATGTCTTATAGTTTCAGACTTTCCCATACTGACCGATTTGAATGGGCCACCCGGTATAGCCGTATAACACATCATCAGCCTATCTCAGTCTACTGCTGGACGTAGGCCACTCCTATTAACTATGCTTATAGACGCATCAGGAGGTAAATGCCCGTAATCGCCACGCTGGGCAAGCGGATCAGCGATCGCAGTGATGTGTCCACTATGATGACGCTGCTGCAGTGCTCATCATTAATCTTCATGAAGATTGGTCAGTAACACTTCAATCCCTTAGTCGGCTTTTACGATACTCGCGGGAAGAGTTGGAATAGTGACAAATGTATTTTTACTGCCGTCACCAGTGTCACCACACGGCAATGTTGAATAGTATTCTAATAAATAGATACCAACTGAATAAGTTCAAGCCGAGCTATCTCTACTTAATGCTCCATCTACTGGCGAGTAATGCTCTGGACACTGCATCCAAATGTGTTCGCAAAAAGGTCATTAGTCTAAAACAAGCGTTACACGAAAGTACACCTTCGTTTTGAACGAAGTGTGTTCACTTTATATAGATGAACAATTTTGAATGCGATTGCTTACACCAGTTGTAGCCATAAGCAAGTTTTGATAGTAATTAAGTACTTGCAGAATATCTCGACTTGCAATAGTAACAGAGTTTAATCTGGGTCTACAATGAGTTTATAATGTATTAAGTAGGTACCTATTTTAATTCCGACTCCAATGCTTCTGCCAACATAATATGCCTATAGGTACCTTCCTATAGGTACATTATGTATGGCCTACATACAAGTACGCTGCAGGCATATTCAAGATGCCATTCTGGTGGTTATGGTGGTCCCGTTTTATCTATTTATCGTGCTACGCATCACTTTCGCACTTGCATAGAACCTGACGGCAACAACGACAAACGATTAAACACAGTACCATCATAAGCCGACTGTAGTCGTACGATAAGCGATAAGTCGCGTGATCGTAATAATGCATGGAAATGGTCACGTGACTTTTAGCACGAAACTGTCATTCTCATACATTTATTACTTATCATTATCGCTTATCGTATACGATTATAGAATGGCATCTTGGCTAGGCCTGCTACCCCTCCAGTAATCCATACGTATGGACTAGAATGTAACGGAGTTCTGCTTCCGCTTCTGTTTCTGCGGAACTTCCGTTTTGTTTTACACATCCGCTTCTGTTCTGGTTCTGTTATTTTTAAAACAAATGTCATAGCGAATGTCGGGGCCTAGTGCGATGATGGGACATGAGCAGCGTACAACCAAACCAACCAGATTTATACCTGTCATTCGCTCATTTCTCCGCTTGCCATCTCTACCTACCCTTAACATCTCGTCTTCTTAGCTCTCACTCAAGCTCCGTTTCTGGTTCCGGTTCCGCTTCCGCTTCTGCTTCCGTTAAACTGAATTCAAAACTTCTGATTCTGCTTCCGCTTCCGTTAAAACACATCCGTTACATCCCTGGTTTGGACGCATTATTATGAGGTAAGGAACTGGTCTCACCACGAGCCTAAACTATAAACTGTGGGCTATAAACACGAACAAAAGATACGGACTCCCGTGTAAATAAAAGAGACACGAGAGTGCGTATTTTTTGTTCGTGTTTATAGCCCATAGTTCATAGCTTAGTAGCTCGCAGCGAGACCTGTGCCTAATGCCCATAATCGCCACGCTGGGCAAGCGCGTTAGCAATCTCAGTAGTGCTCTATGATGACATTGATAACGCTGGTTGCCCACCATCATAACGAAAACAAACATTACATTTAATTAGAAACTTTTTTTTCTAGTTTTTCCTAATGAATCACATTATCAGCCTAACTCAGTCCACTCCTGAACGTAGGCCTCTCCTACTAACTATGCGTATAGAAGTATTAGGAGGTAATTGCCCATAATCACCACGCGCGGATTGGCGAGCGATTTAATGAGTCACATCACTTTAAATGTTTTTCTGAATGTACCAGTTAACCCTTTGATCGCCAAGAAGTCATCTGACAAGTGTTCCTACCACGGCAGCAGCCACTAAAGTGGTCATCGAGTATGTTATGAAAGTAAATGTTAACAGATAAAATTTAATTTCGTTCTTCATTAAACATAATGGCGTGTATGTCACATTTTGATGCCAGAGGAAAAGCTTTAAAATAAAAGGTGAAATGGCCAAACAAATCAACTGAACTTCCTACCAGCAAAACCGTGTTTCATAAGAAATTTTGAAAAAGTAAGTAACTCTAATCAATCTCCAAGCAGTTCGAGCAGGCACCACGCGGTAATAACAACGTTTGCCGCAGGTCACCCAACGTAAGGGTGATTTTCAACGACCCCCGTAGCTCGGTCAGCAGTGATCTTGCTCACGAAACTGAAGGTTCCGAGCTCGAGTCCGGGCGAGGGCATTTATTTGTATGTTTATCACAAATATTTGTGACTTGGTTGTTTTCTGTGTATTTAAGTATTTGTAAATATCTATATTATATGGTTCACCCTGTTGTGGCATAATTATTTTATGAATAATTATATATGGCATAATCTATGTAGTCATAATGGGCTTTGTGCAGAAACTGTTGTGGCATACTCAACTTTAGCATATTTCGTTGTGGCAGATTTCGAGTTGTCCGAATAATATTCGAGCATAATTTCGATGCTCCTATTTATGATGAGGCATAATCTGGATGTGCATAAAAAGTAGTGGCAAAGTTTGTTTTAGCATAACAGAGAAGGAATAATTACAACCTCTCAGTATAATCGAGGTAGTAGTAATGTTCTGTATGATACTTACTGTGTTACTGAGCTGAGTACTTTCTAGGTTGCTAAAAAAAAATAACCTCGAAGACTAAGGCGGGAGCAGAGCTCCCGCCTTAGTCTTCTAACCTAACCTATCCGAGTCGGATCTGCCCCGGAAGGTATTGTTCGCTCACTTCGCTCGCTCACTGCAGAAATTTTCACCCTCACAACAAATTCTGCCTGACGAAAAATGCAAGGTAAGTTTCGAACATGTGGCTATATGCCAAAAAAATATGCAAATCTAATTTCTGTCTTATAACACTCGGCGTAAATAATAATATGCCAAGATAGTTTCGAGCAAAACAATGTTCGAAATATTGTTATTTATGCCAAGTGATGTTTGTGTATCATTAAGATTATGCCAAACAAGATTATGCCAAGTCTGTTATGTACTAAGCGTTTTGGACAAAAAAAAATATGCCAGATAGAGGGAACCAATATTATATAGTGTGTAAATCTAATACGGGCGATCAATTTAACCAGACATGGGATTCATTAGTGTAATTATGGATTACAAGGTTTTTTTAAAGTTACTCTTAATTATGACCCCACAGAATTTTTTTAAGATTATCGGAGCAGCAATGTAGGTACGAACATTTGTTATTGTTAAATGGCCGTTATGTCATTTGGTTTTGAAATTAGCTGTCAACGAGTGTTTAACTGGCGTATGTTGCTCTACATTACGCGCAGAATTATTTCGTATGGAAAATTGTGTTGCTTTAATTTTAAGTAAAAGTTATTTGAATGTACTTATTATATTATATTTATATTTCGGGATGTATGAATACTTACACCGGAATAAATAGGTATAACAAACCGGCCTATGATGGATACCCTCCCTCCAAGCCATCCGTCAGTGAGATCGTTATACCATCCTCTTTGATACTTTGATATTATGTCGTAAACTAACACCCGTTAAGAGCTTCACCCGTATTAGACTTACAACCTGTATAAATCGTCGCTTAGTACCTCACCCACAATGGCCACAACACAAGCCTTAACACATTGAGCACGGGAAACTCCCGAGGGGAGCTCTCTATGGGAGGTCCATTTTCGCTACAAAGTGGAAAAATCACGGGATCGCGTAGCGTGTAGCACTCGTCCGCAATGAAAGTGTTAATTGAGCATAACGTGGGACTGGGACTAGGTTGATGGGTATGATTGTCCCAAAATATCCCATGATATTCATTTATTTTAGCCATAATGATCCCTTATAAATAAGTAGCTCCCAAACTTGCATAATATTGCATTAATACATTCGCTCCCTTTTTTTTAATGAAAATTTACATACTTACACACATAATATTATGTGTCAGTGCCAGTGAATGCGTTAACTTTAGAGAAAATCTGGCTATTATGGGTACTGGTAAGCATTTGGGTTCACCCATGGAAAGAGTGGGGGTGGTGACAAATGTATTATCACAGTCACTAAAATATTAGCATCAAATAAAATAAGAATTATCTAAATTGGTTGATCCAGTCGGATGTTCTGAGGTAACAAACATAAAAAAAAAACATATAGTTGAATTGAGGACTTCCTCCTTTTTTTGAAGTAGGTTGACAAACACAAAGTACTATTTAAAAGTGTGGTTCACCTGAGCTTGGGAAGCTATAATAATAGCAGCATTAACGCACAATCACTCTTTTGTTTCCAATTTCGCCCGTCGGGGGAGCTTTAGTACGACTATTTTTCTTGCTTGAAGAGTTCAAGCTGTTGCTCGGGTTAATGACCTTAGGTACGTGATGATGACTTCCCAATAGGGATGATGACTGTAGTTAATAGTAGTTTATGTGACTGTACATAATGAAGGGCATTAAAGTGTGGGTTTCGAGTGTGGGTTTATGAAACGAGCCGAAGGCGATAACTAAATATTATTATCGAAAACGATAATATTATTTAGTTATAATAACACTTTCACAGATAAGAAATTTATTCTAACAAGTCAGTCTATTTTTTATGTTGGTCATAATGTGCGGTTTTTGAACGCATCATGGACTGCTTATGATATTTGGGTAGATAAAATAAATTATTTAACATTACTCACGACATAATACACGAAGGAATTATTACTAAGACGTGGTTTGCAGTATTTTTTGTACAAAACTTCTATTTCATAAATTGAAAAGAACTTAAAAGAGTAGGTCATTTGGCAGTACTCAAACGTGACGTCACTTTTGAGTATTTCATATAAAATTCCATAGTGGTGATCGTTTTGACAGTTCGAAAAAAGATGCTGACTTGACTTGTCAGTCATCAATTCATCATGCGTATTGGCCGCCTCCTCGGACATTAACATGAAGCAATTATATCAGCAGATATTTATTTGTAGGGTTATTTTCAAAGCTCGGAATAACTATGACTAAAATGCAAAGTTACGAGTAAGGTATGCTCTCGTATTTTGCGTATGTAACTATGCATTTAGGAGGTAAATTCTCATATTCTCCAAGTTCGGCAAACGGATTGGTGATCGCAGTATACAACACACTGTGTCCTATGATGATCCACAGTCCACACCCCATTAGTCGACCCTTAAGAGTTGGGGTGGTAAAGAATATATTCTACTACGCAGCGAACTTATCATCAAGATAATGATAATTACATATAGTAGCTATTTGATTTATAACTAACTAACTAATTTGGCTCAGGGATCGAAAGAGGCCCTTGGCCTCCGAAACGAGAGCACGCCATCTGTCTCGATCCTGCGCAACTTCTTGTCAGTTATTGACTTGAAGATGTCGCAGATCTGCCTCCACTGTGTCCTCCCAGCGGTATCTGGATCGCCCGACCGGGCGGCGGCCAGTCGGTCGGCCCACGTATGCTCTCTTGGCAGCACGATCCTCTCCCATTCTGAACAGGTGACCGAACCAGTGAAGTCTGTGTGACTTTCTTACGCCGGTATTTGGTATATAGCATTCAGTATAGATTTTATGACTATAATCGTAATACAAAATTGTTTGTCAATTACCAAAAATCTGCATCTGCATTTCTTCGAGTTTACGTGTACTATTAGGTTCTTTAATTTATGGTTTCAATGAACTTTCATAATTACGAAATCACTATTATTATGAAATATATTTTCTTAATTCACCGTACTGTATCCTATTTACTCAATACTCAATACTGAATCTTTATGGCACTTGTAATGTGGTTTACAAGGTGTTACACAGTAAGTTACAGAGACATTATAACCCTGTTGGGCACAGCAATTTTTTTGTCGAGAGAGGGAGGCTTATAATTACAGTAAATGGTATTCCTGATATCTACCTAGTACCTATATTTCAAATAGGTAAGCAATGTTGCAGAAATAAAGGTAGGTGCTAGGTGTGAAAATAAAAGTAAAGAGCGAACTTACAGACCTCTTTACATAATTGCGCGGCAGAATGGAAAGCGCTTTGACTTCACAGATCACTTACATTCTAGGTAGGACATAAGCCGTATTTTACCACGTAAGTCGCGTGGTGACGGTAGAATCATTTGTCAAAGCCCGAACTCTTCCAGTGAGATTGGTATTGGTTGGATTGGTTGGTCGACAAAGGGTCACAGACCATTCATTAACTGAAGATTGATGATGGGCAGCAGCATATCATCGCAGTGGACATTGGACAACTATCTTCACTGATCACCAACCCGCTTATCTAGCGTGAACATTATGCAGCAAGCCTAATAAATTGAAATAGGCTGATTTAATATCCACCAAACATAACATATCTAAGCAGCGTAGTGCATCCAGCAGATATGTGATACGCTCTGTAGCCGTAACATGAGTTGGCAAGTAACGTTCGCGACAGCGCTTACTCGATATGTAAGATAGATAGATAGAATATACTCTTTATTGCTGACCTTAACAAAAATGAAAACATGGTAAAGACAGACGATTATACATAGAGGTACACAACAGGCGGTCTTATCGCTATAAAGCAATCTCTTCCAGACAACCTTTTGGCAGCGGAAACAAATATATAAGCAGTCACTGATGTAATGTGATTAGCGGATACCAACATCAAAGTCATCAACCAAGTAGCATAGCTATGGTAGAAATGCAGTGTAGTGTGCAGTGTGGTAGCTAGAGACTCAACACAAAACACGACAGTAGTTCTATTTACTTAATTAGAAAGCAAAACTATTTACATTATAAAATGACATTAGTCAAACGTCATCAGTGAGATAAACGTACGTAGTAATAACTTATAAGTTATAGTTAAGTATTTACGCACTCATTTATAATATTTTCTTCGGTTACCGTGAGGATTACACATGAAATAAAACTATGAGAACGGATAAACTCGCGTATATAAATTACATTTTACTTCATTCCGACGTTTCGAACACTTTACGTGGTCGAGATGAAGTTAAATTTAATTAATACACGCGAGTTTATCCATTTTCATAGTTTTATTGCACTGATTTATTTTATAGGCCGGAATAAATAGGTGTAACAAGCCGGCCTAAGATTGATACCCTCCCTCCAAGCCATCCGTCAGTGAGATCGATATACCATCCTCGTTGATATCTTCGCCGACGTAGCTTTCAGTACACTGTTTCAGTGTCCCCTAGAAAATCCTTTACAGGAACATGAATTTTCTATATGTTGTAGGCGTCGTAGAATAGCTACAAATTGCCTTATAAACCGGAGTCTATACGAGGTAATCCATGCCGTTTCCACGCAGAACTTTTATGAAATTCTCACGTCTCACCTTTATAAACGGCTCAACACTGAGTAGAAAGTATAAAATAAAATTTACTTACTCTTTTGATACATAGTAAGGGTCACGGTCCATACAAAGTCGAGAAAAATTGTGCGCTGCGAGTTACAGTTTTGTAATTTTAACCAGAGCTAGAGGGTCTCAAAATAGTTGGTTTTAGATGTGGAGGGAAAACCAATTCCCCCACTGAGCGCGGGGGGAGGGGGGTGAATGTGCATGCGGAAGGGTTGCGTTTAATATTTTTTTACTAATTAATAAGGCCTACTATGCATTGTTTGGTATCATTTTCGTGTAAAACGGACCTGGAAAATCCATTTTTTATCATAAACATGAGCAATTTCATATAAAAATGTAGATTTTTTGAAGTAAAAGTAAAAAAGTTACCGTTTTTATTTTAATTTAAGCGTCATATAAGTATTAAAAAACAAACTTATCCAATTTAAAAAAATAGTGTAAGATAGCATATTTATTGCAGTTTTTAAAAATATACACATTTTGTAGTCTTTCATACAAAAATTAACTGAAAAAAAAAATTACCTGACGCGTACCTCCAACAAAAACCTCCGCGTAACCTCAAAAAACAAAAGCAACTGCTCATAGATTATACATATTTTTGTACTTACATATTATTGTTCATATTACGATTGTAAATATTTATTGATATGAAAGTAAATTGAATATTTTTTGATCTTCTTTTTTTAAATAACCTAAGATTATTAAGAATTTTATTTGTTCATATTCACTTTTTAGATTTTATCGATTATATGTTTATCTGGTCTATCTGATCACATGTATGATATATAGTATCTGATCATATGAATCGGAATGGGTAATCATTTTTACAAGTGTCATTAGGTACTGATCTCATTACCAAAGACGATAAAGACAATTTTCACTAAACCGGGACTAAACAACTAACCCAGTTCACCCACGTTAAAAGTTTATATCATATGGAATTTGACAATCAATTGTTAAACGTTTACTTCATAAATCATCATTATTACCATATCAGCCGAAAGACGTCCACTGCTGAACATAGGCCTCACCCAAAGATTGCCACAATGACCGATCCTGCGCCACTCGCATCCAGCGGACTCCTGAGACCTTCACTGTCCACCTTGTGGGGGGTCTACCCACGCTGTGCCTTCCAGGAGGCCGCCGCATTGGCCATCGGTTCTACGTGCAATGTGCCCCGCCCACTGCCACTTTAGTTTAGTGATTCGGAGGGCTATGGAGCTATACTTTAGTTCTGCTGCGGATCGTCTCATTTCTAATACGACCTCGCAGAGAGACTCCCACCATAGCCCTCTCCATTGCCCAGTGGGTGACTTTAAGCTTTCTTATGAGGCCCATTCTAAGCGAAAACGGTTCAGTACCGTATGTTATCACTCTTTTAAATCTTTGACAAACACTTTTGTCTTCAAGAACTGCGGAATATTGGACAAAAAGATGTATCGTAGCTTCCCAAATGCTGCCCAACCTAGTCGGATTCGATGATTGACCTCTTACTCGAAGTTGAACCTACCTAACTGGGTAGCTTGTCTTAGGTATATTATAGTCGTCTACACCTTCGAGTTTAGTCTCCGATTGTAACGGGAGTTTTTGTCTTATCCATGTTCATCCTAAGACGAACTCGCTCGAAGGCGCTACTGAGATCAGCGAGCATCGTACTGAAATCTTCCAAGGTCTCAGCCAAGACCACCGTATCATCAGCGAATCGAAGGTGAGTGAGGTACTCGCTGTTTATGTTGATACTCACCTTTTCCAGTCCAGTCTTAAAGACATCTTCTAGTGCAGCGGTAAACAGATTAGGGGAGATGACACCTCCTTGCCCGACTCCCCGCTGCAGTATAATATGCTTCAAGCTCTGGTCTTGGAGTCGGATTAACATATTGGAGCTTTCGTACAAACACCTCAACATTTCGACATAGCGGTAGTCTACTTGGTACCGTTAAAGAGACTGTAGTACTGCCCAGAGTTTCGATCAAATCGAAAGCCCCAAGGCCTACCAGAATTACTATGACCTATGACGTACTAATGCGATTCAGTATAGGTTCTGGGAAAGGGGTGAGTGATACACGACTCGTATAGCTTTGTCCCTTTCTCTCGACCTAAATTAAACCACATTAGTACGTCATGGAAACCCCCCTTATCGTAGTCCACAAACGGTAAACGCTAAACAGAGGGGCAGGTTATACCTATTCCTCGGTCTTCTGTATAACATTTACGAAACGCCAATTCGGAAACCGGCTTGTTCGGGAGGCTGGAAGTCATCAAGCCTGCGTGCAAGACGATTCGTAATGACTCTTGAAAACATCTTATAAATATGGCTCGGAAGTGAGATGGATCGGTAGCTCTTTAATAAGGCGTTGTCACTTTTATTCACCAGTACTACCACTCTTCTGTTCCATGCCTAAGGCGTTCTCCCTTACGGAGTTGAACAACTTCTGAAGGGCCATAAGGATTGGTTTACCACCTGGCTTCACATGCTCAGCTATAATTCCGTCTTCCCCAGACGCCCTGTTATTTTTGAGCTGTTCAAGAGCCATTCTAATATCACATAGGCTGATGTCTCGGATATCCACTGTATAGTGCCGGGTCAGCCACTTACTTCGTAAGAAATTAATCAATTATCAAATTCCGTGTGAAATAAACGTTTAACCCGGGTTGCTTGATTAACCCAGGTTGTGGCAATTTGCCCTAACAGACATTATGGAGCATTTTTTTTACGCGAAATTGCTACATTCCCGCAGTAGAAATGTACTGTCAACAATAAGTCAAAGCTATGTCCCTTTTTTGTTCGAGGTACGCGACAGGCGCAATTTTTTTTACGACTTATTTTTGCATGGGAAGTTTCAAAAAGTATATATTTTTAAAAACTACAATAAATATGCTGTCTTGTAGTATTTTTTTTAATTTCATATGTTTATTTGGTATTACTTATATAACGCTTCAATCAAAATAAAAACGGTGATTATTTTACCTTTATACCAATAATTATTTTTTTATGTATGAAAATCCTCATGTTTATTATCAAAAATGAATTCCCCGTGTCTCTTTTATATGAAAATGATACCAAACAATGAATAGTAGGCCTAAATATTAGACAAAAAAAATTTAAACATAACCCTTCCGTTTGCACATTCACCCCCCTCCCCCCTCGTTCAGGGGGGGAATTGGTTTTCCCTCCACATCTAAATTTTTTTATTTTTACACCCTCTAGCTCTGGTAAAAATTACAAAACTGTAACTCACACCGCACAATTTCTTCCATTTGGACCTCTACTAACAGTGTGCTCAGGTAAGATAAGCCTGCTTTGAAAAATGCATTTATTAATTCTCGGGTAGTAAATTTTTTAGGGTTCTGTACAGTCAAGTGCAAAAATAAGTAACGAAAGAATCCGTTCATAAATATGTTACGACGTTCTTATTACACAGAATTAGAGTGCACTGGGACATATTTTTGAACGTTTTTGTATACCCCTTATTTTGTCTTCGACTGTACCGCTATGCTATTCTCCTATTCACACACTCGACGCTGCGTTCGTCAACGAGCTCGACATCGAGACAGCCTTGTCTAAAATCCTAGCTGTTTTATTTGACATTAGGAATCGAGGCTGTGAGCGAAGTTGTGGTCGAGTTCGTCGCTGTTTTTCGTTAGAGAATACGAAGTTCATACATTAAACGTCAAACTCTCGACGCAGTGTAGTTCCAGCTCACGCCGCATTCGTCGCTGAGCACTAGTGTCGTTTAAAGTACATTAGTGAATACCATTTTTAGGCTCGACGCTGCCGCAGCACTGACGCAGCGCTGACAGCAAGGCGGTTTCCTTAGAGACTAACACTGCCGGAGAGGTGCAAAAGTAAACATTATTAAATTTTAATTTATCATGTATTCATATATTGTGTATTGGACTACTTTACCTTAGTAGTAGTCTTCTTCTTCTTCTTCTTCCTGGCCATTATTATTCCCATATCTAATTGGGGTCGGCCCTCCTTATACCATTTCGCCACTTTATCCTATCCGCTGTCATACTCCTATCAATGCCTGCCGCTCTCAAATCTTTTGTCACAGTGCTCATCCATGTTGTCGGCGGTCGACCTCGGCCTCGGGCACCGTCCTGCATGTCCAGTACTGATCTTGTCATGTGCGTATCATCTCGTCTCATGACGTGCCCATACCACCGTAGTCGGCCTTCTTTCATTTTGTCAGCGATGCAAGCAACCTTGAATGATTCCCGAATGTGAATGTTTCGCACTTTATCCTGCCTTGTGACACCACCTGCCCACCGAAGCATCTTCATCTCGGTGGTGTGAAGTTTTTGCTCGTCCGATTGCCTTACAGCCCAGCACTCTGAACCGTAAAGCAATGTTGGTCTCACGGCTTGCTTGTAGATCTGGCCTTTAATTTTTACAGGCATTCGGGGATCACACAAAACACCAGAGAGTGATCTCCATTGCAGCCAGGCGGATGATATCCGATGTTGTATGTCCTTCTCTGCGGTGGTTTGTTGTGAAACTATAGAACCCAGATACTTAAAGGACTCCACCCTCTTTATCGGGACTCCATCGATATTCGGTACTGCAATGGCACTCGATCTTGCTTTCGATAAATGGCAGAACATGTATTCTGTTTTTTCACGACTGATTTTCAACCCCTTACTTTCCAAGGCCATTACCCAAGCATTTAGGTCGGTTTGTACGGTCTGTAGAGTTTCCGCAACTAACACTATATCGTCGGCGTATAAAAGTGTCCATGGTGCCGGTTTCTGTAGATCTTTAGTGATGTAATCCATTACTATGTTAAATAGTAAAGGGCTTCCGGTACATGTCTTGTATAACGGCTATATAATACTCTGGAATGTGTTGCGCTCTCAAAGCCTGCCAAATCAGATCTCGTGGCACGCGATCGAAGGCCTTTTCAAGATCAATAAACACCATGTGCAGGTCCTGCCTCTTCGATTTGTTTTTCTCGATGAGGACCTTGATTGTGTGAATTGCATCGGTTGTGCCTACTCCGCTGGTAAATCCGCATTGATTTGGGGTGATCTTAATCAATTGTTTAAGTCGTGCAATAATTATACCTTCCCACAATTTCAAGGTATGCGATGTTAGCTTAATGCCACGGTAGTTACCGCAGTTGGCAACATCCCCTTTATTCTTGTAGAATGGTATGAGGTTGCTGGATCTCCACATGTCTGGTATGCATTTGCCAACTAGTATTTTGTTAAAGAGCATCGTCAGCCATTGTACTCCTACCAGTCCAGTCTTTTTCCACAATTCTATTGGTATTTCATCGGGGCCAGTAGCTTTTCTGTTCTTCATTTTAGATATGGCGGCTTGGGTTTCTCTCGCTGAAATCATTGGGACAGGCCCCGCAATAGGTGAGAACGGTGTGAGCTCTTCATGTGGTCACTTTACCTTAGTAGTAGTAGTAGTACAAAATACTTCAAAATAACAAACAAAATATTAAATACAGTGAAATTGGACAAAGGCGAACTTATCCCTTTAAGAGATCTCTTCCAGCTAGCCTTTGAGTAACTGAGAGGATACTGATGTGTGTGTGGTGGTACTTTAATACCTATTTGGAATAAATATATCTTGTAGAAATGTATCTTTTCCCTTCTGTATTGGGTAGTAGACCTATTTGCAAACCTGATTAGCAAAACCGCTAGATACCCTGCATTCTGCTTAGCATTTGAGGCGTCCTTACAAAATACTCAATGTAGGTAGGTACATTAAAAATAATGTATTGAAACAGCCGTAAAAAGTTTTAATGGTCAAACTAGACCTGCTATGTCGTAAAACATTTACAAGAAAACCCACTTTAACGGGCGTTGTTACTAACAAAGTGCTTATATTTATTTGTTACCAACTAATTCATAAACGACTCCTAACTTAGGATGCCGATAAATATTGTGTGTCCCTTTCGGTGTTATCAATGTTGTCTGAGACCGGAAGGGATGAACGATACTTATCGCCTTGCTAATTTAGGAAACGGTTATAAGTAACGGAGTGAGCTTGTAGCTCGGGAATACTCTTGTTGCTGAATCACATCATCAGCCTATGATAGTCCACAGCTGGACCTGGTACCTCCCCAACTGGTGAAGTGGGGATGTTTTTTTTGTTGTAATCCTATAGTGTGGGGTGTCATTGAATAGGTCTCTTAAAAATAATAAGGGTTTTTAAAAAATGTTTTTTTCTTAAGTGTATACTTTCGGAGATAATCGCTCCAGAAGAAAAAAAAAGTTGGCCCCCCCATCTCTAACTTTTGATGCGTAAGTCCAAAAAATATGAAAAAAATCATGAAAAAATCATAGTATTCCATAACCCCACTAGGTTATGGAATACTATAAAATAAAACTATTGTAAACTACTACTACTGTACTTGACTATGTAATTGTGATAGTTTCCATTACCCAAAGGTTGTCTGGAAGAGATCGCTTATTAGCGATAAGACCGCCTGTTGTCTACCACTGTTTTAGTCTTTTTTTTCTTTTGTCTGTAGTCTTATTTGTCTATTTTCTGGTGAACAATAAAGAGTATTTATTATTTATTATTATTACTATTTCGAACAATCGGCCCAGCCGTTTTTGAATAACTACGGAACCGTACACTGAGCATGGCCCGACATGCTCTTGGCCGGTTTTTATTTCTTAAATCGGAAACAGTGAACCGAACTCCCTATTCTGATATTACTCGAGATCGAATGCCGTGCGGTTTATGTTGAGAAGTGGTACTGATTTGATTTTGTTTTTTCATAACGATATTCTTGATATATGTGGATACTAAAATAGGAACACACCTAAGTTTTGACAGCTGTTCCAAATTTAAACTCATTTCCTTACAGAAATCTGTATTAGAATGTTAACTTTCCATTCTAGTACAAATTTGACTACCACAGATAAAAGAGTTCCCATACTTAAACTGATTGTAATAATGCTGGTAATTTCCTATGATTTTGGAACGCTTTTTGGAGCACTAATGATATGTGCGTAGATAATATAAATTTATCTACTTCCATATCATAATTATCCTATTATATATTCAGCAGTGGTAATGTAATGACCTATTCATACAAAGAAACCGGTGTCTGTGGCTGTATCATAATATTAACATTAAAGTACAGTGCATCATAATATTAACACCAAAGTATCAGTGTCAGTACATTAATGTTAACATTATATGAAGACAACTTCTTTTTGTTTTTTGTTTTCAATACATATTTATTGTAGAATATTCTTACACAAATTGAGTAATTTCAACTAATTTGATTTAGAGGTATTTTACTTAGTGGATATCAATGTAAATAAAGGTAAATTATCATTCTAAACTTATGATAAGGATGCAGATAAAGTTATGTATGACTGTACATAATTAGGCATTAAACACTCGTGTGATCTTATTATGAAACCACACTCATGTTTAATGCCTCTTATTATGCGCCAGCCACATATTTAAATAACTATTTTTAGCACTCTGTTACAGGGTATTAAATAAATAGTTAAAGTAAATACAGCCATCACAATCTGAGACATTACAAATAATGTTGTTTTTAGTAAAGTAATTGATTGCGTTCCCGTAAACAGGAAAAAGGTAATCCAATTAGGAAGCAGCTGGGTTTTTATGGCAATTAAATTTCGAAAATAGGATTAAGGTTATCAAATTTTCTTCTATAAAGGCAAAGATAAATTCAATTTTGTAATTTTACTAAATAATACGCAATATCTCTAATTTTATCTCACTTGTAGGCACAATCTCTATCTGACCGTGAACATGACGTTATTTTTTAAACGAATAGAATAAGGTTTAGGGTAAGGTGGGGTAAGACGAAACGGTTTTTTATGGGGTAAGATAAAAATTCGTCCTTCTGGCACATCGTATACAGGTAGCTTTTTGTCTTACCCCATTTAAAAACCGTTCTTCTTCTTCTTACCCCACCATACCTTATAAAAATACTAAAAAAATATGTCCCAGTGCACTTTAATTCTATGTAATAAGAACGTCGTAAGATATTTATGAGAGGATTCTGTCGATACATATTTTTTGACTTGGCTGTAGGTACAACTCCAAGATGCTTGACCAAGTTGCCAAACGCTAACGCTTAGTAGCTTATCGTAGTTTTCCCTCTCTGTCACTCTTTCATATTAGTGTGACAAAGACAGCTACCTTTCGTTTACGATTGACAATTACGTGTTAAGGGTTGGCAACTTGTCTAAGCACCCAGAGATCATAAACACGACGTTTTGCTCGACGTGGCGTATCTGCTGTGTGCTCCGCAATAATTCAGCTGCTGCACGATGCATCGTAGCCATTTTAACATTGCCTGCCGTACGTTGTACGAAAAATACGGATGCGTATTTCGTTCCAACTAGTTTTAACTGCATTTACTTAGGTACTTTATGGTTCGATTGAAAAAAAAACATAATATGACTGTTCTGTATCTTTTAAACTAAAGATAGTTTAAAGGTAGGCGTCCACTAGTCGGTATCGTACGCATCGGACGCATCGGACGCAACGGATTTTAGGTTGCTTTGTATAGAAACTCATATAAGTGCGTCCACCTGTCCGCATCGTACGCATCGCACATCAGCAATTTCGACACCGTTGCAGTGCTTCGAGAGACAACTTTTGCGATGAGTGCCGATGACGTCGTACGGAATGTCGATCAGTGGACGCACTCCACACAGTCCGCACGCTCGCTCCGCATCGTCGGCCATTTGCATTTGGTGTTTGTCGTGTCAAGCATCTGTGCGTGAATTACCACCAATATTCGTTAGGTTTTGCAGGAACAACAAGCAAGCCACAACGACAAATTCTTCATCGCTTTCCGACATTCTCACTCCACACGTGTGTTCACTATGAAAATCCGAATGAACTGGCATCGTCAATCCGTATGCTGGCACCCACCGTCGGTAATCCGTACGCTGCCAGTATAGTGGACGCACTGTGTAATATTTATCTATTTTGTGCGATGCGTCCGATGCGCACGATACCGACTAGTGGACGCCTACCTTAAAAGTTTTCGGGAAGTCAGGGAGAGAACCTAGCTGAAACAAGCTTTTTGATTATTGGACATTTTGTAGAGCTCCAACATAATTACACAAATACTGATGTTTCTGTCAAGCTATGGACCGCAAGAAATTGAGGAGCACATTTACAATATTTCAGTCTTTACCTCCAACAGCGAAAGTTTTCACAGTTGGACACACCATACTCCATTGTAGGCCACGTCTCTGCCCTTGGCTAGTCTGTGGCAATGAGTAGAGTCTGGCTAATGAAATATTGCCCCAACTTTTAGCGGGAAATTCAAAAAATCTATGGCTGGTCGCACATCCAGCCCTAGATTTTTTGAATTTCCCGCCAAAAGTTGGTGCAATATTTCAGTAGCCAGACTTTAAGCCCATTTCAAATAAAAAAAAACGTACAGTACCCGGCGATAAAGTTTGCACATCGGTCTTTAGAAAGAGACAACTAATATTGCATAAACGTCAAATAAGTTTGAGAGAGACAACGCTTTATAAAGCCGAGTCTCTTTCCAGTGACCGATGTGCAAACCTTATAGCCTGATACTGTAAAGTAGTCTAAGCTCCAATACATCAGTGCGAGCGCAATATGGGTATTTCTTATTTAGGTATTTATTTTATCTATTTATTTCTTATTATATTGCAGGTGTATCACGATTATGTTCAAATGTTAAGGGTTTCCAGAAAGTCCAGCATTTTGATACTTATTTACGAAATAGCCCCTGCGTCTAGCTTTCAGTTCATATATAAAAATATAATAACTTAAGTCTAGATAACGTTAACTTTCTGTACATGGCTGTGACAACCCACAAATCCAAATGAAAAATACCCATATGAAGGGTCCACGGAAAGAGCATGTCTAGTCAATTCAAATTAGGTACAGAAGGAAAGACCACCTTACTTTTAACAGAATAAGGTGTGAATTTGCCCTGATTTTTTTTTAAGCATTGGATGGATATGTTTTTTCTGTGGACCCTTCATATGGTACGGCTTTACGAATCTAAGGAGCGCTAACGCAGACCTTACATGCCAACTCATAGTAGGTACCTAATTCCAGAAATAACACGTGCACCCGTATTCGACTTTTTGAAATTTTGAAATTGCCGCAATTTAATTATCGTTGGCACAAAAAACATTGTATGGTAATTCGATGAAATTGATTGTAGTTTAAGCCCTTAAACGCTCCGACACCGCTGACCAAACGCACTGTATAGTTTAATAAAAGTTAAATTTATATAATGTCTTTTGAAAAATACTCATCAATTGATAGTCAAACGCTTGGTGTTGTGTCCCGTGTGTTTAAACAGGTGATCGCAGTGATACATGATTCATGTATCGGGTGAAAATGCAACCATATCTTGTGCTGCGTTTCTAGATGATTCAAGAATCTTCGATAATATTATTAGTGCTACGATCGCATGTACATAACAATAAAGAATTTCAAAGCCGTACTAATGAAAATAATGAGTTTTATTTTTATTGAGCCCTCTAATACTATTAAAAATAATATCTGGCATTTCCTGATAGTATTTATGCATCAACCCAAAAAAACATTCAATTTTAATTACTAAAAAATCAATACAGTACAGTCAAAGGCAAAATAAGGTGTATATAAAAATGTTCAAAAATATGTCCTAGTGCACTTTGAGTCTATGTAACATATGAGAGGATTCTTTCGATACATATTTTTGCACTTGACTGTACATAAAGTATTTGCAAAAGCATTTTTAGACATATTATACAATACACATGATAATACTTTTTAAGATACCTACATTCAAAAGTGCTTCACGGTGAAGGAAAACATCGTGAGAAAACCTGAATACACCTGCGAATAAATTTAAGGGTGTATGTGAAGTCCCGAACAAGTACTGGGCCAGCGTTGGTACCACGCAAAATAGGCAAGTTTGATGTAGAGTTCCGGAAAAAAAAGGCCAGAATACCTACAATAACAACAACAACAAAAAGATACATTTTGGACATAACAAGTGATATAAGCAATTCTTAAGAATTAGTAATTTAAGAAACGAACATTCCGGTAAGTAAAGTAGGTATATCCGTAGGAATAACAAATATTTTCAAATGTACATTTTCCTGTATCTAATTACAATAATACCTATAGGTATTTACCTTCGTTTATTTATTTCCACCTTACATCAGCCCTTCAATATCTGTGCTAATCGTTGAATTCAGAAGTTCGATAAGAATAGGTAATTTTGAAGTTGCTCAAGGCTATCCGGTTCTATTATATAGCTATATTTTGAGTATTCCACCGCTGAGCAAAGGCCCTTCTATCTCCATAATGCCCCGGCCACGACATTGGTCTAAGGCGACCAGCGGCGAGCGAATCCATGAGTTGGAGCGGGATGCCGATATGGGTACGACAGGAAGCACCATACGTTTTCCGCTAAGCCGGTCGCCTTAGACCGATGTCGTGGCCGCGGTGTAACTCTCTTTTTTGTGTTTCTTCCAGCAGTTACGAGTATCAAGGCGTCACACCATCTTCGTTTTTACCGGCCCCATCCGCAACTTTTTAGCCATGGTGTTAAGAATGTTAATGACAACACGCATAAAACTGTTCCGATGTCATCTTTGTTAGTCAATTGATATAATAATAGAATATATTATATTGCTAATTATGTACCAAGCAATGTACCGAGAAGAAGTTTCATAAGTTGCAAAACTTCTACAGAGAATGTTCTCGGCAGCATACATTTTACAAGCAATCTAATCATGCCAAAACCGTTGTATGTAGGTGCATTTTAAGGTATATTTTATGCCTTGTTAACTCAATTGTGAAATACAATATTATTCATAACACTTTTTTTAAGGTCTCATGGAAACATTCTCAATGACAATTTACTCTTAAATTCTCATGAAAATTCTCGGAAATTTCCGAGTATATTCCCGCAATTTTAAGAATATTGTACATTGCTAAATATACCTACAAAATTTTGTATAAAAAGTATAATTATATTTTTACTCTGATAAAATTTGTAATGACACGTTCAACCTATATATTTGAGGATCATCTGTCATACCAGTTACATTGAAGTACAGCGTGTTATCTGTCCCAAGTGTCCCAACAGATAAATTCTCATCCAAAGCTAGGAACCTACCTACTTAAAAGATAATGATGATGATTTAAGCCTGATCCCTGTCACCCTTTTCCCATTTATTTGAATCTACGGAGAACATACCTTATTGACTTGACTGAAGCGTAACAAAATTCATCGTACGTTCCTTGTAATAAAGTCTGAAACGGCACTAACGCGTTAAATGTGACTAAGTTGAATTTGCCTTCAGATTTCCTTCAATAGAGGTTACAAATGTTGGTCAAAGGTGTTCCAGAGACATTACTTAAATATCCTCCCACATCCAGCTGAAGTGAAGAATAAAATACAATAGGCAAACAATACAATTCTGTTCGAGCTTTGAACACTACACTAACACGAAGTAATAGTATTATGTAGGTATAAATGATTCGACGGCACACTAATGGACTTGAATGAATTTTTTTGAATGGAATTTATATGGAATTACCTAAATTTACATATGTACTGCGATGCAGTCATTTTTGGAAATATCCCAATCTTTTGGAAAACTTAGATAATGAAATTAAAGCTACAATTTCGTCCATCTTTAATATCACTTTGGATAACCGTCAATGGTCCCAAGCCTCCCTGCCCATCCGGCACGGTGGGATTGGGATACGGCAAACTTCCGCTGTTGCTCTTCCGGCTTTCCTCTCCTCAGCGCATAACGTTAAAGAACTCTTCCACAAAATTCTAAAATCTGATCCCAATAATCACCAGGCCGTCACTTTTCTACCGGAGGCCATGGATAGCTGGAGAACAGCCTGCCCTAACGCCGACCTGCCCACTGCTCGCCATTCTCAGCGGCAATGGGACGAGCCGCTCTGTCTGCTGGTACGGGATAATCTGTACGAAACGTCTACCAGTACAACAGAGCGTGCTCGTCTCCTTGCTGCATCGAGATGGGAATCTGGTTCATGGTTGCAGGCCATTCCTTCAAAAAACCTGGGCACACTAATGTCATCTAATGCATTCAGAATTTCCTTGTGTCTGCGCTTGGGGATGCCTTGTGTAGCTCCACATCGGTGTCAATGTGGTGCCAACGTGACATGTTTTGGCATCCACGGCCTATCCTGCTCCAGGAGTGTCGGCCGCCTTTCACGACACGCGTGTCTTAATGACATTCTCCGGCGAGCTTTCGTTACGGCTGGTGCGCCGGCAGTTCTGGAGCCGGCAGGCTTAGCTCGTGATGACGGGAAAAGGCCGGACGGGATGACCCTCGTACCCTGGAAGTTGGGACGGCCGCTAGTTTGGGATGCCACCTGCGTGGATACCCTGGCGCCGTCCCATCTTCCGGGAACGTCAAACAGAGCTGGTGCCGCCGCTGATGGGGCGGAACACCTCAAGCGGCGCAAATATGCAGTTATCGACTCTGGCTGTATGTTTGAGCCGTTTGGGGTGGAAACCCTCGGGCCGTGGGGACGTGGTGCTCACAGCATTTACAAAGAGCTCTCAAAGCGCCTGGTGGAGGCGACGGGTGACAGGAGGGCTGGTTGTTACCTTGCACAACGTATTGGCATTGCCGTCCAACGCGGCAATGCCGCCAGCCTTCTTGGCACCCTGCCCCAAGGCACTGAGCTCGAGCCCGTTTTTTATTTATAAATTTAATTAAATTTAAACTTCTTTTTGTAATGTTTTTCAGTAATTTTTAGGTTTATGTAGATTTTAGATCTAGTTTTTAATTTTTTTTATCTAGTTTTAACTTTGATGTAGCCGTTATGGAATAATAAAATATGGAATTGAATTAGGTATTTAATTTCACTTTATTGCTATTACAATAAAGTCTAATTTCGTTAAACAAAATGTGTGCGCCAGGCATTGCCAATTGGCCAAGGAGATTTTCAAAAACCGAAGCCGCGGCGAATTAAATTCGCACGATCTTCATTTGTTAAATCAAGTAGGCTAGATGCCGGCAGAGACAAGATGCGACAAGTTGCGTTATCTATTTTATAGCTTTACCCCCTTATTCATAAAAGTTTGTTAACTTAACAAGCCGCTAATAATTGTTTGTCCCTTTTGCTCTTATGAACACATTGTTAAGACCGAAAAGGACAGACAATTATTAGCGGCTTGTTAAGTTAACAAACGTTTATGAATAAGGGGGTTAGCATTTAAGTTATTTAATTTCAACACTATTAATTTGCTGCGATAAATACATATTATCTACTAAGTATTATTAAGCCTGTTTTTTATTGTCTCGCATATGGTGAGAAAAGTAGAGTATATACCTCGGGAATAAAACTGTTTTTGTCTTGGGCGCTTGAATCCCTCACTGCACTCAGGATTTAGTCTTAATTCTAAAACCTATGACTAACAGGACTCAGTCTTATTAATTCTTAAATCTATGACTCCTTCGCTGCGCTCGGGAGTAAAACTGGGAGTCCTTCGTTCCATTCAGAGTTCAATGTCGCGCCCGTGACATAAAACAGTGCTTTATCCCCTTGGTGTAATCTACTATTAATGCCTCCTGACATATAAAACATTCAGTTAAGTATATAATGGCACAAAGAAGATTGTAATAAAGCTACAGACTTCTCTTCAATAAGATTCCTTTGATTATTGTGTAATTAGATCGTCTGACTCTTCAAACGCTCTGTCGTATTTAGGATTTTAATAAAAGAATTGAGTACTAAGATCATGAAGTTAGATAGGTATACGAGGTAGGTACTCTTATTTGAATATGTGAGCAGTTCTCAAACCGTTTGTTCACAACTAACACAGATCGTCAAATTGCTATTAACGTTCCATTTTGTTATTATCACTACATGTGTCTATTATTCCACATAATTAAGAAAATCCTCAGCATACAAAACTTTAATAATATATGTATAAACAACCAATAATTTAATATCTTATCATTATATACAATAAATAATAAAAATATATAGATACATATCACACACACAAATCGACCTAGTCCCACGGTACGCTGATAATCACAATTAAGGCTTGTGATGGGGGTACTAAGCGACGATATACATATTAAATAGATATTTAAATACATAGACATCCACGACCAAGGAACAAATATGTGTGATAAATAAATACACAAATAATTCCTTCGCCGGGATTCAAGTATAATAAAATGATAAATATTAAAAAATCCGCAGCCTATAAATGGATGCCTGAAACTCACACGCTCGTGTAATATCCGTCGTATTACTTAAAAATGACGAATCTTTTATCTAGGCTCTTTCAGTCAACGAACTCTGTTTTCCTTTCGCCATGAATGATACAATCAAATAAACACGTGCTGTGTTTACGCAAGGGAACAGGAACGATTGAAGCCGGGTATATTAAATTACCACGGCCATTTTGACCCTTTCCAGGATATCCGTTCTCCGTATAAACCCGATAAGCCCTCTTTTGTCGCCTGCGAGAAACTGCGACAATATTCAAATGTAACCTACTCAGTTCCGTTAACTAAAATTAAACCTTACATCTAAAACAACAAGATCGGTAACACAGCTTCAACACCGATGAAACATACGAGCTAGAAGTATTTAAGTAAACTGTATCGTATGTGATACAGAGAAACACGGATTGAAATAAGGAGATTGCTTACTGATGAAGTGGAAAATCGGGCGGTTAGATTTATGGTTTGGGTGAAACAAAGGGGAGAATTTAGTAGGTACTGTTTAAATTATGCTCCTTAACGTTTTATCTCCCTGTGTAGGGCATCAAGAACAATCACATGACTTTACAAGGAGAGACGAGTAGGTAAACGATTTGTCTAAGACTGGGATAACAGAGCAAAAATGTACCAGTTGAAAAATATCCATGAGAGGGTAAAATTGGGCCGATTAACTTTTCGATCGACATATTTTCTGTCTGCTGCGTTACTTTTCATGAACTTAAAATGTACGTCAATTAATACTATACACATATTTACAATGAAAAACAGTTGGAACCTAAATGTATCTATGTGAACTTGTGTGGGGCCTGACGCATGTAACTACATAAAATTTATAAGCATTCTTTCTGGCAAACTTGATGAAATTGTCACGGGACAAAATACTCGTAGTGTCGATCGAATAGTTGATTGTCCCAATTACTCATCATCGGACGATCCTCCCGCCTATTCCATAAAAAAACAATCGATAACCGTTTAGCACATTTTATACTGCCGAATATACTTAACCCTTAAATATTCTGAAATACAACTACTATTATATCACCCAGCTACTAACAGCGTGTCGCAATAATTGTAGAAATCAAAAGACGTATTTTAAGAATTTAAGGGTTAGACATTGGTAAGTAATATAATACCAGCTGATTATTCAAACACCTTTCTTATGTTGATGATTGTCATCAACATAAAAAGAGATGTTTGAATAAGATTTCCGAGGGACGGTCGTCCTAATAAGTATGAACGGTGTTCGCTGACAAACATCCTAATAATAATATATGAATTCGAAATAAATGGCTGAATTGTTGTAATTAATAGTCTTGTCAAAGGAAGGGTCACGGGTTGGTTTCGCGGACAAGCCAGATCAGAACCCAGTATCTAACAAACTTGAAATGTGTACCTACTAACAAATTTTGTTGACTATCTTTGTCAACAAAAAAAAAAGTCGTAGGAGTAATTCTACGAAGAGATCTACTATTATTCTTGTTTTAATAGTATTACACCGAGAATTAAGTCGTTCGCGTCTAATTTTAAAATCGATTCGCACCGTGGGGGTACCAAAAACGATCACTAGTGCTCGCTGCAGCTAAAATTTACACTTCGCTTAAGACATGAATTATCAAACATAAATGGTTTTATATAGAATTTACACATCTGACGATTTCTGAGATAAAAATATAAAATTTGGCTGTCGTTAATTGTATTAAGTATAATAATACAATGAATGATTTCGACTGTAAATTTTACCGATTTCCAACAGCATAATGGAAAGGAGAACAAGGAAATAAGTGGATTGCATTTATAAGAAGAAGTAAGTAACTGAACCTTAAAATAACACCTTAAATAGGACTAATTCGATATTAAATTGAAGACTTAAAGCGAATCGCTTTGTTACAAACTCGTGATAGATGTCATTTAGTATTGTTCTAAGCTTAACCCTTAAACAGGCCTGGCAATTTTTTCACTTTCGTATCCTGATTTCGGTAGATACAATACAAGTAATAGCGATTATAAAAAACGAATTTCTTGTTTTTTTTTAGAAACATTATTTCCAAAAAAACCCGGTGGTCAATATACGCCCTGTGCTCTTCACCAGGAGGCCTACGTGTTCCGTATGTGGCCACTGCCCTGCTGGCGATACATTGAAGTATTAAGGAGTAGTTGTTATGTTTACATGTAATTATGGACACAATAAGACCACAATTAAATTAAATTTTCCGTGTGGTGACGGCAGTAAGAATACATTTGTTACCACCCCAACTCCTCCTGCGGGTGTCGTAAGAGTCGACTAAGGGATTTAAGTGTCACTGACCATTCTACAAGATTGATGATGGGCAGCAGCGTCATCATAGTGGACACATTACTGTCGCCACAGTACGATCGCCAATCCGCTTGCCCAGCGTGGCGATTATGGGCATTTACCTCCTAATGCGTCTATACGCATAGTTAATAGGAGAGGCCTACGTCCAGCAGTGGACTAACATAGGCTGATGATGATGATGATGATGATGAAGACCACAATAAAAGTAAGAAAAAAGGATATTTATTTTTAAAATTCAAAAACCATTTAGCAAAATCCGCTTCAAAACTAACTTATAATTATATACTTACAGTAAGTCTTGAGATGTTTAGTGGGTGGACCTACATAGTGTACAGTATTGAACTTACCCTTAAATTTCACATAAATGCCCAGCCGGGCAGTGGTCACATACAATTCATACAAACCACTTGTACCAAACCGAAACGGGCAGAGGTCATATAGGGCCCACAAACTTTAAGAGCAAAAATTTTAAGTAAAAAACTATTAATGTGACCATTTATGACATACTACACTTTCATTACCTTATATACTACCAAAATAAATCAACACATAGCACTTACCGTATTTTTTTTCGACACAATAATAGTATTTATCTGGAGCAACACACAAAATCTGCCACTTTTTCGGTTTTTGAATTCGACAACTACGTAAAACGTAGAAGAAATTTGTTCTGACACATCGATTTTGGGTGCGTTCAGAAATATGTCAGTTTATAGACTATACGTCAATGACATTTACTGGCCGCTACAAGCGTTTTGCTCGTCAGAAAAAAATATTTTGCTAAGTGGTCGCTATGAGATCACAACCTGGTTAAGGGTTAAGATAGATAGGTAGCATCTAGTTCCTTAATCTTGCACCCTTCGAAATGTCACAATTTAATATGTCGGTATATCAGGATGTAAGCAGATGACCATCCTCAAAGTTTTTGTTTCAGTACATTTCTCAATAAAACTCAATTTGAGTTTTAGCTACATGATTTATAATCCTCAATTACCGCAAATCGCCAAATATTGCGTTATGCGTTCCTTTGTTACGCCACAAATTGTATACATTTTTCCTGCATTTCCCTGGCGGGTCTTTTGTCAAAATTGGAGTCATTCTGCCGCGCGGTCCAATATTAACTGATGAGTTTTATAATTATGACGGACGACACTTGTAACGGAAATAATTTTTCTACTGAGCATCGCAGGCCATGCATAAAACAGCTGAAACAGTCATGCTCAATACAATTCGAACGGTTGAATCCCAGACAATGCTTTTCTTCTGTTATTTATTTATTCATATATTTATTAAAATAATCGACAAAAAAATATTACAATTATCACAGGCCCTGCAAAACTGTCTAACAGTTTGACTGCAGGATAAAGTATAACAAAATGGACACATTAAACTTAAAATTAGGACGGACTTAACAATTACTATGGCAGACTATTTAATAAAATACATCTTTATTTTTTTCTTTGAAAAATGTTATTATACTATAAGCAAGGATCGGACAAACGCCCGTCATTATGAAAACTTAACCCTGTTCCGTACAATAGAGACTTCCTTATCTTATGATGTTAACATATTTTCTTTTATAAGATATTTTTTAATAATAATAACACTATCACAAAGTATCTATTTAGAAGATCCCAATAATTTCTTAGATACTGGACAAGTATCTAATTCACCATAATTGTTCGAAACGTCGTTACAACGTTAATTAATATACGCAATATAATTCGTTTAAATTGTTTTATTTCATGAAAAACTATCGCAGTAACCGAAGAAGATAATTATACACTCATAAGATCAAAATTCAATATTAAACATTCTAAGTCGTTTATTTGTCATAAATTCACAATCAGGGTACATACTTAAAAGTAAGAAAGAGTTGGGATCTCCTAAATAGATACTTTGTGATAGTGTTATTATTATTAAAAAATATCTTATAAAAGAAAATATGTTCACATCATAAGATAGCGAGTCTCTACTGTACGGAACAGGGTTATTTTTTCGAAATGACGGGCGTTTGTCCGATCCTTGACTATAAGTGACTTTGTGAATGATAGTAGTTTTTAAGAATATTGACATATAGATTGATAAATGCTTGCATGAATAATTAAATTACCTTTATGATGGAACATTTTTATGTTTAATGCATGAAAACAAAATTTGTACGCCGAGAGGCAAAACACGAAGGACTTTTTATTTGCACAACACCTTTATGTACTCAACTCATGTTTCTTACAAATAAATTATCTTTATCTTTAAATTTCTGCTTATGTGGTTCAAGACGGATGTCCACTAGTAAGCTATTAAGAGTGTAACTATAGTAGGTAATGCTTTCTGAGAGTTCTGTCACCGTAATAATTATTAACTCTAGGCACTTCATATTTACCCGTGGACCCGTGGGAATCTGGTGTCATACGCGTGTGCTATGTAGCCCCTTAGCAAATGATCTTTATAACCTGTCAGTTTCTGTTACACAAAACTGTATGTGTTATCAGTACCTATAATGAACCTATCTAAAGCCTTAGTTGAGTTTCCTTTGGACTAGGTCGATTTAATATGAAAGAATGTCACATTATATTTTATTAAATAAAGTATTGAGCATTCCATAGAGGTAGACCGTAAATTGTATAAATAAAGGGGTAATTTGTAACGGGTACATATTAGACTGCCTCAAATTCCATATACGTAGTTTTTAAATTTGCGAGATTACCTATTGCTACATTGGTGAGCAGGTGGCCTAATGGTAAAGGCACCAGCAGCGGAGGTCCCCATTAGATTTGACATTTTTCTTTTGTTGATATCATAATATATCTATTCAGATTTACAGATTTGAATATTCATATTTTTCTACCAAAACGATTTTTAAGCATAATTATAATTTACAGTAGTTATACTTCCGTAAAGATACCTACCCATAAAACGTATTTTCCGGAATGAAAACAAATATGCAAATGTTTGACTTATGAATTACAATAAACTGAGGAATTTTTACTATGTTATGCTCCTGGATTACCGGAAAACGAATACAGGCTACATTTTGCTGGTTCATATAAATAATTTCTATGCGAGTAGAGTAAGGCATAAATGCTAGCAATGCATAATATTAGTTACATGTTGTGTGCTTCAACCCACGTGTATAATCTTATGGATACATGTCACGATTAGCATATGGTAATAAAACACGATATCGCGTTCCCAGGCCCTTCCACATAATTCGATACACACATTTACGACTGTAGATCAAATTTATTAGAGCACATAAAGCACTGCAGTACAGTTAACTTCAGAAATAGGTACCTACATTATTGAAATTCAAAAACTACTTTTTCTCTGTACCCTAATATACGTAATGCGTCGTTTTTGGTAAAATATTTAAATTATATGTATTGATTTAAACTTTCCCGATTATCACTTATGTTTTCACGACAAATGGGTCTAAAGACAGAAGAGAGGTATGCCTGCGACCACGGGTGTAACGTCATGCCCGAAACGTCACGATAAAATTAAACGTAAGTTTACGCGATTAAATAAGACCCGTTTGTCGTTAAATTATGATAATATGTTTATTGAGCTATTAAGTGTACTCGTCAGTTGCTACTTACCCAATATTCGGTAAATATTTTGTTTTATCACACGTGAACGTATTTTATTTTGAACTTAGCCAAGACGTCTACCGCGAACACCGAAGTTCGTAAACGGGGATTTTTCTCTGTCACTCTATTGACGCCTTCGTTGGAGTGACAGCAGAGTTGGGCAAAAAGTAATATGATTACTTCTATAAATTACATTTGTATGTGTACTTTGTAATATTTATTACAAAGTAATCTGAAGGAGTAATCATATTACTTTTTGCCCAACTCTTAGTGACAGACGCCGCCACAGGACGCCTACCGCGAACACCGAAGTTCGTAAATTTCGGGGATTTTTCTGTCACTCTAATGACGCCTTTGTTGGAGTGACAGAGACAAATCCCCGAAATTTACGAACTTCGGTGTTCGCGGAAAGGCCCGCAGTCGCGCTATCCGATATATCAGAACGGCCACGGTGATCAAAAATATCTGGATGCTTAGACAAGTTGCCAATCGCTAACGCTTAGTAGGGTATCGTAGTTTTCCCCCTCTGCCACTCTTTCATATTAGTGCGACAAAGACAGTTAGCTGCCTTTCGTTTACGATTGACAATAAGGCGTTAGCGATTGGCAACTTGTCATATATCATCATCATCAGCCTATGAAAGTCCACTGGACTGGACGTAGGCCTCTCCTATTAACTTTGCGTATAGACGCATTAGGAGGTAAATGCCCATAATCGCCACGCTGGGCAAGCGGATTGACTATCGCAGTAATGTGTCCACTATGATGACGCTGCTGCCCATCATCATTATTTTATCAAATAATGATCGCTATGATCAGTGACACTTCAATCCCTGAGTCGACTTTTACGATACCCGCAGGAGGAGTTGGGGTGGTGACAAATGTATTTTTACTGCCGTCACCATACGGCCAAAAGCCTATAGTACATATTTATTATGTACTTATATAGTTAAGATTTTCAATTCGTAATTGCTCTACTAATTTGAAATAACTTTTTTTGATTACCTATAAAAATTGTTTTAATCTAAGAATGAAAAAAGTACAAAAAGTAAGTTACTAACGCAGACTTACTTTCTATTCATCCCGCTCGTACTTTCGTATTGGTGCGAGCGAGCCAGAAAGAAAGTTAGAAACGGTACGGCTATTGGTACACGTAGTAGAAACGTCGTATATAATATAAATTAAAATGTGTAAATAAATACATACGACAGATTTACTTAAGTTTTCATCATCATCATGATCATATCAACCGAATGACGTCCACTGCTGAACATAGGCCTGCCCCAAGCATTGCCACAATTAGATGTGTCATTTAACCACCCTAAACATGTAGTGCAATGACACATCTAACCGAAGCAGTGTCCTTCATCTTTAAAATTTATGTAAGGAACATCGACTAAAGACAAAATAAAAATGTTCAAAAATATGTCCCAGTGCACTCTAATTCTGTGTATTAAGAACGTCGTAATAAAATAACATATTTATGAGCGAATTCTTTCGAAACTTATTTTTGCACTTGACTGTACCAGTTTGGCGGGATCGCTTGATCGGCATTTCACTACGCCTTCGGGCAGTATTTTGGCACCCCAAAAGCCTAGACAAGATTTGTTACTCAAGGGCTCATAATCTTTCATCCAAGTTTATGCGCCGGGTTTTATTAATACGCAGCCCTAGAAATATTTGATTACTTCGAGGGTTGATTTTTTTATTAGATTTGTATGCATTTTTCATATCTAGTATAGTCCATTTCAAATACGAACGCCCAATGCCACTCGAAACTTTTGTCATTTAATTGGTCCACTATAAATTGGCACGTGTCGTACACCGATGTATGCAAAAAATATCACGCCACAAAAGGGTCTAGCCAGGTATTATTTGTTATCACTGATCCTATTGTTGACGCCTAATGATTTTGTCAAGTGGAATCGGGCCTTCGTATTTGAAATGGACAATAATAGCTCAAATAGTATACACCTGAGGTTCTCTACATACATTTCATTTAATGCTAATTGGGTGTCCCTATAAGAGAAAACTCATAAGTGTCTTCGAGAAAAACAAAGTTCTTACAATGTACCCGCATGTACCGTTAGATCACCGCCACCCTAGATCTTCTACATGTAATTTATAGCCTAAAATAGGGCCAAGTGTGATATCCTCGCTATAATTTAGCCCGTGATAGTATAATGTATTTTCCGTAACGATCAGCAGGTAATTGATTTTCAGATAATCGGTGGATATGCCTCGGGCGGCGATCGTCGCTAGCGATTAACAATATATGACCTCATCGTATGGATTTATCTTATACTATAGCATAGCCCATTCATCCATAGTTCTTACTTAGTAAACAACTTTCTAACCTAAAAGTTTTCTGACGTAAATTGCTATTTCCTATTAACATTAAAGCTATCCCATGGAAAATAGCATACTTTGACTTTGAATTCGCAAAAAAAATAGTTTGCGAATGGACGTGAGAAAGTTGTATAGGTATAGTCCATTTCAAATACGAAGGCCCGATTCCACACGAAACTTTTGTAATTTAATTGGTCCACTACAAATTGGCACGTGTCGTCCACGCATGTATGCAAAGAATATCACGCCACAAAAGGGTCTGGCCAGTATCTTTTATTTTCACTGATCCTATTGTTGACGCCTAATGACTTTGTCAAGTGGAATCGGGCCTTCGTATTTGAAATGGACTTTATTAAATAAGACAGAGCTGTCTCTACCAGCTTAGCATTTTTATCAATTCAAATCAACAAAATGTACAAACGTATTGAGAAACGCTCAGCAAAGGATACGATACGATAACGGCTTGGCCGGACTATCAACCTTTACGGCCTGGTCGCTAGGGGATGCAACCGGTTTTAGAAAGTATGGGAAAACCGGTTAATAACCGGTTAACCATCGTAATCTCATACAAATAAAAACCGATTTGCGCGCCCTACTGGCCGTGACATTGGGCTAAGCCAATCGGCGGCGAGCGAATACATAAGTTGGAGCGATCGGAGATCTCGATTTTGGTTGGGAAGATATCGGAACTCTATCGGTGCGAGAGGCACTTATGGTTTTCCGCCCCGCCGATCGCCTTAGACCAATGTCATGGCCAGACCAAGTAGGCATGCAGTATGTAACAAATCAGAAGGTACAAATTTTCACTACTTTTTCAATTAAATAATAATAGCAATCTGTAATGTGGCTTATGGGGAGGGAAATGAGTATGGGAAATATTGTTAATTTTATTCTGTCTACTTTAGATACGGTGTTGTTCTTATAGGCAAGGACTTGAAAGAGAAGGTACCACTTTTGTTTGCCGGAAATTTGATATTTCGCTGCGCTAATTAAGAATTTCCTGCGAAACTGATTTCCGAAGATAGCTTGTAGTGGGCGGCTTTGTGTACAAAAGCACGTGTATAGGGTAGAAAATGCAAAAGTGGGTATTATTTGTATAAAATAACTACTTAGTTATAGCCGGTTATTAGTACGGTCAAACTTTACATTAAACTCGCAAAGCATGCAGTAGGTATAGCTGCATTTTTGGTTTGTTGCTTAGACATCATAGGGCACTATAAAACCACATTTTGCAAGCAAAAAAAAGTTGTGCTAGTTGCGTAGTACGTGAAAAAATGCGAAATTTACGGTCAATTTCAGTTTCTGATTTTTATTAAAAATACCTTACGTTTTTTTACATTATATGTTAGGAAGCGCTTAAAGATTAATAAAATTCCAACAAGTTGAGCCAACATGTATTACCGTAGGTCATATAGTTTCAGAGATTTGCGACTTCAAAAAGTACTCTTTTTTGTAAACTAGCGTTATTTTGAGTTTTGCTAACGTTTCCGGCTTAATATCGCCTGACCTAATTATGCTACGAAAAACATGCAATAATGACCTTATAGCGCACTTAATATTCTTTAATTTAAGGGTAAAATCAGGTCAGTGAACTTTGTAGTTGAAAGTATAAACGCGAAATTCAAAAGGCAGGAGGCCCACTATCTAAGTTTTTCATACAAATCGCAAGTCGAGTTGCAAAGCTGCAATTTTGGTATATTATAAAGGCCTTATAGATATATACCGAAATGCATATTACTGGAAAAACAAAAAAAATGATTTGGGCATAGGACGTAAAAAACGGACGTTAAAGTTGTTGGAATTTTATTATTCTTTAAACGCTTCCTAACATATAATGTCAAAAAACGTTTAATAAAAATCAGAAACTGAAAAATGACTGTAAATTTCGCAGTTTCTCACGTACTACGTAACTAGCAGAACTTTTTTTTGCTTGCAAAATGTGGTTTTATACTGCCCTGTGGTGTCTAAGCAACATACCAAAAATGCAGCGACTACTTCATTTGCAAGTTTAGGGTAAAATGACGTACGATTTGACCGTACTAGTTATATGCTCATTTATAATTTACCAGTATTGTATTCTCTAGTCTACGGCAATTATCAGATAGATAACGCCGCATTTTATCTAACGAATAAAATACCTAATTTGTAGGTATTAGATAACGAATATAAACGTACAGTGGCGATCAGAATTGGATGGACGATTTATGCATGAATTCATTCATAAAATATCCATGCAATTTTGAACCCGTACAGTCGGGTTCAGTCATCAAAAATGTGGTCAACCACTTTTGAACTTTATTGCTACTGAATCGAATCGAAAACTGGTAGTCCATATTTTTTGTTAACTAATATAGGTACTAATGAACATATATTATATAGGTATTATAAACACATATCATGGAACAATTTCACACAAGAAACAAAAGAAGAGAGAGAAAAAGTGAAAGTGTATTATTGTATTAATGTCCAGCGCTGGACTATAATTACAGGCCCCAGCTTTATGCTGAATTGGGGCCGGTTTTGTGGCAAACTTTGTTTCTTTTCGTATTAAATGTGTATATGTTTGTTTGTTAACACGTTCGCCTCCAGTACTGTTTCACTAAGTGCTAATACAATGGCGATCGAAATTATCTGATAGAACTCCTAGGTATGCCATTGACACGCATGTGTGACCGAACAGATTGTACTCTTATGTCAGTGACACAGCACCTGTGTCAAAAACGTTCGTATTTCTATGGCTATTACCTATACACGATGCGCGATGTGTATCCTGTCTAAATTACGTAGTAACACCTCCTTGATTGAACTATGAGGTAATCTGGCCCAGGCCCGTCATGGTCTAGTGTGAGTAATCTCCTAAAGGTTACATCCAATAGTTGGAATTGAAAATATATGCGTGACAGGGTTTTATACTAGCACGTAGAACTCGTAAATCGCTGTATTATTGCACCTACACACAGCGTGTGTATTATATACGGGCAAATATTTTAATGGCGATTACAGATGTAGTGAGAAATGACTTGCCTTCGGAAACGTTCGTCAACGTCATGCTGTTTCAGTCTATCTCACTGAGACTGACAGTAATAAGCTGTCATGCTACTTCAGTCAGACTCGGTGACACTGCCTGAAACAGCATGTGTTTACGAACGTTTCCGAAGGCAAGTAATTTCTCACTACACCTGTACTATCGGACCTAGGGAACCTGTTAACATTTTTTTTTTCATACAAAATAATTGAGCACGCAATGTATTGCATCCACTGGTAACCACATTATCACATTAATTAACATCGACATAAGTATCTAAACGTCATACGATTGTCATGTCAGTTGGACGGCATATATTGCTGCTGGGTTACACTTTAGAAAAAACATTACACCTAATGAACAACAAAATTTAATGAAATGGTTATCTTATACGATTCGTAGTGATCAGATATTATATCTGGATTCATTATTCGCCCATATAAAATACACACGCTGTATACACAATGTCCGCTCCTTTACCCTTTTAGGGATAAAAAGTATTTTAGATACCCGAAACTTTACGTATCTGCATACCAAATTTTATTTAAATCGTTTCAGCGTGAAAAGCTTTCGAGTTATTTCCTGATATTGAATATTGAAACTCGTACTCGACTTAGTGCGAATGGATAAAACCTATCTGTCGCAGGAAAAATAGGTGCATAAAAGTTGCTAAGATAAAACCCGGTACCAATATGACGGGATTTGGACTAGCTTGGCAGGTAGATATTTAAGAAATATTGTGATTTACCTGCGCTTGGTCACAGAATACATATTAGGTAGTACAAGTACAGAAAACCATCTCCAAAAACCCGTTTAAAGAAATAATGACTCTTGCTACGATACTATTAAGTTCAAATTCCCACCGCGCAACGCTAAATATCACGTAGAAGTGCGCTCTGACAGTTCGAACCGAACGCGCTAGTTGGACAGGCCAGCATGCTTAGCCAAGTTGCCAATCGCTAACGCTTAATCGTCAATCGTAACCGAAAGGCAGCTACCTGTCTTTGTCGCACTAATATGAAAGAGTGACAGTGAGGGAAAACTACGATACGCTACTAAGCGTTAGCGATTGGCAACTTGGCTAAACATCCTGGTTTGGTTTAGTAGCTAGTATTACACAGTATGGTCGCCCGTCATAGGCATGTGTGCTTACCATAAGCTGCCGCTGTAAGTTTATCGCAGACCAACTTTCTCTCTATCACACTCATACTCTGTAAATCCGCGTTAAACTCAAGACATTAACTCATGGCAAGCTCACTGTCCGGCTGCCTAAAGGCCCGGCCACGACATTGGTCTAAGGCGACCGGCGGCGAGCGAATTCATGAGTTGGAGCGGGATGCCGATATGGGTACTCCCTCTCGCACGTATGGTTTTCCGCTAAGCCGGTCGCCTTAGACCAATGTCGTGGCCTGAGCATAAGATGCATGCAAAGTGGCGAGGAAACTTGCAGAGCCGAGACAAGTTGCCTGTAGTGTAACTAGTTATAGTGTAGTGTAATTAGGTCTTGCAAACCAATGAGTCGTGTATCCGCACCTCTTAATTTTTATTTTTTCATGGTATTTTGTCTTGTAAAATATATAGTATTTAAAGTAAATCTTAACACCGTTTCATTTACAATGATTAACGACTAAACGCAAATGGAGCAAATAAGGTGATCATTAGTAACGAACGTTAAGAAGATTAATGAGTCTGACCTGGAGTGCAACGAGTATTTACAGTGCCTTCCACCAGAGCTATGCTATGTGGATGCGTTTAATACTCGTAGGTCCCCAACAATCAGTCTACGCAGCGAATCACTTGCGTCAAGGGGCTAGCATAATTATGTTGTGTTTGACAGCCACTCGCAGCCTTCTCGCGGTTACTCGTCTCTTTCTAAGCAGTACAATCGAAACGAGACGGGTAGCTGCAAGAATACGACCGCGTGTTGGTGTCAAACACAAGATGTGCCAACGCCGCGGAGATGTGCTACTCTCCGAAAATGTCTGGGCGCTCATCCTCACACCTTGCAACCTAAATGGTCGCGCACCGTGCGGTTTCAGAGGAACTTCCTCCCGCGGACGGTCCGTCTGTGGAATGAGCTCCCTGCCGAGGTTTTCCCGTTGGACTACAGTATGGGGTTCTTCAAAAGAGGAGTGTACAAGTTCTTATTGGGTCGGCAACGCGCATGTGACACCCCTGGGGTTGCAAGCGCCCATAGGCTACGGTGACTGCTTTCCATCAGGCGGGCCGTATGCTTGTTTGCCACCGACGTGGTATAGAAAAAAAAAAAAAAAAATGTCTGGATATCAAACTCACTCTCGTAGCAAAGGTTTTAGAGCGACTCCCTTAGCTATCAACGTGCTGTGTGCTATTCAGATTTGTCGCTGATTGCTGATTAACAATTTGATTTGAGGTGTGATTTTTCGCACTTAATCGTACTCTTTGTTTTGAGTAGCGGGCTGACCCAATACTTGTTGCCTAATTTGCGTGGTCCCAACACTGCAAAATAGGCACGTTTGCCGCAAAAAACAAATAGTACTTGGTATGAAAATTAATTTCCAAAATATCATCTATGCATATTATGTCGATGGCATTTTATCCACAGAATGATCCTATTGTAATAATTATGTTTATTAACCGCAGTTTACCTGGAAATTATCACATGTTTACTAAACTAAAACTAGACGAGACCTAACAACACTAATTACATTTGTGTTGAAACTTTCTAGATTTCACCTGTTTCCTAATTCCCGAACTTAAGGTCTTCTGTGCAACTATTTGGTTCAACTACGGCTTTGTTTCTAGTTCTAACTTCGCAGTTGGGTGTCCTATTGTCATTCTAGTGCAAGAACTAAGTTTGTTTGTTCGTGTGTAGCATTTACTTTGGTGAATGGTTTAGTTATTTCAACTTACATATAATTTACACGTGATATGACCAATGTACCTTACGAAAAGCAGCCCATTGCAGGCGTGGATTGAAGATGTTGTTCAGGGGGGTATTGACCTATGATATATTATGATAGTATTTTATACCTAAAACAGCACCTAGGCATACCTAAGTACCGTGTTAGGGGGGGGCAAGTGCCCCAAAGTGGAGCTCCAGAAGAAAAAAAATGGGGGAGCAACTCTTATTCTTTTTAGAAGACCTATTCAATGATACCCCACACTATAGGATTACAGCAAATAAAAAAAATCATACCCCCTTCACCAGTTGGGGAGGTACACGAAAAAAAATATATTATTCTATTATTTATTATACCAATTTGAACATATTTCGAAATTACAAATCAAATTATTTATTAACTAAATATTTTGATTTGTACTTTTTATTTTTCCCAGTAGTCACACTACTTAATACTATATATAAATTATAAATATTAGATGTCATATACCAAAGAAAAATGACCAAGATCACCTAATGTCCGAGGTGGGGATCCAACCCACGTACTTAGCTTTCGTGGCTGATACCTGTACCGCTTGGCCACTCGGTCTTAGAAAAATGACCAAGATCACCTAATGTCCGAGGTGGGGATCCTACCCACGTACTCAGCTTTCGCGGCTGATGCCTGTACCCCTCGGCCACTCGGTCTTGACCGAGCCACCGAGTGACCGAGTGGCCGAGAGGTACAGGCATCAGCCGCGAAAGCTGAGTACGTGGGTATGATCCCCACCTCGGACATTAGGTGATCTTGGTCATTTTTCTTTGGTAATGACATCTAATATTTATAATTTTCTTATACCATTTTGTTGGCATGATTAATGTTTATACCTACTCGTACCTGTACCAAATTGCAGATTTATGATATTATTAACGGCCACTGAGCTATGCTGCGGACGGACGGACATGGCGAAACTATAAAGGTTCCATTTTTGCCATTTTGGCTACGGAACCCTAAAAATCGGGGTTATGCAATGAAATAAGATTATGGTTGGTATTATAGTTGTTATGTGCCTGTTTGCTTTGTTCAATAATCGCAGCCTTGGGATTTTATTACAGAATTGTCAACCGTTGCAAACGTGGCAACCGAGCGCTTAAGCGGATGAAGAATCATTCCGTTTAGCAGGTGAATATAATGTTCAGACATACATACCTAGGTAGAAGTCGCGGTGGCAATAATCGTCAATTAAAGACCTTGGGGCTTCCTTTATCCTTCATTCCTCAAATTCATCGATAAGTGATTTCTCATTTCAAAAGTGTTGTGCCACATCCGCACGCAAACCCATTAAAAGACCGGGATAAATCCTGCGAAACTAAAAAGATTCATATTCATTTCCTAATATATTTAAGATATCAGACCGTTTTTATATTTATTTTTAAGAGCGTGTGTAATGATATATCGATGTCCGACAACAATCATTGCCCATTACACAGCGATATAATACGTGGGACATTGGATAAGAAGAGCCATAACATTTTATGGATCGGTCATAAAACACTGGGAAATATAAGCTTCTAGCAAAAAGTTTGCTACATTTCAGGCATTATTCTAAGGAGGATATAAAATGTTGGTAAAAAAAGGGTGTTTTATCGATACTAACATAAAATGCACTCTAACGGGCGATATTCGAAGTCGACAGTCAACACTATCGCAGCTTTCAATGCATGAATCGGAAAATGTTTAGGTATTATAGCCCCTGAGGTCTAAGAACGAACTTTTGACAGATAAAGATTACCCTTATTAATATGAACGCAAAAATCACCATTTTTTCGATAGTCTTAACGTCATATACCTATATAGGCTCGCTCATTTCTAAACTGTCAATCAAGACAAACGATAGCGCGATCTAACTCGCTGACGGCGCTATCTCTGGGCGCCCGTTGTAAACTATTCATTGTTGCGCCTTTACTATGGCTCAAGTGGTGCTATCGGTGGCATCTGGTATCTTTGTAATATATATTGTTACAATAGGTAACAAATAAACTTGAAAAATAGGCTTGAAAATGAACATGGATAAGACGAAAGTTATGTCAAATGCCAATGTTGTGCTCACCCCGGTTTCTGTTGAAAACTCGGTACTCGAAGTTGTTGACTCGTACATCTACCTAGGACAAGTAGTCCAATTAGGTAGGTCCAACTTCGAGAAAGAGGTCAACTGCCGAATCCAACTCGGTTGGGCAGCGTTCGGGAAACTACGCGATTTCTTTTCGTCCGAAATACCTCAGTGCCTTAAGACGAAAGTCTACAATCAATGTGTGTTACCAGTGATGACTTACGGCGCCGAAACGTGGTCCTTCACCATCGGCCTCATCTCTAAACTCAGAGTCGCTCAAAGAGCTATGGAGAGGGCTATGCTCGGAGTTTCTCTGCGTGATCGAATCAGAAATGAGGAGATCCGTAGGCGAACTAAACTTACTGACATAGCCCTCCGGATTAGTAAGCTGAAGTGGCAATGGGCAGGCCACATTGCACGCAGAGCAGATGGTCGATGGGGTCGAAAAGTGCTCGAGTGGAGACCACGGCTAGGCAAACGTAGCGTAGGACGTCCACCCACAAGATGGACAGACGACCTTATGAAGGTCGCCGGGACACGCTGGATGCAGGTTGCATCTAACCGGTACATGTGGAGGTCCAGAGGGGAGGCCTATGTTCAGCAGTGGACGTCTTATGGCTGAGATGATGATGATGATGATGAATAGGTAATTGACCAACAAAACAAAGTTAAATAAAAATAACATTTCTTGTTTTCAGTCTTTCTTGTTTTACACGTAAAATTTTTCACCTCGATAGAGACAGCAAGACTGTAGCAGCAATGAGGATTTTCGATATTTTGTCTGCCACCAGGCGGCGCTAGAGTAGGCGTCTGGCCCACACAGCTGTCAGATTCATACTATCCTTAGTTGTCTTTTCTAGTAAGCAACTTTCTAACCTGAAAGTCAGAAAGTACACGTTCTCTGTTGTAAACCGCTGTTTCTTTGATTAAAAATTAAGCAATTTACTAATCACTACGGACGGACTCCACAAATACGGACTCAGGTATTTTGGTATAGGCAAATATGACAATTTACAACAGATAACGTGTACTTGGCCTAAAATATCGAAATTCTATTTTATTTGGAAGTTTATTGATTTTGTAATGGATTACGACTTATACACGGTCGTCGAACTGAAGATTGAGCTCTAAAACTAAGTCACTGGTATTAAAAATAATTAAGTCTGTAACTTTGTTCATTTCATGGGAATTGACATGGAACTATTTTATTTATTTATTTTAGAAAACAATATTCCTAAAGCAATGGTATTCAGAATAAATAAGCCTATAAATATATTTAAAATTAAATGCACGTACGTTTTGACAGTTCGTTAGACCTTCCGCACAGTGCTGCCATCTCACCTCCACATAGTGGCAGAAAAAGTATCAAAAACCCTCATTACACTGGGTATGCAAACAAAGTCAGTCGCCTGGCAACCTGATAGGTACTTTGATTCAGCGACCGCATAAAGATGCGTTTAAACCAAAAGAGCATTCGCTGTTCTAGCGCCCGTTCTACGAAATCAACCAATCACGTTTTGTGTACCGATCGAATTTCGTAGAGTGGGAAGTAAGAACAGCGAATGCTCTTTTAGTTTGAACGCACCTTTAAGCGAACGACGAAGTGTAATTGTTTTCAGCTTAAAGGTGCATGCAGACCAAAAGAGCATACGCTGTACTATCCCCCTACTCTACGAAATTCGATCCACCACTCTATGAAATCATCGACACGAAACGTGATTCGATGATTTCATAGAGTGGTGGATAGAACAGCGAATGCTCTTTTGGTCTGCATGCACCTTTAGACGGTTAAATAGCTCATCGTTGACGTAATTCAATCTTATGTCACTATTAGAATCATGGGTGTCATCTATTGGTGTCCGGCATTAGTGGGTACATATCCTTTTATGCCCGATAATTGGTCCGATGAAAACCATGCACATATATGTATATTATGTATTATTATTATTATTTAGTCTTTAATATAATTGTATTACACTAGGGGTATCGTTTTTTCTCCGAAAAAACCCTGTGAATTGCGTAGGATAAAAAGTTAATATCAAGTGTTACAGTCACCGAGAGGTACAGGCATCAGCCGCGAAAGCTGAGTACGTGGGTATGATCCCCACCTCGGACATTAGGTGATCTTGGTCATTTTTCTTTGGTAATGACATCTAATATTTATAATTTTCTTATACCATTTTGTTGGCATGATTAATGTTTATACCTACTCGTACCTGTACCAAATTGCAGATTTATGGTATTATTAACGGCCACTGAGCTATGCTGCGGACGGACGGACATGGCGAAACTATAAAGGTTCCATTTTTGCCATTTTGGCTACGGAACCCTAAAAATCGGGGTTATGCAATGAAATAAGATTATGGTTGGTATTATAGTTGTTATGTGCCTGTTTGCTTTGTTCAATAATCGCAGCCTTGGGTTTTTATTACAGAATTGTCAACCGTTGCAAACGTGGCAACCGAGCGCTTAAGCGGATGAAGAATCATTCCGTTTAGCAGGTGAATATAATGTTCAGACATACATACCTAGGTAGAAGTCGCGGTGGCAATAATCGTCAATTAAAGACCTTGGGGCTTCCTTTATCCTTCATTCCTCAAATTCATCGATAAGTGATTTCTCATTTCAAAATTGTTGTGCCACATCCGCACGCAAACCCATTAAAAGACCGGGATAAATCCTGCGAAACTAAAAAGATTCATATTCATTTCCTAATATATTTAAGATATCAGACCGTTTTTATATTTATTTTTAAGAGCGTGTGTAATGATATATCGATGTCCGACAACAATCATTGCCCATTACACAGCGATATAATACGTGGGACATTGGATAAGAAGAGCCATAACATTTTATGGATCGGTCATAAAACACTGGGAAATATCTGGCACCCTAGTGAAAAGGGGTATAAGTCGAATTTTGGCCAAATTGAGTTAAGTATACCAAAAAATTTCAAAAAAAAAATGGCATCTGTTGGTGTAAAAGGATTTAACATATCTCGTAAATTGACAGAGTTACGGTCGTGTAATATGGTATAACTAACACAAATGACCATGCAGTGTCAGGTATAAGTTGAAATAAATTCTGACTAACAAAAAAAGTATATCGTTGTAAAGTTACAAAAGGTATTAGTGTAGCTAAGTTTTACGCGTTTGGATTTTTGTTGTGTGTAACGCTATAACTACTCATATTCTCTTGATGGTCACTCGGATAATGAGGATCCATGTGTATTTAAATCACTTTACACGAACAATAAAAACATTTTTTGAGATACAATTCGACATAAATCCATATTCACGAATAAAATTATGTTGTTACGGGTACAAGTCGACTTTAATCACTTAGAATTACAGTTTTTTTACATGTAATACAATCCATTTGCGGGAATAATATCCGTTTGCACTAAATTAAAAAGTATTACTTAACATTTAACACCAGTAAATTGACGGATTTGTACTAAGTTGTACCCTTTTACACTAAGTTTCGTTAAACATACACAATGTTTAAAATAGTGTCAATTTTTAATATTTAATATACTTAGTGGTTAATGGTTAATGATTGTATTTTTTTTTTCAAATTCAAGCTGTTAAATTCTGCTGCTTATTTGTTAAATAATATTACTAATATAGGTTTTAACTTAAAACCTATATTAGTAATATTAGTTTGTGTTGACAGTTTTAAATGACCTAACGCAAATACTTTTTTTTTAATTGTAGTAACAATTTTACTTAAAGATCTAGGTAATATAGAAAGTGCGATATAGCCTTATACGAGTATTTGCTGCTGTTCTATGGCTGTCTATATTACTCCAGAAACATGTAATTAGAACAATTTCAAAACAGCCACCCGGAAACCATGCCTGGCCACTTTTTACAAATGCTAACATAATGAAAACAATATTATCACAATATTTATTCAAATTGTCTACTAACGAAATTAATTAATAAAGTTAATGTATAATTAACATAATAATTCAAATTGATCGTACCTATATTTACCGATACAACTTTATAAGAATTATAATCAATAGAACATAATAGTGACAGGCTTTTCATACTCGTCGATTAAAGTCTGTTTATTAAGATTCCATACAGAGTACTGCAACGTAAATAGTGTCGTTGCAGTATGGAATCTTAATCATCCGAAACAACTGAAATAACTTCTTTACACACTAGTGCGAGGAGTTGTTTATATCTTGCCTGGTTGAAAACTTGGCAAGGCCATCTGTACTGAAAAATGCTGTACGATACACATGCAAAAATGGAATTCGTAAATCGTGTCGATTTTAAACACTCCCTTCGGTTGTGCTTTGCTTTATTTATGCTTATTTCGAACTTATTTTTAAATCGCAGTTGTATGGTAATGTACATTACGATAGGCTATAAACAATAGTTTTTTTTTTAAATAAAATATCGATTTTCAATAGTATGTTATTTTAGGTGACTCGATAAGATACAAAATTGCCATTCAGGCGTTAGGGCTTGTCCATTAATCACGTCATACGATTTGGGCCTATTTTAGACCCCCCCATCCCCCATGGTGATACTTGGTGATATTTTCAGGACCCCCCCCCCCCCTAGCCAATATGACGTGTAATTTTTTTCCAACTTCAGTAATCCTTTTAATAAGACTTCAGTTTCCGTACTTTATGAAGCACACGTGATGGAAAAAACTTATTTACAAACTACGAGGTAAATGTCCGCGAAATTTCAAAACTCAGTTCAGGATTTGACATCTCGTAATGTTTTAAAAGAAGTATGCTGTTCAGCAGAGAGTAACAAAAAATTACACGTGATTTGTCCGATGACCCCCCCCTCCCCCTATGGTGATAATTGGTGATTTTTTGTTGACCCCCCCCCCCCTCCCCCTATACAGTATGACGTGATTAATGGACAAGCCCTTACGGGACGTACCTACCTAGCTGCGCGCACGACATCCAGGGCATAAAATCATTATAATTCGGACAGTAGGACTATTTTCACTTTGACTCGGTTCAGAGACGAGCTGTCCGAATAGTCGACGATCCCAGACTCACAGGCGGTATTGAACCCTTAAGTCTAAGGAGAGACTTCGCCTCCTTATGTGTGTTCTATCGTCTGTACAATGGGTTGTGCTCTGAAGAACTGTTCGACATGATGCCAACGTCCACTTTTCATCATCGCACCGCTCGCCACCGACTGGGCGCTCATCCTCACACCTTGCAACCTAAATGGTCGCGCACCGTGCGGTTTCAGAGGAACTTCCTCCCGCGGACGGTCCGTCTGTGGAATGAGCTCCCTGCCGAGGTTTTCCCGTTGGACTACAGTATGGGGTTCTTCAAAAGAGGAGTGTACAAGTTCTTATTGGGTCGGCAACGCGCATGTGACACCCCTGGGGTTGCAAGCGCCCATAGGCTACGGTGACTGCTTTCCATCAGGCGGGCCGTATGCTTGTTTGCCACCGACGTGGTATAAAAAAAAAAAAAAATTGTATCATTTAGGTTTTTTGTCGAGTACCTACCGTGTTAGCAAAATAAGGCATGAGAAAAAAATGATTATGACACGATTGTGACAATAATAAATAGCTACATTATGGTATTTTTTGGTACTATGAAATTTAAAAACATTTCATTTTATGATACGTTGTGTTTTGGCTGTTGAAAAGGAGTTTTTTTTCTAATTCAAGGAAATAATTTCTAATAAAAAATGGAAAAAAAGAAATATTTTTATTGTAACTTATTTCATAGAATTTGGATACAATTGAATAAAGTGATTAATATAAATCTTGATATTCCCTTTTACACGTTACAAACATTTTGTGCATAATGGTATGAGTCGGTTCTTTTGGGATTATATTGTATACGTATATGCTATGCCATTAAAATTAATTTCGCAAACAAACTTAGCTAAAACTTTTTCGTAAAAGTACATCTCAAAAAGAATTATTATAAAATAAGTTAAATGTATACCCGTTTTCACTAATGTCCAATATATGTGAAAAGGGGTACTAATTTGGTTATATTTCTAAATTGCATTTATTTCAGCGGGTACAAGTCAATTTTTTTTTTAAACTATTGATTTTAGCCATAAACCAATGACGGCATGTGAAAGAGCGCATTGTATTTACTCAAAGTACATTTAAAGTTATTCAAATTCTTTAGCCATTTCGGCACAGTAATTTTTAATAATTTCGCCAATCGTTTTTTGGCTCTCCTCTAAAGTGGCAAATTTCGATTTATACCCCTTTTCACTAGGGTGCCAGATATAAGCTTCTAGCAAAAAGTTTGCTACATTTCAGGCATTATTCTAAGGAGGATATAAAATGTTGGTAAAAAAAGGGTGTTTTATCGATACTAACATAAAATGCACTCTAACGGGCGATATTCGAAGTCGACAGTCAACACTATCGCAGCTTTCAATGCATGAATCGGAAAATGTTTAGGTATTATAGCCCCTGAGGTCTAAGAACGAACTTTTGACAGATAAAGATTACCCTTATTAATATGAACGCAAAAATCACCATTTTTTCGATAGTCTTAACGTCATATACCTATATAGGCTCGCTCATTTCTAAACTGTCAATCAAGACAAACGATAGCGCGATCTAACTCGCTGACGGCGCTATCTCTGGGCGCCCGTTGTAAACTATTCATTGTTGCGCCTTTACTATGGCTCAAGTGGTGCTATCGGTGGCATCTGGTCGATAGAGACAGCAAGACTGTAGCAGCAATGAGGATTTTCGATATTTTGTCTGCCACCAGGCGGCGCTAGAGTAGGCGTCTGGCCCACACAGCTGTCAGATTCATACTATCCTTAGTTGTCTTTTCTAGTAAGCAACTTTCTAACCTGAAAGTCAGAAAGTACACGTTCTCTGTTGTAAACCGCTGTTTCTTTGATTAAAAATTAAGCAATTTACTAATCACTACGGACGGACTGCACAAATACGGACTCAGGTATTTTGGTATAGGCAAATATGACAATTTACAACAGATAACGTGTACTTGGCCTAAAATATCGAAATTCTATTTTATTTGGAAGTTTATTGATTTTGTAATGGATTACGACTTATACACGGTCGTCGAACTGAAGATTGAGCTCTAAAACTAAGTCACTGGTATTAAAAATAATTAAGTCTGTAACTTTGTTCATTTCATGGGAATTGACATGGAACTATTTTATTTATTTATTTTAGAAAACAATATTCCTAAAGCAATGGTATTCAGAATAAATAAGCCTATAAATATATTTAAAATTAAATGCACGTACGTTTTGACAGTTCGTTAGACCTTCCGCACAGTGCTGCCATCTCACCTCCACATAGTGGCAGAAAAAGTATCAAAAACCCTCATTACACTGGGTATGCAAACAAAGTCAGTCGCCTGGCAACCTGATAGGTACTTTGATTCAGCGACCGCATAAAGATGCGTTTAAACCAAAAGAGCATTCGCTGTTCTAGCGCCCGTTCTACGAAATCAACCAATCACGTTTTGTGTACCGATCGAATTTCGTAGAGTGGGAAGTAAGAACAGCGAATGCTCTTTTAGTTTGAACGCACCTTTAAGCGAACGACGAAGTGTAATTGTTTTCAGCTTAAAGGTGCATGCAGACCAAAAGAGCATACGCTGTACTATCCCCCTACTCTACGAAATTCGATCCACCACTCTATGAAATCATCGACACGAAACGTGATTCGATGATTTCATAGAGTGGTGGATAGAACAGCGAATGCTCTTTTGGTCTGCATGCACCTTTAGACGGTTTAATAGCTCATCGTTGACGTAATTCAATCTTATGTCACTATTAGAATCATGGGTGTCATCTATTGGTGTCCGGCATTAGTGGGTACATATCCTTTTATGCCCGATAATTGGTCCGATGAAAACCATGCACATATATGTATATTATGTATTATTATTATTATTTAGTCTTTAATATAATTGTATTACACTAGGGGTATCGTTTTTTCTCCGAAAAAACCCTGTGAATTGCGTAGGATAAAAAGTTAATATCAAGTGTTTTTGTGTTTTACGACAAAAAAGTACAATCGAGGGCAGCGGGAATAGCGCAATTTCGCCGAAGGGGCAATATTCAAGCAATTTCCGACGCTAGAGGGTATTTTGATAGGAATTTTCATGCAAAGTCGCCACGTAAAAGCCACCATTAAAATATGTATTTACTGTGATCAGATGTGATATGTCAAGCATATTTATCTTTACTTATGTAGTTAACAACTTTCTAATCTCCGAATACTTATCTTTTTTTTAAACTGTTTCTTTCCGAAATAAAGATAATATGTGAATCAATTACTTATTATAGCTATCGCTTTTATTTTGCACGTGGAATCGTTTGATTATAAATCAAGTTAATTGTTGTTGACTAGTAAAAATGTACATTTGAGGGTAAAAAGTTGTTTTACTAACCTGTAAGTTATAGGGACGGTGCTAAACTAAGGAATGAGAGGTGAATATTTATCACTATCTCATTCCTTATTATAACTCCGTCTCTATAAATTAGTAAGAACTTACAGGTGTACGATTGGCCTAACACGTAAAGATAAACAGTAGCCGTACCATGAGATTCCGCGGCGTTATTTACACGTGTTTACTTTCTACCCGGTTCGCTCGCGCCAATATGCAAGTACGAGCGAAATGAATAGAAAATAGACGCAAGTTAATAACGTAGCGGAATCTCATGGTAGGGCTACAGGTTATCATCATCATTATCATCATCATCATCATCATCATTTCTTGGAATGCTTCTAGTATTTCCTTCTATCAAGAGCGCTTGTGAAAGTTGAAGCGAAACTCCTCATGGATAATAGTGCCCTGTATGTCATGATCTCCTGATTACCTATTAATGTCCAAACTCCATAGTAATTTCAAGTAATTTTACACTAGTATCTGCGAGTAAGCGTTATTCTTCGAATAAAAGTTTTGTGAAAAAGAGCCTTTCATGACATTTAGTACAAAACAGGTACAGTCGACGTCGAAGATATCATTACGATTTAGTAGTCAAAAATATATTTACACGGCCTTAATGTCGAAGCAATAGAGTCGTGCAAATATATTTTCCTAACTAGTGCGAAAGAGTATTAAACTTTGTGCACGCTCCGCGTGTGTATATTTCTCTTTTTAAGGCACTTGTTATAAAAAAATTTTTTGCACTTGTATCGAAATGTACTATTTTGGCACCTAAACCGTAATCGACGTCGTGTAAACGTGTACGTCGACTGTACAAACTGCTATTATTACTAAACGTTTTTTTTCCTTTCTGAATATGCCCTTGGGTATAAAATTAAAAACGTGTTTTAATTAAAGTTAATATAATAGACCGACCTTACCTCAGATAAAAGTTTATCAAAGAAATCCACTTAATCCGTGTTCGCCCCCCGGTGGACACATTGTTAGGATTTGCGTCTTATCGTAATTATATCGGCGTTTGCCCTCGAGACATATTATAAGAAACAAATTGGAGTCGGTCTTCGTATCTTACTTTACTTTGTTTACTAAAAAAAAAAGAAGTAAACTGCCAAGTTTGACATTTTTAAATTATAGCTTGCGGCAATGAAACGTTAAAAACCTGGGACTGTTCTTTCGTTTTATCTAAATTTCTAATGGATTACTTCTATTTAAACCCCTGATAGGTACCTATTTTATTTCAATGCTTTTATTTAAGATAAATTATTAGATATAAAAATACATGTAAATACATTCGGTAAATAAAATGAAACACTACGTTGAAAATATAAAGTCAATCAGACAATCAAAATGTATGAGAAAACAACCACCTCTATAATATTTTACCGCTGAAGAGGGTATATTCTTTTAAAAATATCACCCTGGTCTCCGACGATCTGTGTGATGCCGCAGATACAGAGCGCGAGCAAAGGGCGTTGGCTGTAAGAGCCAACATGATCGTCCTTAGGATCAGCAAGAGCACAGCTCCAGTCAAAATAACACTTTTTAGAGCTTACTGTACGGCGGTGTACACGCAGCGTTCTATGAATATCGGCTGCCGCGCTTCTGCAGTGCATCAGGCATGTTCGCGGACGCGCATGTGGACGGGTTTTAAAGGTGCGTTTAAACTAAAAGAGCATTCGCTGTTCTAGCGCCCGTTCTACGAAATCAACCAATCACGTTTTGTGTACCGATCGAATTTCGTAGAGTGGGAGGTTAGAACAGCGAATGCTCTTTTAGTTTAACCGCACCTTTAACCGCACCTTAAGGTGCATTCAAACCAAACGCACCTTTATGAAACAATGCGCAAGCGCAACGGCAGCGCCGTGGCTCTTCAAAGGCCCGGCCACGACATTGGTCTAAGGCGACCAGCGGCGAGCGAATCCATGAGTTGGAGCGGGATGCCGATATGGGTACTCGGACTCCCTCTCGCACATATGGTTTTCTGCTAAGCCGGTCGCCTTAGACCAATGTCGTGGCCGCTGCATAAGTCCCCACCAAGTGCGAGACAGCCGTCACAGTCTCGCGGGGGGCTACAAAAACCTCTTAAATGCGATTCAGTTTGGGTTCGGCTTGTGAATTTTTGACAGTTATCCTACGGAGCTGACTCCTTGCGATTCAGTTTAGGTCCTCAACTGAATGCGGTAGCCCCCCTGGCCGTTGTGGCTACTAGCCACTCACTTGCTTCGTGTAGCTTTTATTACATGTCATCACTCTTATTCTACATATACATAGAGTCTATCGCAAAAATCAAAGCAGGTGAGTGGCTAGATGCGACAGTTACTCAAGCACTGGACATCTCAGCATTTAAATTTAGGTACGAACATACTTATTTAAGTCTTATTTTTGTCACTAACACTATAATCACTCAAGTCGCACTACTCTGCGAATTACCTTCCCTTACCAACTATTGCAAAGGAACATTACAGACGAAAATAATGTTCATTATGCACATTATGCGCACATCTCCATGTATTTCATAATAATGTGTAATTACTAAGAGCCTGTTCACACTAGCGATTCACTTGGGCTATTTAAAAGCGATTTCTACACAAAAATTGCACGCGGCGATATCGCCGCGAGTTCGCCGCGTGCAATTTTATATAGACATCGCCCAAGTAAATCGCTAGTGTGAACAAGCTCTCAGCTCAGTAATTACACAGGCCATTAATATACCACACTGTTTGAAGACAACTGTATCCCAATTCCGTGTTACATTAGCAAAACTCAACATTTTATCTAGTCATGTAGATATTTTTATCAGTAAAGATAAGAGCACTTTCCTAACTCAGATAATATATCATACTGAGAAAAGTTCATATCAACATATCTCAAAATATATCAAATCAGCAACATGAAATGATAAATGTCATTCACTTAGGTAGTCAATATTATTTATCTGACAGGTAATCATAAAGTATCAAGATTAGAAGAAAATGCGACACCGTGAGGTCTAACAGAATTGTTACAATGATTAGCAAATATTGGTTTTAAGAAGTTTCTAAGATTTTGAGTGAATTAATTAGCTGAGAGGTTTTTTAGTGGCCAGTCAGGGTCCCATCGGCCCATAATGAGTATTGACTCACACCCGAGTCCGTCCCCACACCCGGGAGGTATGCGTATGCGTAATGTCCATGTAATGCGTAATCTTCCTTAAAAAAAAGGAGCGTCTTAAGTACCTAAATTTCTATATTTTCACTGCGCCGTGAATTTGCTGCGGTTATTATCATAGTAATTAACTATTACTGTTAGATATATTTGAAAGTATCTCATTAGCGATGATTTTTTTTTGGAATTTCACTAAGCGAAACGAAGAACATATATGAAATATAAAATATTACTGCACGAAGTACTTTAAAAAAGTATTCCCTATGGCCGACCCTCGTCCGTGTCACACCTTCGACATCTCCTATTGGTCCCTTTGCGTTTCGGGACTCTAGACTTCAAATATAAAAATTAAGCCCTACTTAATAAAATTGGCCGAACTCAAAATGTCAATTCCAACTTTTAAGGTAAGGTATATTATAAAGTTATTACAATATTAAAATATATTTTCTTTTCAGATTTATACTAAAGTTTAGTATAATAACTAGCTACAGAAAACATACTGTACCTACCTACATATTTGTAATTTTAAAAAGTTAGGTAAAATACAGTGATAATCGTCAATGAACCAAAATGAAAAACAAAACTGAAAGTTCCCTTTAGGTGGAGTAGGTCATTTTCTTAGAAAGTCAATTTCGGGATAGATCATGTTCTGAAGATGTCACTTTCTGGGTACGTCACTTTCTGAGAGCGTCACCTTCGGAGTACGTCACTTTCTGAATTTGTCACGTTCGTACTTGGTTACTTTCTAGGTTTGTCACATTCTGACTTCGTCACTTTTTGCACTTTGTGATAAGAAGGTATGGATACTGCTGGACAGGTATGGGATCGATTGGCATTAAAAAAAAAACATAAAAATGTACACTTTTGTCATGTCGGTCTGGCCATCTGTGTGTCATTAAAATAAGTAAAAATGAGGGAAAACTCCAAAACACGTAACAATATGTGTTGTCAAAATAGTATGTATCTAAAAAACCGGCCAAGTGCGAGTCAGACTCGCGCGCAAAGGGTTCCGTACCATTATCAATTTATTATTAAAAAAATACAGTTAAATCAACCCACCTCAAAAACTATAGAAGATAATTTTATCAAACCAAAAATCGTTGATAGAGTTTATTAATGTGCATAATATATATTTTTTTCAGAATTTTATATCGCGTAGTTTAAAAAATAGAGGGGGGGGACACATTTTTCAGACTTTGAGACCTGATATCTCGAAAACGATTTGCTTAAATAAAAATGTGATGTATAAACCTTCATATAATTTTCAAAGACCTTTCTATTAATACCCCACACGCTTATGTACAACTAAAAAAAAAATTCTATCCCTCAGTTACATGTATGGAGGGCCCCCACCCCAATGGTTTTTTTTACAATTTAGTATCACATTCCTGTAGCGGTTCATGCAACACATATCCTTACCAAATTTCGTTACTGTAGCATTTATTGTTTCCGAGTAAATTGGCTGTGACAGACGGACAGACGGACAGACGGACAGACGGACATGACGAATCTATAAGGGTTCCGTTTTTGCCATTTTGGCTACGGAACCCTAAAAATGAGGTAAGTACAAAATACATAATATCGAAATAATGTAACCGGACACTTTCCATTAGAAAATTGTATCGCATGATTGTAATTAATGGAAATGCTAAGAACGGGAAATAAATATTTTCAGCAAACCAAATAATAACACAAGGTAAATAAAAAAATATTTTATTTAACCATTGTAAAGTAAATAACAATCACAATTAATGCTCGTATACAGGGTGGTCCAAACCTTGACGTCAAAAAATTTTTTTTAGATTCCTCACGTCATGAGCTATCAGAATATACCCCATGTATATTAGCCGATTTTTTGTAGTTTTCGAGTTATGAATTTTTGAAAATTTTTTTTTGAGAAATTCTTGAATGAAGAAATTTATTAATAAAAAAAAACCGGTCGGGTTTTTTAAATATTTTCTTTTCGTAAAAGTATCACTACAAATAAAGCATTTATTGACAAAAAAAATAGCGTCCTCACTTTGATACAAGTAGGATAAAAAAATACAAAATTCAAAATTTTACGTTAAAAATGCATCAAAATAGCATTAATGTACGTAAATAAAAAAAAAACATATCCCAAGGATTTTCGGTAATGTAAAGACTGCCTTAGACCTTAAACCTTCGTAAAAGCAAAAAAAAAGTGATACTTAATAATGAGGATTTTTCGGAGTAGTCGGTCAAATAAACTTAAAAAAGCTTAAAATTTTTAAGTAGTAAAAATTACTTGAATGACTACACAAATTGAGTTTTCGTTGTATTTTCTGTCTTTGTTTAATGATAAGAACAACAAAACAGATGAAATTTCACTTTATTTTTAAATTAAAATTTTAAAAGTTTTTTTTAAGTTTATTTGACCGACTACTCCGAAAAATCCTCATTATTAAGTATCACTTTTTTTTTGCTTTTACGAAGGTTTAAGGTCTAGGGAAGTCTCTACATTACCAAAAATCCTTGAGATGTGTTTTATTTTTTTTATTTACGTACATTAATGCTATTATGATGCGTTTTTAGCGTAAAATTTTGAATTTGGTATTTTTTATCCTACTTGTATCAAATTGAGGACGCAATTTTTTTTGTCAGTAAATGCTTTATTTGTAGTAATACTTTTACAAAAAGAAACTAGTTCAAAAACCCGACAGTTTTTTTTTTTATTAATAAATTTCTTCATTTAAGAATTTCTCAAAAAAAATTTTTCAAAAATTCATAACTCGAAAACTACAAAAAATCGGCTAATATACATGGGGTATATTCTGATAGCTCATGACGTGAGGAATCTAAAAAAAAAATTTTGACGTCAAGGTTTGGACCACCCTGTATATGCATATAAGACTAAGTTATGAGAATTTAACCAATAAATTTTAAATACTAATATCACACAGCAAATCACAGAGGAACGCTCCTGCGCACCGTAAACGCTTGTACATGTATAATCTGGGGGCTAGTGTTGGTGACAAGCCATTCACCGTCGGGGAACAACCGGCTGCTGAACACCACCTCACCCTCACCGCAGAATAACTCCATGGAGCTGGCATCCAGGAATATCCTCCAAGCGTCTATGCTAATAGGTGACCACTCCACTTGCCGAATATCACCTGAACCTTTGTCAACTACTACTTTACCGACGTCCGGCTCCCATCGTATCCATGCCTTGTCTCCGCCGTTGGTACCTTCCAGTTGTATCTCAATCTTTTGGCTTAAATCCCCTGACACGATTAATTCCGCTGTCTTTCCAAAACGAAGTTCCTGGTTAGGTTGAAGTACCCCAACCATTTTTACGTCCTCCCTCAGATAAGTCATGGCGTCCAAGGGATTCATGGTGATCCGGTCACCGACGAGCCTCAGTTCTCTAACCAATGTCATAGCACCGGACCAGCCATCTTCCGCTTCAGGCATAGGTTGCTCCCACATATTAAACCAACCTATCAAGTACCTCTTGCCGTATACTTCCGTCGTTTGCGCTGCGTAAAAATCGTGCCCGTAATCAAGCTCTTGAAATTCTACTTCGGGGACAAATTCAAACGTATCATAGTTAAAGCTTCCAATTATATATCCTGTCTGATGAAGGTTTTTGTACCTATCGCCTTGTGGCTCCATTCCTTGTGGAGACATAAGTAAAATATGCTTTCCATCCAACTCGAAGAAGTCAGGACACTCATACATATAGCTATCGCCCTTAGATTCAGCAAGAACATTCAAAAACTCCCAATTCTTCATATCTGGTGATCGGTACAGTAAAACCCGTCCTCGTTGATCATCAGTCTTGCTGCCGATGACTACATAAAAATTATCTTCGTGCTTCCAGGCTTTTGGATCCCTGAAGTCGGGTGATCCGTTAGGAGCGGAGGATATGACTGGATTCCCTTCGTACTTGTGAAATTTCATACCATCGTCACTATAGGCTAAGTACTGGGTTTCGTTAGCCCATGGTTCAACATCCAAATTAACATGTCCTGTATACATTAGAATCATGGTATCTCCGTCTACAACAGCGCTACCAGAGAAGCATTGTTCTGTTTCGGGTACTAAAGCTGTTGGATAATGTTTCCAATGAACTAGATCGTGGCTTACAATATGTCCCCAATGCATGGGGCCCCAAACTGAATCATAAGGATAATATTGATAGAAAAGATGGAATTCTGATTTGTAATACGTAAAGCCATTTGGGTCATTGATCCATCCAACGGGCGCAGCAACATGGTAATGCAGCCTGTACCGTGGGTTGATGTCTCCTCTTTTGCTGTCTACGTATCTTTCTACACTTTGAATATCCTGCTCTGATTGACGTGCTTTGCCATGAACCAAGGTCACAAAAGCGAATAGTACGAATAGTTTAGCGGCCCCCATGGTGTCGACTACCGCATCAATACCCCTCATACGTCTTATATAGGAGGTAAGATATTTATCTCGATGATAATCTGAAGTGTTTTGTTTGGTTTGACTTGAGATGCGATTAGAAACGTTTCTTACGCGTGTCAACGGCTGTCATTACGTAGCAAAAAATAAGTAAATACGTTTTATAGAGTTTTGAAGGAGAGAAGAAATGTTTAGATGTCCTCGTTTTCTCTATAAAAAAATATAATATTTCGATGTTTTTGTAAGCATTTCTTTGAGTAGGTATACTGTTTTTATATGTGTCATTAAGTCACCCTTGAACAGCTGCAACTGTAGCCGTTACGAGAAGAGACTGAAAGATATATTTAGAGGCTTAAACAAATGTGTAGGACCCAAGCAACAATAATCATTAATCACATCCAATAATAGTTAATTTTAGGGTAACCTATACTTTGTTAAGAAATGTATATAAAAAATAAGGTATTTATGCACAGAATTGACATGGGCTTTCAGTTATAAGCGTATTATTCAGACAATCAATTTGAGTATACTATAATAAAAGTACTGGCTGTATACCTCATAAAGCTCGAACTCTAATATACAACTCATTAGTAAAGTCTCATCTACAATATTTAATAGAAGTATGGGGTTGTGCAGCTAAGACTAATCTAAAAGGTCTACAGTCAGCGCAAAATAAGGTAATAAAACGTCTTTTCAAATATCCTCAGCTTACAAGAACGAAATTACTATATACAAACACTAAACTATATAATTTAAAACAACTGTACACATACTGCACCTGCATACTCATCAACAGGTTACTCACACTGAATATACATTCGCAAATAATACTAACCAAAAGGAAATTTAGACACAACCTGAGAAATACCAACAAAATTAAATTATTTAGACACAGAACTGGATATGGAAAAAGAACTATTATATCTGAAGGCGCACAAATGTATAATAATTTACCGAAACATTTGAAAGAATCTCAATCAGAAAGCATGTTTAAAACTAAGTTAAAAGAATATATACATGATAATGTTTAATGTTAAGATACCTAAGACGTAAGATGTGTTGGAATACCATGTTACATTAATGTTATTATTTTTTGTAATCTCATGTAAGTGAACCGTGTTCTTATGAGAAATAAATGTCTTTAAACCGAAAGCACCTACAGTAAACGGCCATAAGTAATGCACATCGGTTCTTGGGAAAGAGACTCGGCTTCATAGAGCGTTGTCCCTCTTTAACTTATTGACATTATGCAATATTATTTATCTCTTTCTCAATAGCCGATGTGCATTACTTATGGCCGTTTACTGTAATTTCTGTGAAAATCCTGGAACATTATCTTTATTTTTAGTCGTAATTTATATTTTTGAGTTTAGTTCACAATTCACTTTTCAAGCCGCTTACATAGCCGACGTCAGCCGCTTACTTGTAAATAACTTGATATCAATACAAAGTCAAAATAAAAAAAATAAATTATATCATATATATCAGATGGGCCAGTGTGGTCAGAAATATCTGAGCAGGCATCTGTTGCTTTAGAGTGCATGTTCAGATATTTTTGAGCCCCTTGGAAGCTCCGATATATCTGTTGGCGACTGTACCGAAGAAAAAAGGCCTAGTTCACCAACGCCCGAGGTGGGATTCGAACCTACAAACCATTCGATCCAACTGAGTCGAATAATTGATTATTATTTTTTATTATTTACAATTAGGAATTATTTCATAAGAAATATTTGACTTGTTTCTCAAAAGAAAAAATGAAAGCTTCTCAATACCATGATTTAAATGAGTAGGTAAAGTGCATTCATCCTTATTTGTCTTATCATCTAAACAAACACTTTTTTAAACATTATCACACTTTTCTCTGCAATTATACAATAATCATCACGTCAAATGTTGTTGCATACTTTTAAAAACTCGCAAAATATTATAATAACTCAAAAAAGCGCTGAAAAATACAATATCTATAAAAAAATTCGTCAATAAACGCTGTTACGGTTGGATAGCCTTCAAAACATCTGACATTGCGATGACTAGATTGTCTATCTAATGTTGGCATGACAATATATCGATATTTAATACTTAAAGTACAACTAGGGAAAAATGCAATTAAAATTAATTGCAGTAATTCACCAAAAAATATGTTGTAGGTAGTTGATTTCAATATGCTTTTTTATTGTAGTAATTATTCTAATTAAATATCTTCCTGACAGACGATGCCAAATCGATAATCCTCTATTTATGTAAGTAGTGAAATTATCGCTGGCATTTCATTATATCGACATTTCTAATCACTAGTGATTGTCTTTGATCATCATCGACGTTTTGTTTGCTTACACTTTACTTCATCATCATCATCATCATCATATCAGCCGAAAGACGTCCACTAATGAACATAGGCCTCCCCCAAAGATTGCCACAATGACCGGTCCTGCGCCACCCGCATCCAGCGGACTCCTGCGACCTTCACCAGGTCATCGGTCCACCTTGTGGGGGGCCTACCCACGCTACGCCTTCCGGTACGTGGCCGCCACTCAAGAACCTTCCCGCCCCAACGGCCATCGGTTCTACGTGCAATGTGCCCCGCTCACTGCCACTTCAGTTTAGCGATTCGGAGAGCTATTTCGGTTATACACTTTACTTAAAGCATATAAATTCAATAAAATTAAACTTACTTGCTTTTAGACAAGCGCTGGCGGCCATTGTAATAATTTTGCAGTTTATTGTAGTAGCTATCGTCAAGGTCATATTAAATTATACCAACAGCCTGTTTTTTTATATTATTTCTGTATTTTATTGTACTGTATTTATTCATAGGATCATTCTCGCCATTAATTTAAATTGTTACATTGATAAAATTTTATCAATTGTATGTAAGTAGGTACTAACACAAATTTTCCTTTGACAATCTGCATTTTACTCTAATACAACCAAGATTTTTTTGTAATATCAGCAATTTTGAAATAAAACTATGAAAACGGATAAACTCGCGAATATTAACTAATTTTAACTTCATTCCGACGTTTCGAACACTTTACACTTTACAGAGTTCGTGGTCTGCGGATGACTCATATACCTAGTTAGTATAGTTAGTTGGTATATAGTTTTATTTCATGTGTAATCCTCGCGGTAACCGAAGAAAATATTATCAGCAATTTTATTACATTCATATACGAATAAGCATAAAGTCATGTCCAGCAGTGATAAAATTGATAATAGAAATGTTTATACAGTATGTATTTGATCGTAAAGCAAAGAAAGAAACACATTAATATTTAGATCATACTAAACAACTTTTACTATGGGGCCAAACTCGAATTCGTGAAAAAAAAATTACTCTCCCATACAACGTGTTCATGATCACGCAATCAAAATGTATGAAAATGTCCAAATTTTTTTCGTGAATTCGGGTTTGGCCCCATAGTAAAAGTTGTTTAGTATGATCTAAAAATTAATGTGTTTCTTTCTTTGCTTTACGATCAAATACATACTGTATTTATATGTACAGAAAATCGTTTCGTACATCCTACATTTTCTATAAAACAAGCGCATTTTTATTGAGTCATAGTTTCCACCTACTCTTTTTGAATCAGTAAATGTGTGATCTAAATTAATTATGTACATAATTTATTTCTTATTTTACATAAATAATAAAGACAACATTTGAACAAAGACGGGCGATTCTATTCATGATAACTAGGTACTTGAATAAAATTTTACTTTGGATACTTAACAATAACAAAACACGTTCCAATAATGTTTACAATTATAGGTTTTCTTTTTTATGTGCTTGTTTGTATAATAGTACATTACTACCGAGGCCGGGTAGTGACTGGTTGCCGGTCGAATATATGTAGACGGCCGAGCGAAGCGAGGCCGGATAGTATTCGGACGGCAACCCGTCACTTCATGGCCGAGGTATGTATAATACTTTTCTCAAACATGCAATGAAATGAAACAAAAAAATGTATCTTCTTTCTAAGAAATTATAAGTCAACTACATAACTAAGTCTTTGAAACACAACAAAAGTCAAATACGACACCGACACCTAATTTTTTTTTTAAGATTGACTTGTTTGAAAGTTGCAAATTTGTTATTTAAAAAAGCGGTATTTGACGACGCGGTCGGTTTGGTCCAATTAATCGCATGCAGTGATCGGGGCGGACGGATTGCGCCGTATAATACTGCTTTTTAAATATTATTTTGAGTAGTTATTATCTTGGGATATTGAATATAAAGTAATCGTACTTACTCATATTTGGGCGTTCTCACAAAACGTAGTTGAAAACACTTAACACTTTAATTTGGACAATTTTAGCAAATCACGAGCGCTTTCGATTCTGTTAGGAGAAAAAAATATGTTCCATAATAGGGATGATGACTGTAGTTAAAATAAATTATTTAACATTATGCACGACATAATACACAAAGAAATTATTACTAAGATGTAGATTGCAGTAATTTTTGTACAGAACTTCTATTTAATAAATTGAAAAGAACTTAAAAGAGTAGGTCATTTGGCAGTACTCAAACGTGACGTCACTTTTGAGTATTTCATATAAAATTCCATACTATTCCATAATGGGGATCGTTTTGACAGTTCGAAAAAAGATGCTGATTTGACTTGCCAGTCATCATGCCTATTTTCATACAGTTTCCATTCCTTCCATTACGCTAACGTCATTCAGTTTACAAAGGGTCTGCCTCTGCCTCAATTGATCTCTGCTAAGTATAGTTAGAGTTGGGGCGAACCTTATGTGTTATGTCCCTCATGGGGGATAACCGAAAGGTATAGCTAAATGCTGATGATGATCATTTTGTAGATCAATCTAATTTTCAAATTAACCTAAGATAAACTATCATCATCATATAAGCCGAAAGACGTCCACTGCTGAACATAGGCCGCCCCCAAAAATTGCCACACTGACCGGTCCTGCCTGCGCCACCCGCATCCAGCGGACTCTTTCGACCTTCAGCAGGTCATCAGTCCACCTTGTGGGGGCCTACCCACGCTGCGCCTTCCGGTACGTGGCCGCCACTGGAGAGCCTTTCCGCCCCTACGGCCATAGGTTCTACGCACAAAGTGCTCCGCGCACTGCCACTTCAGTTTAGCGATTCGGAAAGCCATATCGGTTACTTTGGTTCTGCTGCGGATGACCTCATCTCTAATACGATCTCGCAGAGAGATTCCTAGTATAGCCCAAGATAAACTATTTTTAGTTTTAATTTACTCATCTTGTTACTACCTAGGCTGGTAAGTGCCTAGTTAGTGTTCTCACGGCACAGGTCGCACCACCGACCTAGGCCTCGTTTCGGCCAATGTCGATGTAATTAGTGCTAGTGCATTGACGTAACTGATCAATTCACAAATGAACAGTCCATTGTGCTAGCGTAAGAATGGCCGGAATGAATGATTACAAGTTACGACTCTAGTAAACTGTTGGTTTAATGACCTCTCTTTAAGCATCGTTACGACTGTTAAGATATAATGTAGATCTTTGATCTTTTTCATTAATAAGTGTCGGATAACCAGGGCCGGGCCAGGTACGGTGAAGTGTGAGTCATTCCTTTTATGGCAAACTTACTTAAGTACAACAAGAAATTAAACATTTAAGTTAAAAAATGTTAATTCATAATCACGCATTCTCAGAACACAATCTTGGCTTTATCACCTACTTAAAAATAGTTAAAATCTTAAACCTGAACCTTCACATATTTCTTTAGTTAAAATTATTAATATTTATTAGTATTAACGTAAAAATATATCTGCGAACGTGTTTACGATGTGTTACGCTAGTAGCGTATCGTAGTTTTCCCTCTCTGTCACTCTTTCCCATTACAGCGACAAAGACAGTTGCCTTTCGTTTACGATTAACGATTAAGCGTTAGCGATGGGCAACTTGTCTAAGCAACCAGGATTTATTTTCTTCAAAAGGCTGAATTTTGCCTATTTATTAAGCTTGACACACCAATTATTTCATTTTTAATAACTAGGTATCTGATTTAAATTAACGACTGTTTTACATGTCAATATGATTTTAATGGAGTTCAAGTTATACACAATTGAGTATATATCGTGTAATTAAAACTAATGTGTTTAAATTAGAACAAGTACGAATACTCGTAGGTATCTGCATATATGTACATGTATTTTAAATTATATAATTTAAATACCTAATTATAACTGCAAAAATTTGCCAATCATTTTTTTTATACTAATATTACTTACAGATATAATTATTGGCTAAAAGCCAAGATGCCAGGTCACAACCCTATGTCAAATGAAAATTAAAAATGAGGTACTTGCCGGCCTAGGCCGGCAACGAGCTACTTCCCGGCCACTTTTTTGGCACTTAACTACAACATTTCATTGCATGTTTGAGAAAAATAATATTATTTAAAACCACATCAAAACGCCTGAATGGATTTTACGCAAATAAATAAATATCTTGGGACATCTTACACAAATCGACCTAGTCCCACGGTAAGCTCAATTAAGGCTTGTGATGTGGGTACCAGGCGACGATATATATAATAGATAGATACATATAGATACTTAAATACATAGACAGCCATGTCCAAGGAACAAACATTTGTGATAAATAAATACACAAAGAATGCCCTCGCCGGGATTCGAACCCGGAACCTCCGGCTTCGTAGGCAGGGTCACTACCAACTAGGCTACGGAGGCTGACATTACAAACGCAAATGCAAATATTGTTAATCTATCAAGAAAATCTCTGGTAGGTAAAAGGCTATAAAATAATTATACTTTTCATCGCACTTGCTGTCTAAGCGCACCATTGCTTGCGTGCGTAGCGGGAGTAATAGAAAAGTGAAATTCCCTAGGGAGTAATAGAAATGTCAGTACGTTATTTAGTAATATTACGTCTTAAAACTTATTTTTTTGTCGGCAAGTTTGATGAAAAACATTGTATGCATCACGGTCGGTAAGCGGAATACTAACTCGAGTCATAAAAGCCCTCCGCCTAACGGCGTCGGGCTTCTAACACTCTCGTTAGTGATTCCGTACTTACCTCCCTTGGTGCACAATGTACTATTAACCCCCCGAGGTGCGGTTTTATAAGATTCCTCCTCTGAGTTAGTTGAACGGAGGTGGTATTGTTTGCGACCTAATATATTATTTACCCCGAATATTCAGTTATTCAGAATCAAACCTCACGATTACGTTTCATACTACCTATATTGATGGCGGAGTTTGTAACTTGTTTACTCTAAACTGCCCTTTATATTTATCATGTCATGATAAGTTTACAGCTTTTAAATTGAGTGCCTTGAATCATACGATGAGCAAGTATATACCCATAGTAACAATAAAATAAGTAAAAAAGTTTTAAGTTAAACGGTTTTTATTGCACCAAAAACTAGAAAATAAAAAATATTTGTAACTAACCGTAGATGCTACTTTCTGTAGATTAGTCACGTGAAACTATTATCACTGTAGTCTTCCCAAGTCGGATGCTGAAAGCCACGTTTAGCCTCTATGTCAGTGGATTAAGCGTTACCTAATCGGAAACTTTTACCAAACTGAAATAAAAACGTGGGGCGTACGCCATTGTGATTGAGTCACTATATTCATTTAAGAACACACATAGAAATCAAGACAGCAATAGTGTAATAAGTTTTGTTCTGGCCTTGATAAAATTTACTTACCTCTGTAGAAGTGTTGGAACAGATGGATGATTAGTTGCAAAATTAAAGCTACAATTACATATTTTGAACTTGTATGTTTCTTTATAATATCGCCCCACGTTTTTATTTTAGTTTGGTAAAAGTTTCCGATTAGGTAACGCTTAATCCACTGACATAGAGGCTAAACGTGGCTTTCAGCATCCGACTTGGGAAGACTACAGTGATAATAGTTTCACGTGACTAATCTACAGAAAGTAGCATCTACGGTTAGTTACAAATATTTTTTATTTTCTAGTTTTTGGTGCAATAAAAACCGTTTAACTTAAAACTTTTTTACTTATTTTATTTTCAAGTTTTTAGTGCAATTGTTAAGTTAATATCCGATACTATACCTACTTATTCTAGATCAAAGATGATGTTGATGCATATTACAAATGCAATACAATTAGGCATGTTAGCTTTTAACTCTCGCGCTTTAATCACGACACATAATTTAAACGTAATGGACATTATTTTATGTGTACCGAGAGGGGAATCCCTGCTGTATAAGTATTTTTAGAAATCTGAAACTTAAAAAATATCAGCTTGAATGCCCGAAGTGTCTCAAATGGACGTGTTATTCATACAATACCTTAGATAACAGAGACCTGACAATAAGGAATATATCAATCAATTTGGTTTAATGAGAACATCAAGTTAATTTTTTTATATTGTACACATTATACAAGTCGAATTTTGAGACTATAAAATATAAACTCATACTGTCAGTCGACCAACCGGAGGACTGCAGCATGCTTAGCCAAGTTGCTATTCGCTAACGCTTGGTAGCGTATCGTAGTTTTCCCACTCTGCCATTCTTTCATATTAGTGAGACAAAGATAGTTAACTGCCTTTCGTTTACGATTGACGATTAAGCGTTAGTGATTGGCAACTTGTCTAAGCACCCAGGTCTGACAGAAAGTCCGACGCGAACCGAGGGTCCAAAGGGTCAATCCATGCAAAACCACCTGCGCTGTCACTCTATCAGCTGGAGGGCCGAAGGCCCGACGGCTTGCCCTACGCGATCCACTCACGCTGTCACTCTATCAGCTGGAGGGCCGCAGACCCGACGGCTCGCCCTACGCGATCCACTCACGCTGTCACTCTATCAGCTGGAGGGCCGAAGGCCCGCGGCTTGCCCTACGCGATCCACTCACGCTGTCACTCTATCAGCTGGAGGGCCGAAGGCCCGACGGCTTGCCCTACGCGATCCACTCACGCTGTCACTCTATCAGCTGGAGGACCGCAGACCCGACGGCTCGCCCTACGCGATCCACTCACGCTGTCATTCTATCAGCTGGAGGGCCGAAGGCCCGACGGCTTGCCCTACGCGATCCACTCACGCTGTCACTCTATCAGCTGGAGGGCCGCAGACCCGACGGCTCGCCCTACGCGATCCACTCACGCTGTCACTCTATCAGCTGGAGGGCCGAAGGCCCGACGGCTTGCCCTACGTGATCCACTCACGCTGTCACTCTATCAGCTGGAGGGCCGCAGACCCGACGGCTCGCCCTACGCGATCCACTCACGCTGTCATTCTATCAGCTGGAGGGCCGAAGGCCCGACGGCTTGCCCTACGCGATCCACTCACGCTGTCACTCTATCAGCTGGAGGGCCGCAGACCCGACGGCTCGCCCTACGCGATCCACTCACGCTGTCACTCTATCAGCTGGAGGGCCGAAGGCCCGACGGCTTGCCCTACGCGATCCACTCACGCTGTCACTCTATCAGCTGGAGGGCCGCAGACCCGACGGCTCGCCCTACGCGATCCACTCACGCTGTCATTCTATCAGCTGGAGGGCCGAAGGCCCGACGGCTTGCCCTACGCGATCCACTCACGCTGTCACTCTATCAGCTGGAGGGCCGCAGACCCGACGGCTCGCCCTACGCGATCCACTCACGCTGTCACTCTATCAGCTGGAGGGCCGAAGGCCCGACGGCTTGCCCTACGCGATTCACTCACGCTGTCACTCTATCAGCTGGAGGGCCGCAGACCCGACGGCTCGCCCTACGCAATCCACTCACGCTGTCACTCTATCAGCTGGAGGGCCGAAGGCCCGACGGCTTGCCCTACGCGATCCACTCACGCTGTCACTCTATCAGCTGGAGGGCCGCAGACCCGACGGCTCGCCCTACGCGATCCACTCACGCTGTCACTCTATCAGCTGGAGGGCCGAAGGCCCGCGGCTTGCCCTACGCGATCCACTCACGCTGTCACTCTATCAGCTGGAGGGCCGAAGGGTTGTCTATTGTTTGCTCGACAGTTATTTAACATAATATTCATATGCCCGAATCTAACTTGTCCGAATTTCATTTGCCCGAATGATTTGTTTACCATAAAAATTGTATGACATACTGCTTGTTTACCCGAATATTACCTTCCATAATCATACAATGCCATCCTATTTCTTTTCCATATTATTAAGTGCAATAATATGGTTTAATAGAATATTCAAATGCCAGAAGCAATTGTTGCCATATTTATTGTTGGCCATATTATTAAGGGTCGGATTCCCGATTTTGTCGTTTTAGACCTATTTTCGAACAAAGAATTTGTTAAGTAAATATAACTCTACAAACACATTTTTTACATGAGCTTATTCAGAAAGAACCGGTGCAGAGGCTCCAATTGATATTATATTTTATATTTACATGGATTTCCTAGAAATCGGCTCTAAATGTACCTAAAATGGAAAAAATTGCATATTTTTCGAACACGACGCAATGCATATTTTTCTTTTACGGGCATAAAATATTCATGTTAATTTAAAAGCCAGATAACTGAATTAGTGCATCAGGGCATATTCATATTTTTCCTCATAAAGACAACGGAGAAATTTAAACCTTAATTTAAAATTACGTATATTCTCCATACAAATGGCGACACGAGTCAAAATTCTCTTTTGACTCAGATGGCGCGAGCGCCTCCTCGAGGTCGGACGCACGCCAAATCGCTCCCGTTGACAGCTCTTTTTGACATTGAAAATGACATAAAATCATATACATACACGTCAAGGGATGCCAGTACTCAAAGTGTCTTTAAATAAGTAGGGAAAATCAGAACGAAGAAATTCTTTCGAACCCCATCGTTTATTTGAGTTTCTTGTTATTTTTATGGCGGAACACAAGAAAACTATAACAACTGATTCAAAATAAAACTCAATACTACCGAACACGTATAAGTTACATTCGCAAAAATGATTAAAAATTAAAAAAGTTTACGGATACGATTTGGTGTAATGGAGTTTATTTTCTGTACTCTGGCAACAAAATACGTCATTTGAAAACACATGTGACGGCTATAAGTCAAAACGATAGGATGTCAATTTAGTTATAATAATAATAAGAAAAATAGAATATGTTTGTTATGTAATTATATTGGTAGGTATACATATTCAAAGTGATTCGAGTCTTTAATTTAATGGTTGATTTGTGGAATAAAATCTGTGCTCATCGCCACCGCGATATCTGCGGCCGCGATTTCTTGGTAAGAAAGTATTGTACCCGCATCTTCTCAGTACATTAAATATTGAAAGTAAATTAGTTTTGAAATAAAAACATGAAAAAGGATAAATTCGCGTATATTAACTAATTTTAACCTCTTTCCGACGTTTCGAACACTTTACAGGTTTCGTGGTCTGCGGATGACTGTTTTCATAGTTTTATTTCATGTGTAATCCTCGCGGTAACCGAAGAAAATATTATGTATATTATTTTTTATTTATTATAATAAGTTATACTTACAGTCGTACGCCGTGTGGTTACGGCAGTAAGAATACATTTGTCAACACCCCAACTCCTGCGGGTGTCGTAAGAGTCGACTAAGGGATTGAAGTGTCACTGACCATTCTACAAAATTGATGATGGGCAGCAGCGTCATCCTAGTGGACACATTACTGCGATCGCCAATCCGCTTGCCCAGCGTGGCGATTATGGGTATTTACCTCCTAATGCGTCTATACGCATAGTTAATAGGAGAGGCCTACGTCCAGCAGTGAACTAACATAGGCTGATGATGATACTTACAGTATAACATAAAAACCAGATCCTCGCGAACTACAAAGTGTATCATGGAAACTGCGGCTACGGCACAAAAAATAAGCTGAACTGCATATAAATAAGTTCGGAAACGTAGCTTATTGGTTTTTGGTTTGAAACTAGAATGATTTATATATTATACTTATATTCTCTTTCTAGAAATGGCACGTACGCTTTACTGATACTTAAATACTGAAGGATTCGCTGAGTGGCACAGGACTCTATCAATACGGACACAAAAGGTATACCTACTAGTTTAAATTCGTAGATTGCAATACATTCCTAGTTATTTATTTGTATTTTCTTTATTCTTGTGTATAATAACAATTGGAATATTAGACAATATGCATAAATTTATCACTGCTGGGTATAAATTTTTCACTTTTGTATATATCTGCTAGCCAAAACTGTCACTCCTCTTAGCAACCTCGTATCGTCAGTATTGAATCGGAACTGAGATAGGTACGAGCTTTATTTCGTGTACGTATTTGTTATTTTTGTTAGTTTTGTTTGTCAACTGGAGAAATATTGGTTGAATATGGACAATATGGTATTCATATGTATCCGTGGAATAAAGTGAGCTTGTAGTGTTTATATTATTTTTGAGAAGTTTAGTAAAAACGCTTATATTTATATACGATATAAAACGAGCACCACTATTCACCTATTTGCAATTTTTTAAATCCAGCCGCCCTATAGGTACAATTACGACCCGGTTGCTAGGCAACGAAAAAAAAAAAACAACAGATGTCATTGCGGTTTGAAATATAACGTATTACTGTATTTTTTCTTCTTGTTGATTATACTTTAAATATAATAAAATAAATCTTACAATAATGTGGTGAGTGTAAACATCGGTTCCGATCAGTTAAATTTATTCGTATGACATTTAGAGTTTTAATACTAGTCGTTTATAGTGTACCATTTAGATTTTTATCCACTGAACTGAGACAATTTCTCTCATTTTCTGAGATGTTACTTTTAGTAGATAAACGTTTCACATATTACTGGTTGTTTCAGAGTCTATATTAAGCAGGACGTAAAGAGTGGTACCGCTGGATGCAGGTCGCATCTAACCGGTACATGTGGAGGTCCAGAGGGGAGGCCTATGTTCAGCAGTGGACGTCTTATGGCTGAGATGATGATGATGATGAAAGAGTGGTAAAGTGGTGGTAAGTAATCTTTACATTTTTTTATATATAAGTAAGTAGTATTTACTGATACATAGTTTATGTACCTACACAAATACCGTGCGGTGACGGCAGTAAGAATACATTTGTCACCACCCCAATTCTTCCCGCGGGTGTCACAAGAGTCGAAAAAGGGATTGAAGTGGCGATTTACATTTACCTCTTAATGCATCCATACGCATAAGTAATAGGAGAGGCCTTTGTCTAGCAGTGTATTGATATAGGTTGTTGATGATGACGATGATGTTGATGGTGATGTTGTTGCACACATAAAACCGTTTTGAGATTTTTCAACCCAACCATCCATTCAAATCATTAATTTTCCTTCAAAAAGTGATAATTCCTTACTTAGGGAAGTGGAACTGCCGATGAAGGCTAGAACGGAACTTCGGAACACTTTGGTGTTTTGTATGTATGTAACTGGTTATGCATTTTAAGCAATGAAGATGGTCGTGTAAGTTAGTGTCAAATACGAGTTTTGATGGGGTGTTTCCTTAGGAAACGGGGGACTTCATCAAACCTTAGGATACTGTATTATCATTTACACATCAAGCATTTTCATTTATGCGTTGTAATGTGAGTAGGTGGAACTGCTGATAAAGACCAGAACGGAACTCCTTAACGACATGTGTTTCACTTTTGGCAGATATTTCTGATTGATTGTGTAAGTTATGAAGCATGTTTTTGACAAAGACCAGGTTAAATGGTAGGTCCCTTAACCGTTAAGAAATTAAGGGAACGGATAAATGTAGAGTATTTATGTAAGCTACTCTTTAAAAGAGGTTTCATACTATTGTACCTTTTTAGGGTTCCGTAGTACACTACCCTTATAGTTTTGCTCTGTCCGTCTGTCTGTCCGCAGCATAGCTCAGTGGCCGTTAGTACTAGAAATCTGCAATTTGGTACAGATATATACATATTTAATTATGCCGACAAAGTGGTAAAATAAACATTAGAAAAAAGCTGGTGAAGTGTGAATGATTTTTTTATTTGCTGTAATCTTATAGTGTGGAATATCGTTGAAGAGGTCTTTTATAAAAAAATAAGGGATTTTCAAACAAAGTTTTTTTCTAAAGTCAATTTTTTCAGAGATATCCGAAAAACTACGGAACCCTAGCATGGGCCGACATGCTCTTGGCCGGTTTTTTATTACCTCAGGAGCTGCTAATATACAGGTTGTTCTAAAGTTTAAAAAAAGGAGTGTGGAATAAAATGTGGATAACAAGATTTAATCATATCACGTCATCAGACCAGTCGCAGTCGTTGTCGTCAGTGGCAGAAGGATAACGAAGGCTGTCATGAACTGCTCCTTGGTGAACCGAGGGAATTCCTGTTCTTAATAGTAATGGTGCGTTTAACACGTTCATTGCCAAGCCAAAATTAGTGAACATACCGAGATGGCTAACACATAAAATTCGTTTAATTGGGTTATTTGGGCATTTCTTGTGTATATATGTTGGTATTTTATAAATGTAAACATATAGATATTATAAAAATACATATATGTTTTGTTACGCGAAGTCGCGTGGAGCGGCCATGTGGGCAAGATATACAAGGAAATGTATCCACTTCTCCTTGTATATCTTGCCCACATGGCTGCTCCACGCGACTTCGCGTGATGAAAACATATCATGCGTACTTACACATTTCTCGACTTTACGTTATTATTCATAGTAAAAAAGCTAAATTCCTATGTTAAATCACGAAATCCAATCGAGAAATAACAATATAACGGCAAAGGAATACATCTGCACTGCGCGGCTGCGGCGAGCCAACTAGCGAGCGCGCTGAAAAATAATGGAGATGGCTACCCACAGGCCACACCACCTGCCGAATAGGTAAAACCCTTCCCTAGTGGCCAAAACTAATGCCAGAATCTATTACGCTACGGCTACTATCTTGACGCGTAAACAAAATCGTAAGGCACTATCACGCGACGTCGCGTGGGCGGCCACACGGTAATGGACGGCATCACGCGACGTCGCGTGATGTGGCAATGAACGTGTTAAACCAAAAGAGCATTCGCTATTCTAGCGCCCGTTCTACGAAATCAACCAATCACGTTTTGTGTACCGATCGAATTTCGTAGAGTGGGAGGTTAGAACAGCGAATGCTCTTTTAGTTTGAACGCACCTTTACGCAAAAATGATGTAGGTACCTTACATAAATTTTGATGTTTTTATTTAACCTTGTGCCTACATTAGGTACCTAGGATACATGTAGGTAAGAGGTAACTTCCGTGTTGCATATTGCACAAACAAAGTATTATAATGTTGCTTTTTTTCGGTAGGTACTATGTTTTGATCATAGCACGAGCAAATACTCGTACACGTTTATGTGACGTAGGTAACTTCAAAAATGGTAAATTACAAACATATTCTTGTAAATTCGACATTCTATTGCGTATTTTATACATCGGTAAAAATAAATGTAAACAATTAGAGACTCAACTTATTGTTCATTTGAATGACAATGGCAAACTTCGTGTATAAGCTGTTTTTTCTGGTAAGATAAGAGTGCAAAGGTGGGATCCTAATTTATTTTAATTTAGAAACTTGAAACTTTAATATTAATAAGGTATTTTACAAGGGTACAAGAAATGTAATTTAATCATTTCTTAAGGGTTTAAAGGGGATTAGAATTTTTATTGGGTTGAAGTTTAACTTAAAGCTATAATAATCCCTATAAAAGCATTTTGTAACAAGGGGATGCAAATTTACAATTGGATACCTAAAACATTGTAGGAGACTTACTAAGTAAAATACGAAAAAAGCAATAATATATCAGAGAGTAGGGAAATTTCATGATTGAGAGGGTTAAGTAGGGCTGTAGATTTTGTTTAAGGAGACTAAGGTAGATTATAAATTTAGTGTAAATTACTAGGGCTAGAAAGATGGCATTTTTACAGAAGGTTACTTATATAATTATTTGTATACAAAATAAGAAACCATTTTATAAAATTTAATCCCTAAAGTGGTTAAAAGGTAGTTGAAAGTTTGTATGGAAATAGTGTGATTTGAAAGATAGCGACTTGATACGTTGTATTCCAATTCCAACTGCTGATTAAAAAATAAGACAATCGATTTCATTTTTTTTTTAATATTTATCCCTTTTAACACTTTCGACGCCGGTGACAGTGTTCATCGTCATACAAGTGTACAAAAAAAATGTCTTTGAACCGAAACTTTGTCTGAAGAGTATATTTTTAAGATAAAATTAAGGGGTGCCTGTCGTGTTGTATAACGTCGATTGTCCTAAATTTTTTTGGCCGAGAATGTTTGGCATAGTGTTAAATGGCATACTCGTTTAGCCTACTTTATTTTGCGCATACACATTTAAAACACCTACACTATATTTATCCTAATATTGATTACTCGAACGTCGAATTACCTAAAGCTTAATAATCATAATGTTCATTGTGATTAATATTGTTTTTTCTACTGCTCAACTGTCAATTTTCTTTGCGCCTACAATTGTTATGTCTGAAATTTCATTGAGGAAAGCATATTAACAATATGGTGAATGGTTTAAAATAATGTTCAAGTAATAAGCCAGCGTAAAACCGACTTGGAATGGTTAGGTTTCTAGGATAGGGCGGAGTGAAAGGCGTAGTCTACAAAATACTTAAGTATTTTTAATCAATTGTTTACCCATCCTCATTCTTGTAAACCCGAAAAAGGGGCGACGGGAGAGCGAAGCGCCCCACAAGGGGGGCTCAGGGGTGAAGCCCCCTGTATTAGAAAATAATGAATCTGTACCTCCCCTACTCTAACTTGGATAGGTTCGTTAGGTACCTTTTATCCCTTAGATCAGGAATAGAAGTCCCGCGCAGCGGGGCTTCGTCGACCGGTTCCTAGGTCCGTATCGGTACTCATGACTAAAATTCTTTGGACAACAGGGTTGGGTGGTTTAAGGGAGGGTTAAGTTTAAGGAAAATATTTTTTAAAGGTAGTTAGTTTTAGTACATTAAATAGTAGGATCATCACAATTATGCACAATTATTATTCGATACATACACATTAGACACGAAAATCATTAGGACAAACGATAGTTAGGAACAACCAATTTAGGATCAACAATTTCGGCAACACAAAAATATGTGCAACAATGTTTAGGCCATTAATTTTTCGGCGTAAAGTTGGTATGCGACAAATTTTTTGAAATAAAAAAATTATGCCACCCGATATAGACCCAAAATTGATTCCAACCTTTTTAGGGTTCCGTGGTAAACGAGGAACCCTTATAGTTTCGCCATGTCCGTCTGTCCGTCTGTCCGTCCGTCTGTCCGCAGCATAGCTCATAGGCCGTTAGTATAACAAATTTGCGATTTGGTACAGGTATACCTATACCTACATATCAGTCACACCAAAAAAGAGAAATTCGGGTTACAAAAGACAGATTTTTTTTGTAAGTTAACGTTTTCGTAATTAACCGCTAAACACAAAAAAAAAAATCTTGCCCCAGGGTCCGCTGGATGCGGATAACGCAGGATCGCTCATTGTGGCAATCTTTGGGAGAGGCCTATGTTCAGCAGTGGAGTGTCTTTCGGCTGATATGATGATGATGATGGATGATGATGATGACATTACGATACAGGTGTGAAATAATCACCAAATTAAAAATTTAAAAAACCGACTTCAACCGGTTTCTCCAAGATTCCCGATTTGTTTCCATCATTGGTTTCCTCAAATCCTACTTTCTGAATGCAAATTCTTGTAAATGAATGAAAATTACCAAAAGCGCCATACATGTACCTATAACAATTGAAGAGATCCCTCGATTTCTCCAAGATCCCATCATCAGACCGCAACTTGGTGCCAACGGGACCATCTCGGGGTAATACACGTTCGATCACAAAAATAAATTTTAAAATCGGTTCACTATTCTCGGAGATATCGGGTAACATACATACAACAAAAAAAAAACAGTCGAATTGAGAACCTCCTCCTTGTTTTTTTTTTTTTTTTTTTTCCTAGCCTATACTGGTGTCCCACTGCTGGGCAAAGGCCTCTCCCCTGGATCTCCATGTCTCCCGATTTTGTGCTTCCTCCGGCCAGTTGTCTAGGAACGAGTCCATATCGTCCCGCCATCTCCGTCTGGGCCTGCCACGTCCGCGTCGCTGTACCGGCACCCACTTTGTGGCTATGTTAGCCCACCTATCAGGATGCATGCGGTAGACGTGGCCAGCCCAGTCCCACTTGAGCCTAGCGGTTTTTTTGCCGACGTCAACAACTCGCGTTTTGGAGCGCAGTGTGGTGAAGACGGTTAAAAAGTAAAGGTTGGCGATAAAAGAAAACACGACTGAAAGGAATGTTTTAAATCGACACGAGATTTTAGGGTTCCATAGTAAACTAGGAACCCTTATACTTTCGCTACGTCCGTCTGTCTGTCTGTCTATCTGTCTGTCTGTCCGCAGCATAACTGAGTGACCGTTAGAATTAGAAAATTGCAACTTTGTATAGTGTACTATTAATCAGGCCGATAAATTGATAGAATAATATACAAGGTGATCCTATTAACTATGCGTATTGGACATTAGGAGGTAAATGCCCATAATCACCACGCTGGCAAAAGAGTTGGCGATCGCAGTAATTTGTCCACTGTGACGATGCTGTGCTGCTGCTGCTCATCATCAATCTTCTATAAAGAAATAGTTATTTGTTGTACAAGGGTCCAAAGTTGTATTTTACCCGCGAGCATGAAATTGAAACACGAGCAAGCGAAAGGGTTCCATAGTTTTAAAATAGAAACCTGAGCGTAGCAACGAGAACGAGAAGAACGAGAGCTTACGAGAAGTAAAATACATTTGCACTCGTGTGTAACACAAAACTTTTCCCCTCACTATAGCGAGGAACAGGAGGTTTCTGATTTGAAAGAAAAAAATTGAGGTAGCAGAAGTGCTGAACCACCACCAGTTTTCTTTTTTATCTTTTAATTTCCAAGTTTTGCCAATTCAAAGTTAAGAGTGGGGTCAAATTCCTGCTTGTACAAAATCCGACCTAATTTTTTTTCTACGAGAGGTAACGAAATAATTATTACTTTGTCAATATATTTTGTAAACGCAGTTAGAAATACGTGGTTAATTTTTTTCGGTTCATTAACAGGCATGGTGTATACATATACAGTCAATTTCAATCGCCTGGATTTAATTCTAAATTTTCTCATTGAATTCATAGGCATTTAAAAGTTTAAGATCATATTTATATTTTAATCTGCATAAATATAACAAGAGAAAGAATGCACTAGATAAGCAGTTTAAAAAATCGTATTTCGGAAAATAGGCAAAATAACAAAACTTTTTTTTCGAAATCTAATTAAAGAAGATATCATCTATAATTTATGATTAAAATAAAAAAAAATATCTTATCTTCCACACTGATTTTTGTAGAGTCAAACATGAGCATTTTCGAAAGCCTCAATTTTCATTTATATTTTTCTATTACAAGTAGTTCCTCTAACACATTTATATTTATTTTACAAGATGAACACGGCAAGTAATTATTTCGTTACCTTCTATATAAAAAAAGGTATGCCTGTTTTTCCACAAGCACGAATTCAATGACCCCACTCTGAATTTTGAAAGGGCAAAACTTGTAAACTAAAAGAAATAAAAGAAAACTGATGGTGGTTCAGCACTTCTGCCACCATGAAGTATATCCTCATTTTTTTTCATTCAAATCAGAAACCATGCAGCACACTCGATTTGTTGACTTCACTTGGAATGACCCTTTACTATTATTTCGTTCGGTTGGTTGGTCTTTCTTGAGTGAAGTCTTTTGATTTCTTATGATTTTTTTAACACTTTTTTTCCTAAGTTTTCAGCTTTGTTCAAGTGGGGAACAAAAGAAATAAACGAACACTGACATCGTCTATACCAAGAAAGAAAATAAGGTATGTGCGTTACAACCCGCAAATGATAGGTATATAAACCCCTAATATTGCCATTTGCAAGTATAAGTATTATTTTTTTATATATAATATATAGACAGGGTGGAAATTATTTTTGGGTCAGTGAGGGCAGCTACCAGATCCAGAGTAGCTCCGCGAATATGGTCTTATAAGACCTTCCTCGATTTTAAATTAATGAAAATTGCCGTTTACTGATTTTGGAAAAAACATACAGGTTGCGAGAAAATTGTCATTTTTGATAAACTTTTTTTAATGCCAATCGATCCTGTTTCTGTTCAGGATCAAAAGCTTGTATGGGAGCAAAAAAAATTTAATGGCTAGAAAAGCCGCAAATCGAGATAATGAATATAGCTAATGTTTCCACACAGTAGGTATTATTGTCATTTAGCATAGGAGGACTAATTATCGTGACAGATGATGCAATTAAACTTTCACTTTTTTTCCATAGTAAATGTATAAAAACAGTTTTCTTGAAGTTTTGGCTTTTTTATACATTGCTATAAGTTGACCCCTAAGAAACTATTGGTACTGGATACAAATGAAATCGAATGACATAAAAAAATTAAGCGTGAAAAAAATATTTTATAACATTCATACAATTTGTATGGGAATATTGGGAATTTTAAATCTCGATTTGCGGCTTTTCTAGCCGAAAACTTTTTTTTGGGTCTATACAAGCTTTTGATCCTGAAAATAAACAGGATCGATTTTTTTTCTAGCCTGTAGACGTCCCACGGCTGGGCAAATGCCTCTCCCTCAGATCTCCACAGCTCCCGGTTCGGTGCCAAGTCTGGCCAATTGTTGGCGAAGGCGTCCAAGTCGTCCCGCCATCTCCGCCTGGACCTGCCTCGTCCCCGCCTAGTTTGCGGCATCCACTTGGTGGCTGTAATAACCCACCTTTCTGGATGCATGCGGAAGACGTGGTCGGCCCAATCCCACTTTAGCCTGGCAGTCTTTTCACCACGTCAGCTATGCGTGTTTTGGAGCGCAGCGTAGTGTTCCAGATCCATCGTCGTTACACCTAAAATGCTGCGCTCCATTGCTCGCTGCCAGACCTTCAATTTGAGTGACCATGTTTGGGCACCGTAGGTTAGGACGGGCAGGATACACATGTCGACTAGTTTGCGCTTTAGTGACATTGGAAGGTCACCCTTTATTAGCTCTTTCATGGACCAGTAGCTCTTCCAGGCATTTTTAACACGGCGTTAAACTTCCTTGCTGAAAGAGACTAGCTGGCCCAAGTAGATATACTCATCGACATAATGTATCGTCTGCCCGTCTATCTCGACCCTACGTTTCGTGCTGTTAGTCATCACCTGAGTCTTTGTGCGATTCATATGAAGTCCAACTTGAAGGCTTGTGTTGTTCAGATCTTGGAGCATTAACTGGATCGATTGGTATAAAAAAAAAGTTTGTCAAATATGACAATTTTCTCGCACCCTGTATGTTTTTTACAAAATCTGTAATTGCCAATTTTCATTAATTTAAAATCGAAGGAAGGTTTTCTAAGACCATTTTCGCGTTGCTACTCTGGATCTGGTAGCTGTCCTTACTGACCCAAAAATCATTTCCACCCTGTATGTGTGTAAACAATAGATAAGTGCGAAAAACTTGTCATTTTTGAAAAACTTTTTTTTATGCCAATCGATTCTGTTTCTGTTCAAGATCAACAAAAAATCTACTAGGATTTTTCTCTACTCTTATAGTATGTTAAAAAGACGCGGAAGATGAACTAAAAAAATGTACTTCGTTTTTGGCGGAATTACCCCTGAATCTCCGCCAGATCTCCTATTCTAGTAGTACTTACAGTTTGAGAGTAAATCGTCTATGACAGACGGCCATAACGAATCTATAAGGTTTCCGTTTTTGTCATTTTGGCTATGGACACTTTAAATCGTCCTATTGAATTTTTTAAATGAATTATAGAATTAATGGACGATTTAATGTTTTAGAGTAAGCGATCCTACTAATGAAACGCAGTCAACGAGTCTACCCCATTAAATGAGGCAACGGAATTCTTCTGGCAAATGAAACCGCCTCAGACAATGTGTAAGGACACAGCTTTCTGCTAGTCATCGATTTCTAAGAATGAACCGAACAAAACTACAATAAGATGTAATAATACTCATACAGTATATTATGATCATCCTCCAACTCATCAAAGCCGCACTATTACACCTTACAGTAGTTTTGTCACCAAAGGCATACTTACTAAAGTTCAGCTCATTTGGGCCTATAGATACCTTTCAATTCTTCATCAGGTCAGGTTCATCTATTGTATTGTTATCGAAGTTAAGTAAGCATACTTCTCCTCTCACCACAATCGGCCCACCAAAATCTGGTTCAATTAATCATTGCAATATTTGTAAGCATACGTATGTACATAACGTAGGCACAGCTACTAAAGTCGGTATGTGATTTTTTTTGATTTTTGGATTTTAACGCCATTTTGAACCTTTCTAGAAGACTATTTATAATAGTTCAGGATTTATGAATTTTATCATCATATCATCATCATCAGCCTATGATAGTCTACTGCTGGACTTAGGCCTCTCCTTTTAATTACGCGTGTGGACGGATTAGGAGGCAAATGCCTATAGTCGCCACGCTGGGCAAGCGGATTGGCGATCGCAGTAATGTTTCCACTATGATGACGCTACTGCCCATCATCAATCTTTTATCAAATAATGGTCAGTGACACTTCAATCCCTTAGTCGACTCTTACGACACCCGCAGGAGGAGTTGGGGTGGTGACAAATGTATTCTTACTGCTGTCACCACACGGCCAATGAATTTTAGCTGTGTGATATCATACATTAGCGGGTTCGAATCCCGGTTTAACCATGAAAAAATTCAAAATGCAATTCAACTTGTTTTTGTAAATCGAAATAATGTCTTCTTTCAGTAAGATGTTCCTTTACAATAATTAAGGTATTTTTTCTCCGACGTCGCGATATTTTTTTTTCATACAATTGTTTTTCAAAAAAAAAATGAATGCTGTTTTATTCAGTTTTAAACATAAAAGGAATCTTCTTTCAGTAAAATATGCTATCTATGATATTTAAGGTACTTTCCCTCCATATGGCATCGCCGTGGGACGCCCTGTATAATAGATCAGTACATACGAGTACCAGGCTGCTCGCGAGCATTGCGAGTTGCGACATAATTTAATGTTGTATTTCTAGCCATATTTAGAGTCTTTAATGTTATATGAAATTTCCTGGTTTGGGCTTGGATTAGAGATAATCAACCCTTTTTCGAATAAGTTCAAGTTGTGATAATACTGATAATAAATACTCAAATATTTAATGCCTTCGCTGGGATTTAAACCCGGATCCTCCAGCATCGTAAGCACATTCACTACTAAGTAGGCTACGGAGAAGGCTGACTAATAATATAACTTATCTAACTTTTTTATTATAGGAACCAGGAGTTGCCAGAGGAAGAGCATGAATTTATTATAGAGAAAGGTACTAGTCATGTAAATAGTCCAATTACAGGGCGACGGATAATTAATGTACAACATTTTCTGGATCAATTAGCTAAGATCAATGATCATGGCCCATCATTTGGATGTATTTTTTCTTATGTGAAAATTAAATCTGAAAAATGAAAGGGACTGCACTCGAAATTTAATTTTCGGTGTGAAATGTGCAAGAGAAATTTAATGTCAGTTCTGATGAACGCTGCGATGATAGTATGGATGTAAACCATAAAGCTGTTTCAGCTATGGGCTCATGCATAAATCATGTGAGGTTTTTTCGGCTACTTTTTGACCCCCCCCCCCCTCCCCCATGGTGATGTTTGGTGAGTTTCTTGGAATCCGAAATCCACAATATTTCTTAGTTTGTTCATCGTCGAAAAATACACGAGAGGTCTCCTTGTACCCCCCCTCCCCTAACGTGATCTTTCGTGATGTTTTCTTGGACCCCTCCCCCCCTATAGGACCTCGCATGATTTATGCACAAGCTCTATGATGTCTATGGGATCAGGATTTTCTCATTAGGAAGTGCTTACTTCTAAATTTAAAATGGCTGGCCTTACTCCTAAATTATATTTGGCAACTCAAAACACAGTTTGTGAGTGGTGAGAAAGAGTAGCAGCATATTGTATGGCCGATGCCGCCAAAAAAAAACAGACTGCAATATCTCAACGAAATGTTATTTTTTAAGTAATTTTTTTAAGTAGGTAGTAACACTACGATGTACCTATATAAAGTTAAATATCCCATATACCACAGAAAAAATATCGAAGCTTACCAACGCCAGAGGTGTAATTTGAACCCAACGTCCTCAGCTTTCGTGGCTGATGCTTAAACCACTGGAGTGGCCGAGTGGTATAGGCAATAGCCGCAAAACTAAGGACGAGGCTCCAAATCCCACCTCTGGCGTTGGTAAACTTCGATATTGTTTATTTAGTACCTATATTATGACATCAAATATTTAAATTAGTGAATGTAATCATTTTTTAGGATCTATTTTTTTCTTTTAACTGTAATTCTTCAATTTACAGTTGTAATTGTGTATAATACCTAAATAATAAAAGTCTTAATGTTTTACCTATGTGCATTTTTATTTTTATAATGAATGCAATTTAATTTAGTAAAATAAGCTCCCTAAAACCTGATAACTGCTGGTAAGTCACATAATAATTATACAGATGTAATTCATAATTCCATTCATTTGGCTTTTCACGGAAACTACTTCACCAAACATTACTCCGAAGCGAATTCTGTAAATGTCAAATTAGTATGGACTCGCAAATGTGCGTCGTTGGCACTGTGCATGTGCAATCGTTGGTGGACTCTTGTGCGTTTGACGCACACAGCAGTGGGAAAGTTGAATGTCTACGAAAAGCTGGTGGTAGTGAATACTTAGGGCCTATATTTAACAATATCGTGTTCCGATCAGAAAAAATAGTTTTTTTTTTTAATTATAGTGGACAACAAGACGTGGGCTTTCCTTACCAGTTGGTCAAACAGGCATACTCTCGAACCAAGTCAATTTTGTTCTTGCGCGGATTTTTTTCTCTTACTATTTCCTAATCAGAATACGATGCTGTACAGTCGCCATCTGATATAGCAGAGCGGCCAGGGTACTCATAAATATCTGAGCAGGCCTCTATTGGCATGCTCAGATATTTTTGAGTGCCGTGGTCGCTCAGATATATCTGATGGTGACTGTAACAAATTGATTGATCTGTATTGAAAATCAATTTTCAGTACAGATTTTTGCCGCACTAGTGCGAGAACTATTATATACCTATAAAAATATTTTTCATCACACTTGCTGTCTAAGCGCGCCATTTCTTGCGCGCGTAGCGGGAGTCATAGAAAAGTGAAATTCCTTAGGGAGTAATAGAAATGTCAGTACGTCATTTAATAATATTATGAAATGAAATGAAATGAAAAATGTATATTTGATGCTAAAAATAGATATTATGTCTTAAAACTTATTTTTTGGTTGGCAAGTGTGATGAAAAACATTGTATGCATCACGGTCGGTTAGCGGAATACTAACTCGAGTCATAAAAGCCCTCCGCCTAATCTACACTCAACAAGCACTCTTGTTAGTAATTCCGTACTTACCTCCCTTGATGCACAATGTACTATTACACGCATTGGTTACAAGCCCGATATATTAAATCTGTCTTTTGCATTGCATTGAGACGACTCGAAAAGACAAGGATAGTCTTATAAAATCTATCCCTCTCTATCTTTTTTAACATCTAGTACTTTGACAAGTGTAATTATTCAAAAGAGGTAGTAATAAATTACAAACTCGGCCGCTTTCATTAAAAAAATCACCAAGGGTCAATGACCCCGCTCGGTAAAATGAGGTAGTGTGTGTGAAGTGCGCGTGTGTGCGAAATGGGGAAATTTGACAGAATCTCAAAAATTTCCCACATCTATCCGACCCTTAAGTGCAATAATATTATTTGGAAATATTCAAACGCCATCAGTAATGATCAGTTTTTTTAAATAAGTACTAGCTATATTATTAAAAGTTACAAGCGTTTGAAAAAACGGGCTTCTGGGAACCGGTCGACGAAGCCCCGCTGCGCGGGGCTTCTATTTCTGCTCTAAGGGATGAAAGGTACCTAACGAACCTATCCAGGTTAGGGTGGGGGAAATACAATATGTACTTTTTTAATGCGGGGGGCTTCGCCCCCCGAGCCCCCCTTGTGGGGGGCTTCGCCCCCCCCCCCCCGTCCCCCCTTTTTTGGTTTTACAAAAATGAGGATGCGTAAACAATGAATTAAAAATACTTAAGTATTTTTTAGTCAACGCTTTTAACTCCGCCCTACCCTAGAAACCTAACCAATCCAAGTTGGTTTTGCCCTGATTTATTACTTGAACATATTTTTAAACCATTAACTTAGCACTGTGTATGCACAAAATTAAGTAAGCTAAACGAGTAGAATGCCATTTAACATTATGACAAATATTCTCGGCCAAAAATTTAGGACGACGTTATGCGACACCACACGCACCCAGAATACTAACCTAACCTACTTTTTAATAGCAGTTTCACTTTGTGGAGGGTCATTTGGATGATAAGTTATGTTATGGCATGTGATAATTACGGATTTCGATGATTCTGACAAATGACATTATGAAAATTGACTTTATGGGAAACGAAGTTTCTGGCAAATGATTAATATAGTAAACAATAAGTATGGCATAAGATGTTATGAGAAACAATATTATCTGTGTTGAATAGGATGGCAAATAAAATTATGGCAAATGAAATTCTGGCAAATGGGGGTATCCCGGGCCGAAGGCCCGACGGCTTGCCCTACGCGATCCACTCACGCTGTCACTCTATCAGCTGGAGGGCCGAAGGCCCGACGGCTTGCCCTACGCGATCCACTTACGCTGTCACTCCATCAGCTGGAGGGCCGAAGGCCCTACGCGATCCAGTCACGCTGTCACTCTATCAGCTGGAGGGCCGAAGGCCCTACGCGATCCACTCACGCTGTCACTCTATCAGCTGGAGGGCCGAAGGCCCGACGGCTTGCCCTACGCGATCCACTCACGCTGTCACTCTATCAGCTGGAGGGCCGAAGGCCCTACGCGATCCACTCACGCTGTCACTCTATCAGCTGGAGGGCCGAAGGCCCGACGGCTTGCCCTACGCGATCCACTCACGCTGTCACTCTATCAGCTGGAGGGCCGAAGGCCCTACGCGATCCACTCACGCTGTCACTCTATCAGCTGGAGGGCCGAAGGCCCGACGGCTTGCCCTACGCGATCCACTCACGCTGTCACTCTATCAGCTGGAGGGCCGAAGGCCCTACGCGATCCACTCACGCTGTCACTCTATCAGCTGGAGGGCCGAAGGCCCGACGGCTTGCCTTACGCGATCCACTCACGCTGTCAGTCTATCAGCTGGAGTGCCCACTGCATCTTTTCGTCCAATATTCCGCAGGGTTTGAAGACAAAAGTCTTTGATCAGTGTATGTTGCTAGTGATGACATACAGTACTTAACCGTGGTCGCTTACAATGGGCCTCATAAGAAGGCTCAAGTCACCCAAAGGGCAATGGCGAGGGCTATGCTAGGAGTCTCTCTGCGATATCGGATTAGAAATGAGACCATCCGCAGCAGAACCAAAGTAACCGACATAGCTCTTCGAATCTCTAAGGCCTTGGTCGTACTGCACACGCCGCACGCAACCGACAACGTCTCGTCGGACGCAGCGTCTGAATGATGTATGGCGGGGGGACGCCGCACGCAGCGGGCGAAAACGACCACTCCCGAGCATTCTCGAACACACCATTCACCCGCTGCGTGCGACGGGACGTTGTCGGCTGCGTGCGGCGTGTGCAGTACGACCGTGGCCTAAACTGAAGTGGCATTGGGCGGGACTCGTTGCGCGTGGAACCGATGGCCGTTGGGGCGGTAAGGTTCTCGAGTGGCGGTCACTTACCGGAAGGCACAACGTGGGTAGGCCCTCCACAAGGTGGACCCATGACCTGGTGAAGGTCGCTGGATGCGGTTGGCATGGTTGGGGGAGGCCTATATTCACCAGTGAACGTCTTTCGGCTGATATGATGATGATGATTATAATGAAATCCGTATGTTTCTACCAAATACCTAAAGCAGTACTTCAAAATCTACATATCGCTAAACCTAGCGGTTGTGGCAGGCAGTTACACTGGTGTATCAGATTTGAGGAGTTGGACGTTAGTATTAAATTCGCATGTTTCTACTTAATATCTAAAGAACTTCTTTAAAATCAAGATATCGATAAAAGATAAACCTTGCGGTTATTGTGGGCAGTACTGCAGCATCAGGAGTCAGGAGTTGGAAGTCAAGATGAGGCTGTTAGTATTTGCTTATGCCAAACATTCTATACTTTCATTTTCACGTGTCTAACGCTCTCGGTTAAGGTAAGCAGTACGTCTGCAGCATCAGGCTTTGAGGATACAAGGATACAAATATTATAATATTGCATTGTCATGGGGACTTGACACGAGTTCCAAATTTCATTGATTTTGGTGCAGTAGAAGTGGTCGAAAAATCATTTACAAGATTTGAAGCATCGACGACAGTTGATACGCGGTGAAGTTAATAAAAACCGTTTAAAAACTCAAAATTATTAGGCGTATAAATTCTTTATTTTTTTATTCCAGTTTAAGAATACAAAAGTTTCGCTTAAATATATAATAATATTATATATTTTAGCAAAATTTTGGCCAAGAATACATTTGTCACCACCTCTACTCTTACTGCGGGTGTCGTCGGAGTCGACTAAGAGATTGAAGTGTCTCTGGCCATAATTTGATAAAAGATTGATGATGGGCAACAGTGTTATAATAGACACATTACTGCGATCGTCAATCGCTTGCCCAGCGCGGCGATTATGGGCAATTATCTCCCAATGCGTCTATACGCATAGTCAATAGGAGAGGCCTAAGTCCAGCAGTAGACTTACATAGGCTCATGATGAAGATGATCAAGTCTCTTACCCTCATCTCCGATCGATACGATTAGGGTGTAGTTCGCCAACCATTTTTACACCTTCTCTCAGAAGAGTCATGGCATGGTGATCTGGTCACCAACCAGCTTCAGTACTCTAGCCAAAGTTTACCACCAGTCCACCCATCCTACGCTTCAGGCTCGAGAAGAGCTGTAACATTGATGGTGGCAAGGAACCTGTGGATTATGTCATATCCGCAAAAACGGCCTGCACTTTTGTGACAACTTAGTCCGTGGTGTCTCAGTCAGTCCACGTCTGTACTATATCAGCATAAGTGAGGGGCCCATACCGCACATAGGCTCAGGCCGGGTGCGAGCCTAAGGCCGTGGGCTTTCTGGCCGGCGACTGGAGACCGGCCGGGACCGACTTTCGAATGTTTTGTTCGCGAATGATTGAAGGTGGTTTCTCTGAGACGTCGTCAAACATTCGCGAACAAAACGCGGCGGCGGACACGCGTCGGTCGCCGGTCACCAGCCAGAAAACCCACGGCCTAAGGAAGGCCGGATCCAGAAAAGTACAATTTTGATTAAGTGGTTTAATATAAATAATAAGAACATGATTTAGGCATAGTAAAAAATATTATTACATCAAGTAATAGTAGTTTATGTAACCATACATAATAAATCATATTAAAAGACGAGTGTCATCATCATCTTCATATATATTGACATTTCGTGTCGTCAACTGTTTTAATATAATATACATGGCGTTCCAAAGTTATGGGACATGAAGGGGAAGTACCTTAAATATCGTAGATAGTGTATTTTGCTGAAAGAAGACTTTATGTTATTTTTAAAATTTAGTAATTCTGCATTCAAAGTTTTTCAAACAATGACTTGCTTCACCCGGAAATCGAACCAACTAATATTATTTTTCGAATTTTGAACCAAACTTTTTTGATTATTCTTTTCGTTTTAGATACTATGTTTCTTAAGAAAAATTGTGTTTTTTTATCCATTCTTTCGAATGACATTATAAAATTACGAAAAAATATTTTTTTGTTAGTAGGTTCGATGCCTTAAAAATATTTTTTTTTAAATTTTTTTTTAATGCAGTATTATTTAATTCAAAATAAAATAAAGTCATCTTTCAACAAAATATCCTATCTACGATATTTAAGGTGCCTTCCCCTTCATGTCCCATAACTTTGGGACGCCCTGTATACTGAAATAGAGACCCACTTAAATCTTGAATGCTGTTCCATTCCAAATTTAAATTCATAGCCTAACTGTTTTCAGCAGGTAATATTAATGTGACAGTTCTGTTAATGCAGGGGCCGGTTTCTCGAAAGCTTGTAACTTGTAATACAAGTTTAGTGGAGGTCTCTTTTTGACACAATTAATTAGATAAGGACTTCCGCTTGTATTACAAGTCAAGCTTTCGAGAAATAGGCCCCAGGTTAAGCCCCATTGCCTACGGTTTATGGACATGTTTTAGACCACTGTGTAAGTATGTACATAGATAAACCGTATTATATATATGTATTTGAGGAACCTGTATATATTTTTGACACGGAGTCTGAGGTGTAATTTGAAGTACTTGAGTCCGATAAAGTGAAACAATCAAATATATATATTTATGATACCATATATTCAAACATCTCTAATCTAATCACAAAGTACGAATCAAAACCATAATGAACTCTCCTACAAAATTCAACGTCATTATTCTTTATTCAAGTAGGCATAGTATCAATCACTTTTGAATCATCATACACATTAGCAAGTTTATAAAAAAATACTGCTAAAAGAAAATTACTTAAAGTGAATAAATAAAGATCACATAAAAAGTAAGCCAGCACTGTGCACCTAAACCATGACAATTTAAGCAATTTGTTTTTAATCTTAAGTAAATAGTTAGATTTAATCTATGTACATAAATTGTAGTTTTGAAAATAAATATGTTAAAAAAACTTCAAAAAAAAAATGTTAAGTAATGATAAAAATATTAAATTACACAGGAACGCTCCTGCGCAACGTATAGGCTTGTACATTTATAATCTGAGGGCTGGTGTTGGTGACAAGCCAGCCGCCTTCCGGGAACAGCCTGCTGCTAAACACCACCTCCCCCTCTCCGCAGAATAACTCCAAAGAACTCGCATCCAGGAATATTCTCCAAGTTTCAATGCTGATTGGCGACCATTCCACTTGCCGAATGTCACCTGAACCTTTGTCGACTACTACTTTACCAACGTCTGGTTCCCATCGTATCCATGCCCGGCTTCCGCCATTGGTACCTTCAAGTTGCAGCTCAATTTTTTGGCTTAAATTCCCTGATACGATTAATTCTGCTGTCTTTTCAAAATGCAGTTCCTGATTGGGGTGTAGTTCGCCAACCATTTTTACGTCTTCCCTCAGAAGAGTCGTGGCATCCATGGGACTCATGGTAATACGGTCACCAACCAGTTTCAGTTCTCTAACCAATGTTATAGCACCAGCCCAGCCATCCTCTGCTTCAGGCATAGGTTGCTCCCACATGTTAAACCAACCTACCAAGACCCTCTTGCCGTATGCTTCCGTTGTTTGCGCTGCATAAAAATCGTGTCCGTAATCAAGCTCTTGAAATTCTACTTCGGGAACAAATTCAAAAGTGTCATAATTGAAGCTTCCAATTATGTATCCCGTTTGGAAAAGACTCTTGTACCTGTCTCCTTGTGGTTCCATTCCTTGAGGAGACATTAGTAAAATGTGCTTTCCATCCAACTCGAATAAGTCAGGACACTCATACATATAACTATCGCCTTTAGATTCAGCAATAATATTCAAAAACTCCCAATCCTTCATATCTGGTGACCGGTACAATAAAACTTGCCCTCTTTGATCATCAGTCCTGCTACCGACGACTACATAAAAGTGATCACCGTGCTTCCACATTTTTGGATCCCTGAAATGTGGTGAGCCATTAGGAGCGGAGGGTATGACAGGATTTCCTTCGTACTTATGGAACTTTATACCGTCGTTACTATGGGCCAAGTATTGACTTTCATTGCCCCATGGTTCAACATCCAAGTCAACATGTCCTGTATACATTAGTATCATGGTATCTCCTTCCACCAGAGCGCTTCCTGAGAAACATTCTTCTTTTTCTGGTACTAAAGCTGTTGGTAAATATTTCCAATTGACAAGATCGTGGCTTGCAACATGTCCCCAATGCTTACGGCCAACAACAACTGAACCATAAGGATAGTATTGATAAAAAAGATGGAATTCTGATTTGAAGAACGTGAAACCGTTTGGATCATTAATCCATCCAACCGGCGCAGCAACATGGTAATGCGGTCTGTATCTTTGGTTAATATCTCCTCTCTTGTTGTCTACGTATCTTTCTACACTTTCAATGTCCTGTTCTGTTTGCCGTGTTTCAGCATGTACAAAACTCACTAAAATAAGGAGTGCGAATACTTTAGCGGCCCCCATGGTGTTGACTTGCGCCTGAATGCCAACGCTATGTCTTATATAGGAGGTACTGTAGTTATCTCCATGACAATCATAAGTGTTTTGGTTGGTTCCACTTGAGATGTGATTAAGATCGTTTGTACGCGTGGCAGTGGTTAGTTGTAATAATGTAGTCAAGAACAATTGTAATAATTTTGGAGTTCATTACATACTAAAAAGGCAATGCTAGAAATAATCATATGCTTTTTCGTTCAGGGTTCTCGCGAGCATTGCGAGAGATTTTAACTATGTATTTTAGATGTTTTCTCTGAAAACAAGCCTAATTCATACCTGAATTAGGCTTGTTTTCATTTAACCTATTTAATTTAACATTGAAGACTAAATATGGTCAAAAATATACTATCAAAATATCTCTACATAAAAGTACGTTTATTGGTAAGGTTTTCCTAGATTACATAGTTGTACATTACTACAAGCTAGGATTTAGACTATAAAAATTTTGCAAAATCTTAATTTTTGGGTCTTGGACATCTCCGAATTATTTATATTATTAATTATTACGCTTCTCCGTAAAGTAACCAGTCATTTATTTTCAGCCTACCGACGCTAATGTTTTTTATAATTTATAGAAAATTTGGTTTCATAACAAATAGGCATGTAAAGATTGATATTACTTCTGTAGGTACATTAAATATTTAAGTAAATGCCATTCATAACAACTGTTTCCGATGCTGGATACTTTTCTTCATTGCTTCGATATTATGATGTTGGAACCTTGAAAATGAATGGTTTGGAATATGTCCAACAACATTAGTACGTAAACATATTGATTATTTGGAAAAGCAGTTGAACAGAAAATGTAACACTACACATGTAATAAATAATCATTTAATTTAATTCTCAAATATGCGTTATAGCCAAGTGGTAACATGAATGACAATAGAAAATGTGATTCTAATTTGATAGTTTTTTAAGTACCTTTTTACAATTTTGTAGCTACAATAACTAAAAAAGTATAAGCTTACAATACAAAGTTATTTTTACACACAAAACTTGTGAGATTCATACTAAAACTTGCGCAGGATCACGTTTTTTTAACTCGTAAATGCTCGTCATATTTCGCTCCGTATATGAGGATCTTTTTCAAGAGCCAAACGCCATAGCCCTGCCCGATCGAAAACCACAGCATTAAAGACGAATTTTTGTTATAAATATAAGATACGCTCTTATTTCTTCTGGCCGCAAGCCACGTCGCCACTTGTCACCGTGAAGAGATAATTAACTTCCCTAAAAGTAAGTATGAATTCAATGATGATGGACTGGATGTGTGGTACTAAACATTTTAGAATTACTTTGTTTCGGTATTATGGTGGTCGGTATTATCATAAGAGTAACGACCGATCATAATTATAATAAGCTTTGTTTGCTTAAATGTGAAAGTCATTATAAAAGGAAAATCGATTTTTTACACGACTGCCTAAAAAAGGATTGCTTTGTTTTCGGGGCTTATGTATGTGAGTGGGTATGTACGATTATACGTTTATGCGTACTCCTAGAAATACGTAATGCTTCAACCAATGTTAATGTATCAGGTAATCATTGCTAGAATTATGATGCTACGGCATAGGCTATACGACGTTATGTTAAAAACAACATGGCGGCCTATATACAGGGTGATTCCTGGGTCATGAGCAGGAGTGAACAGGGTTCTAGGGACGGTCATACTGAGCAACTTTCACTACGGCGATAACCAAGAATTCACCAAAAAAACTCTTAATTATGAGTTATTTGATCTTTAATTGATAGTTAAGTATCAATTTACTCATAATTAAGATTTTTTTATGCAATTTCTCGGTTGTCTCCGAAGTGAAAATTGCTCAGCATAACCATCCCTAGTATCCTGTTCACTCCTGCTCATGACTCAAGAATCAAATTCAAAATCAAATTCTGACTCAAAAAGTAAATATGTAAGAAACCTATCAACCTATCGAGCAGGGTATCAAAATGAAGGAATTTGAACAACTTTTACCTACGAATATATATTATATGTAACTTATAATGTTTGTTCGTTTTTCAATGGTAGTTCGGTTTTTTTTTAAGTGTCTTTGTTTACCCCGAAATTCGGAGTCGTGGCAATCCAATCATGCGACACATTCCACTCAGCAACAAGAAGTGGCTAAAAGGTAAGGTAATAATTATAATATAATACTTAATTATGTTTTTTTTGTAATGTTTGTACCACAGATGTCATATATACCATAGATCAAGCAAACGTATCTACTTAGCGTGTCAAATGAACTCAGTAAAGTCTGTCTTTAATCGCAGTTTGCAGCTTTCGGGCGTCAAATTTTGTAAGTTGAAGTGAACAAAAACATAAATAATGCCTCCTTAAGTAATATTAATTGCAACAACACAAGAAAATATGAATACTCAAGGGCCTGAGACATATTTAAAATTATAAGCAAGTAACAACTTCAGTACAAAATCTGACACGCTCGGCCGCCGCCATACAAATGAATGAACTTGTTTCTTCTATCCAAATCTAATTCTGTGGTTTGTACAATAATAAAATACAACTATATTCCACAAAATATTTTATGTACTGAGAAAGAAGCACTATCAAATGCCTTTTTAAACTCTAAAAACGCTAATTATAAATTAGTGTATTTAAACTCTTAAGTCTTTTGTATCACTTATCGTATAGTGTGTGGCATGTAGCTGTGGTCGGTGCTGAAGGCCTGCCGGAAATATGTCCAGCTCGAAATCCTATAACCTGCTAGCGAGGCAATAGTCATTATGACTCTCGAAAATTATGTAGACATAACTCAGAAGCGAGATTCGCCTAGTGTTCTTTCAAATCATATTGTCGCCCTTCTAGAAGCTCAGCAAGCTTCTAGCCCATACCGAAGCGCCTTTTCTTTGTACGAGCAGACGTATTTTAAGCGACTATTTCCGCCCATGAACATGCAATACCAGAGGGGGCTAAAAGTGCGTTGCCGGTATTTAGCATGGATTTACGTTGTTTCCTTGAAGGTTTGAATGTCGTACGGTCCGGAAATACCGTGGACGGCTGGACGGCAGTTCATTGCACTGTGCGAGGCATAAAGTTTCCGATGAAACGCACAGTTGGATACTGCCAACTATCTATGCGATGGGCAATTGGGCAGTCACATCTACCAACATATTCAACTCCATGCGTTTTATGCAGTATCATTTTTATTTTATCCTTTGATTACGTGCTATAGTTTGTGGGTATGCATGTCATGTATGTCACGAGGGATCGGACAAAATTAAATGTGCGTCATTGACTGCAATAATATGGACATGACTACAAAATCTCTGGTCATGACATTATTATGTCGGCTTGACAACTTGCCAGTGACAGATGCTGTGGCAGTTCGTGTGTGATGGGATCCCTTTCTTTCCTATATATCTATTGCTCTGAATTTCGTTAGTCAGAAATTGATATCCATATCATTTACTGACATAAGCATAAATATTCATATTTTTTTGTTAAGTGTAACGCTTAATATGTAGTTCTAATGTCAACAAACTATTATATTAAATACTTTAATCACAAAAGTTATAAAATTTCCGACTATAACATTCAACAGTCTTAATATTTTTTCAGAAATATTTTATGATAGCTAGCAATAGATACCTACTAATAATATTAAGGCAGGTCAGTTTAGGTACGATCACGAGCAACCTAAATCGTTTAAACGAGTTAGGTTGAACTGTGATCTTCTACGAACAAATAAAACATGGAAGCCGCACGCCATATCAAATTGCCTTTCAAAAATAGTTCTGAATTTTAGTTGACAAGTGTTCCCTCTTTAAAGTCCCTCTTCAATGCATCACGGTAATGAATTTCAATGTCAACCTATAAAAACTTAAACCGCCATTTAAAAGTAGTTGTCATTGGTCCATCAAAGTTATGATTGGTTATATTCTATAAACATTTTGTCAAAGATGTTGCGCCGAAATATGCACGGTGTTGAGAAAAGCGTTATGTCTTGCCCATTTTGGCACAATTGAACAATTGATTTTGGGGGCATATTTGAGCTGGCGTTAGACGTCCATGATAAATATGGTCGCAGGTGATCTTACATGCGCGTGCCGAGCGAGCGAAGCGAGCGTGCCTCGGCAGCGGTCGGCGAAGCGTCAGAACCGACTTTGTAAATAATAGGTAATCAATCTATTTGACGCTTCATTTTTTCTACTCGAAGCACCGTTGACTTAAGCTTATTTATTTATTAAGTTCTAGTAACATCATTCGATTGACATAATTACGCGACAACCCTCGACTTTTATTGTTTAGGAATAATTATGACCTACAAACATCGGATTACCAATTTGTACCGTTTATTTTTATGATTGGTTATAATATGACGAACACAAATTATGACGTACAACGTATTCTCTGGCATAAACAATAAGTTTACTTATATCTACCCTCTGGTTAATCATACACTCTAGCTAAAGTTCAATTCTATGGAAAAAAAGTTCATCTCGGAATTAAAAAGGTTACACATTCTACTGTCTACATTTAAGTCGTTGATAACACGAACAAGGACGAGCCTGCAAAGCTGATTGCATAGCTAATTGTGCAGTGCGCTATGCTCAAAGTGGGCGTCAGATTTAATTTACTAGCTTTAATTAAACTTGGCAATAGTTTACCTTGCGGAGACAACGAACGGTATTGCAAGTCTCGACAATATTAAAGACTTGCCTAGCGACAGTAATACATTTATGTACGATGTTCACGGCCAAGTGTACCAGATTACATGAAAGTAAAATGAAAAATACAGTGTTATTTTTAACGGCCGTTTTAGTGTAAATTTTAAAACAATCAACGAAGAATGATTGAATTGTTGCAATGGTTCTTCACGATTTTGCAAATCAGAAAACCTCAAAAAACCTCAAAATGTAACCCGAAAAAAAATATTTCTACCAATTTACATTTACAGTACTATAAATACACCAAACATACAGTTAAGCTAAGATTACACCTGTAAGTTAGTTGTAGGGACGGAGCTATACTAAGGAATAAGATATTCCTACTGATATTCATCTCACATTCCTTAGAGCGGCCATACACCTGTAAGTTCTTACGTAAGTTATAGGAATGGAATTATACTAAGGAACGAGAGGTGCATATTACTATCTCATTCTTTAGTATAGCTCCTAACTTATGTAAGAACTTACAGGTGTACGAGCACTCTAAGAGCGACCGTATACGGAGCTATACTAAACGACCTTTCTTTGAGGAATATAAGAAATCTCTATGAGATAAACTAGCCCCACCTTATCTTAGTGAATCGTTTGTCATTTAATAAATTTTGTCATTCACGCAGCGGCAATAGGTATATTACAAGTATAGGTACATAGAGTGACAGGCGAATCTGATAAATGTGCTACTGTACTGTACTACAGGTATTTGCTACTAATATAAATTATATGCTATTTTCAAAACTGTTTAATGTATACTATACATATAGGTAAGCATACGATGTCATTAAGTGCACTTACCTATGTTTACCTTATTTTGTTGACGTCCCTTCATAATCACCCTGGGTTTACTTATTCATGTACCTACAATAAAATTATCGGCATCGACGTAATGGACTGGATGATGTTATCGAATATTGTAATTGGTTTCTGTAATAATCTTTATGAAAACGTATCTAATAAATTAGATTCCTGACTAAACAAATTCCTTTAGAACGTTTTGTATTTCGTTTCTGTTTTTACCCTGAAAAATAAGTCTGAAGTGTTATACATTGTGAGAGTTAAATATATAATAGTTGACTGACGCTTTGTTTACAGACGGAAACAAAAAAATGAAATCACAATTTGGACTCTTGCATACGAATACAAACATTTTGGATAAAGAATTCGAAGCAATGATACTACCTTTGAATCTCATGCAGTTGCTTATTTTGCAACCTAAATATAGGGTATTACATGGTTATATAACGATCAATGGATTTATTTTTAATATTCTGTGTTTTCTGGGCATGTGCCTAATTTTATTAGTCCACATTGGTAAAGCTCTTGACCAAAATTATGCAACTCATACCATACCGATAGTTTGACAATTTTTTTGCAACGCGTAGTTATATTAGACTCAGTTTTTTACATTTCTTCCTTATTAGTGATTTGTCTCGGCAATATTATTCAGGGTAAAACAAATATTGAGCTTATTACAAAAATGCACAAAGTGTACAGATTCTTGAACTGTAAAACTATAGCAACAACATATAGAAATGGCAACTGGGTATGGGTGTTTTTTATCGTTATTATCTACTTTTTTTTTATCACTGTCAACATTCAATTAGGCAACGTGAAGATGTTTAATATTCTCAGTATTATTTCCATGATATGTTTCGATATAAATTTGATTTTTATTTTGCGCATAGTCCAGTTTATTACATCAGAAATCAATTTATGGAGAATAAAGATGGAGAGTTATTTGGTATCGAGTTTGGAGACAACTGACAATCAATCAAAACGGAAATTTGTGGAAATACAAAACAAAATGTTGTTTGAAACGTACATGAACATACTTGAAGCTTTTGAGATTTGCGAGAAGCTATTTCATAAGACAATTTTTCTCTACGTAGTCGAAATAGGATTACACACTTTACCTACTATTCAAATATTCTTGGAAATAAACAAGACTATCAACGGCAATGACTTCTATAAAGTGAGTACTACCTGGCTGGCTATTTTGAAACGCTCGGAGAAATGCCTTTTATTGTTTTCGAGTTCTACTAGTTCATTTAAAAATACCGATTTTGTAATACCTCTCAGTACCAAATTACATTTATTTTGCAAATTATATTAGGTAAATATGTTATATACTGTTAAAATTTTTAAAGCTTATTAAATACAGTAGAACCCGCTTAAGACGATCACGTTTAATACAATTTCCCGCATTATACGCCATTTTACGGCGGTCCCTGCAACTTGAGCCTAGATTTCATACATTTTTTCACGGTTAATACGACTCGCATCCCGCTTAATACACCATTCAGACCCCCTATTTGCATTACTTTACAACTTTATTTATGCGGGTGACAAACATCAGAACTAATTATTGTACCGCGATTCTGGCAATACCGCTGCCCGTAAAGATATGTTTGTCTTCTTAACGTAGCGGTTAGTGCGGAAAAGTTACGTTTGTTGGTGATCGGTAAGGCAAAAGACCCACGTTGCTTTAAAAATATCGGATCATTACCTGTAAAATATTATGATGGCCAATCTCGAGCTTGGGTGACCGGTAATCGCTTTGTTGAGTGGTTAAAAGCTTTAGACGACGATTTCCAGGTGGAATGCAGACATAATTCTGTTCATCGATAACTGCCCAGCTCATCCCAAAGGAGTTGAACTAAAGAATTTTAAGCTTGTTTTCGTACACCCTAATGCCACGATCAAACTGCAACCGATGGATCAGGGTACAATAAAAGTCCTTAAACAAGGTTATAGAGCTCGACTGATACATCGCTATGAAATGGAAATAGACGTTGTTTTGCATTCTAAATAAATTACACGAAATAGTACTAGTTTTGTTTTCACGTTTTATACGATTTCCCGTATAATACGCTTTTTTTGCTCGGTCCCCTCAGAATCGTATTAAGCGGGCTTTACTGTACGTCGTTTTAATTTCTCAAAACGGAACTGTTAAATGACAAATTTGCGTATACTCGTAAAATCATGTCTCACTTCAATTACTGTGGGCCATTTGGGCATTCAATTATTAGATTATTAAGTATGATAGGGTGTCCAACTACGAGTAATACGATACTCTAAAGAGTTAAAAAGAATAAGTTTACAGCTTTTTACGTAAACCAATTGTCCGTACACAGTATAGTCAGAAGTAGGTATAGTTGCCGATTTTGACATGAACTTTTGACAGGATAGTAATGAGCCTTATATATATGACATTAAGACTATCGGAAAAACGGTGAGTCTTACACTCATATTAATAAGGTTTAATCTATAACTGTCAAAAGTTCACTCTTAGCAATCTGCAACTATAGTCAACAAATACTTTGCGTTTGTAAAATAAACTTATTTCTAAAACTTTCTTTTGACGTATACCGCCACGAGATATTTCGGTTTAGTTATTGCTAGCCAAGAGAAGTTCATGTTTATAGGCATTTAAAAATGTGTACCCAATTTCCGGAGCTGTCAATAAAAGTTAATGGACGGGGCTGATATTTTAGCTGTAATCAAGCATTAAATTTCATATTCAAACTAAAAGCGATATTACAATTCAGCTAACAAAAAAAATTGCACGTTCATTATAATCAAGGATCCGATAAATGTGCGTCATTGTTTGCAATAATATGGACATGACTCCAAAATTGATTAAATGAATAATCAAACGAATAATTTATTGAAATTTGATTTCGAAGCTTTTCATAGATACCAGTGTCTAATATGTAATTTTCTGAAAATGATTAAATGATTAATTATTCAATCAACTTGGGAGTCATGTCCATATCATTGCGAACAATGACGCACATTTTTCCGATCTCTGATTATAATAAATCTTTTTTGATAATTGGCATATTGAGCCAGTCAATGCTAAATTTATTATATTCAGGATACATTATTGATTTCAAAGTCACAGTAAAAAAAAACAAGATATTCGTGAACATTGAAAGAGATTTTAACTATGCATTCTAGATGTCAAAATAAACAAAAAATATAACGTGACCTAATGTCAAAATTCAACAAAAAAGAAATGTTTTTACATTTTGTCTGCTTGTATATACTTTTAAACATTACCAGTATCAAACTATGTTTTTTCTTTTTAAATTTTAATAACAAGTGGTAAGATGATAATAATATTGTAATCAAAAATAAATCTTATGACGAAAAACTTACTTCGGCAAATGTTTGATTATCTCTGAAAAAACTTATTTCAGCAAATCTTTGATTATCTCTGAAACCAAACGAAATCCAGGCAATTTTTTTTTACATAAAAAACTAATAAATAAAGAAACATAATTAGGAATACACCATTAAAATCTCTGACGATGCTCACGAGCAGCCTGTATATCATGTTGTGTTTTCTAGGGTCTGGTAATTCGCCAAGCTGTTTTCTTCTTCTTGTGGATATGTAAGAATATCGGCCTGCTAACCTGCGTGTGCGCGGCTTGCCAACGTTTCTACCTGGCTATTTCTGAAGTAAACATGTCTTGTGCTGTCATACGCCGCAAAAAACGTTATTCAGGTAAGATCACTTATCTATTTCTGTCAATTCGATAGAAAGCAATAAAGAAAAAACATTTGTTTGTGACACACCATAATACACACATTATAGTATTTTATGCAACCCTTGTTTAAGAGAGGTCAAAAAAGGTGAGTGGCGTGGGTAAAGACGCCACGAGCATTTTTTGACTCAGTTAAACAATGTTGCATACAATACTTTTTCTACGACCACACGTTTATTTTTAAATAAAATTGTAAATTTTAGATATATTCTTAGTCAAACACAATTTTATTAATCATCAAGGTCGGGCGGGAGACGTCAAAATTAAAAAAGAAAGCTCCTCTATGGTTTACTGTTCATGAGATTTTTTTTTAATTAGGTTGGCAGCCATGTATTTCATTAAGTTAACACACGTTTTGTATACACGAGGTGTCTTAAAATGCAAAAAACGCACTGCGTGTAAAGGTAAACCCGAATGCGTTTATAGGGAATAGACAATATAGACTTATCTAGACATCTGTAAGATAGGGGCTTAATGGTGTGTTCACGACCATGTAAATGACAAATAACGTGCAAATAACAGTACGGGAGTAGAAAAAAATACAAAAGACACAATATAAAAGACTGAGTGCCACAAAATGGTATCCAATTCAGCATTTTGCTGGGCCGTAAACACAGTCCAGCGCTAGCCAATTTAGACTTGTCACCAATAGAAACCTCTAGAGATTAAGTAAAAACTGGTGAGAATGTTTTTTTCCTACATCTACAATTATCTGAACTTCAAACGAGCAAAATTCAAATTTTTTTTTAGGATTTTGTAAACGGCTCTCACAATTTATTGTGTCATGTTGCATTATATTATAGGTTTTTGGGGGCAAACAATCGATCGAAAAGTAACTTAGTCTAGTCGCTGAAATTTTTTTACTTTCATCTTAAGCCCAATTTCTTTCGTGAGTTACCTTTTAATATAGGAGAAGGCCGTGTTCCTGTCATAATGTAGTCAATTACGCAACTGTTTAAATATCCCTATAATAAAAGGATAGTTACTTAAAAAAAAATAACGTCTTATTTTTGGGTTCCAGTGGACGTGCGACGTATTTGCAAGAAAGTTTCCTGTCTGAATGGCTCCCGGAACATAGCGCGAGGCATGCGAGCGGGAGGCATGTTCGCCGTAAACGCAGCGTTACCGCTGCGTTTGCTGCAGGAACTCGCCAACTATACCGTCGTGTTGCTGCAGTTTGCTTTCCTTAACTAGGACTACATACATACAAGTTTTGTGTTAAATAAAGAGATGGCGGGATGATCTGGATACATTTTGTAGTAATTGGCGGGTACATGCATGAGGTCGTGATGAGTGGTGAAAGATCGGTAATATGCGACGTAAGTTCTTGGGGACTTTGCCCAACAGTGGGACACAAAGCAAGATAACTAAAAAGTAATTCTTCGAGAGTCTAATTTTTGATGTCCGGGGGCTAAACCCAATGAACTCGTTAGCTTAAGGGTGGATTTTTTTTACACTTTAGTTTTAACTGAGCTAATAGTCGATTTTTGTATAATGAATTTTAATCGTTAATGAAAAATAATAAATATGCCTAAATCGTACTTCTTTGTCGTGTCCGTTTCCCATTTTTGTAACAACATGTAAGAATTCCTAAAATTCAGTCAACTTAACAAATATTTTAAGTAACTACCCATATAAATTATTAGTATATTTTATAAATATAGAAATATTTTTAATTTTGTATATTTTATGAGTAAATGAGGAATTAAATTATGTACACCATAAAATTCTTGTTTCTCTGGAGCACATTTCAAACACCTATACAGTAGTTTGTAAACATAATTGGACAGTGTTATGGAATAAGCGATCAAGCGACAATTGGTCAAAATGAGACAATTAGCTCAAAAGATTGGAAAATTTAATTCAGTGTTGTAAGTGCATTTTTAAAACAAAAGCTACAGTTTTCATTGTGTAACTTTACATGCTTAAAGGTACAGTTATACGTTAAAAAATACTGTTTTAGTTAACGTTTATAAAATAATTGATGTTTTTCTGAGTAATTCGTTCTTGTAATGAGATAAATGAGTGTACTTTATTTCGTAACAACATTCCAAGGGACATATTTGGCGCTTGATTCACAGTTTGTAACAAAATTGAGTGAAATGATCGGGAGATCCAAGATAATATGTAACAACGAATTAAGCGACACCCTCATGTGGAGTTAATTGGATATTGCATTTAGGCACGCCATGTTTTAGGCGCTCAATTCTTTTACACATTTAAAAATGTATAATATTTACATATTTTGTAAAATAAACTTTGGCGCTCCATTATTTTTAACGTAATTGATTAACGCTCAGTCCGAAGATATTTTAATGTGTCGTTTAATTCTGCCTCTTATAGGTAATAGTCTTATTACCTATAAGAGGTAGAATTAAATTTTAGACACGTTTTTATGGTTCCGTAGCATTCCGTAGCCAAAATGGCAAAAACCGGAACCCTTATAGTTTCGCCATGTCCGTCTGTCCGCAGCATACCTCAGTGGCCGTTAATACTAGAAATCTGCAATTTGGTACAGGTATACAGGGTGTAATCGATAAGTGTTTACATGTCATAATTCCGTACATATGAGAGATATCAGAAAAAAATTAACAGATATCGAAAGTAGGTTACAAAACGAGTAAAGTTACACTAATATTTTTTTTTTTAAAAAATCAGACATATCCCAAATATTAACTTCAAACCCTTCCATACATAAGTAGGTAACCGTTCATTCAAAGATAACAAACTTTTCATTTAAGAATAAATGTTAGATTAATTATTTAATAAACGGTAGTATTATTATTTTATTACAATGTATTAGTACAAATAAAGAATCTCTAACAGTTTTATCTCTTACGACACCCGACATTCTTTAAGGCTGTAAGTCGTCATACTAAATGTATGGGAGCGTTTTAACTTAGTATTTTTAGTATTACTTCATCTATTTAGAAAAAGTTATTAATGTAATTTTACTCGTTAGGTAACGTACTTTCGATATCAGTTAAAAGTTTTCTGATATTTCTCATATTTACGGAATTATGGCCTGTAAACACTTATCGATTACACCCTGTATATTAATCATGCCAACAAAGTGGTACAATAAAAAACGGGAAAAAAAATTGTTTGGGACCTACCTCCACAAATGGTGAAGTGGTGATGATTTTTTATATTTGCTGTAATCCTATAGTGTGGGGTATTATTGAATAGTTCTCTTAAAAGGAATAAGGATCTTGAAAGAAAGTTTTTTTCTGAAGTAAATATATTCGGAGATAATCGCTCCAGAAGAAAAAAAAATTGTGTCTCCCCTCTAACTTTTGATCTGTAGGTCCTCCAACTTTTGAGGTGTAGGTGTAGCTTATAGCATACTTTAAAATAAAACTATTTCGAACATAATCAGCCTAGCCATTTTTGAATAACTACGGAATCCCACACTGAGCATGACATGCTCTTTGCCGGTTTTTTGACTACAAAATTTGTGGCCGGTTTTTATAATAAGATTTTATCTGTATGTTTAGCTTCAGTTTATACTGTATATTTTTAGTTTTAATTTGTTATTTTATTTATAATTCTTTGTTTATTTGTATGGAATAGAGAAATGTACACAAGCATAAATCTGTGGCTCTAGTAAAAAAGGGTTGGCCATTTCGGAAAACGGTGTGCATAATACAAAAACATGTAAATCCAATCACATATAACGTAAATATACAACATTAGCATAATAAATACTTCACAGCACACACAATTTAATGACAGTTGACAACTTGACTAGCGCCTAATTAAGTCAAAAATATCAAAGTGGCGTCCATTTATTACAAAATATATAATAGTGCCGTGTGGTGACAGTAGAACGTACGTACCAAGTAGTATGACGGCAGTAAGAATACATTTGCCACACACCACCCCAACTCCTCCTGCGGGTGTCGTAAGAGTCGACTAAGGGATTGAAGTGTCACTGACCACTATTTGATAAAAGATTGATGATGGGCAGCAGCGTCATCATAGTGGACACATTACTGCGATCGCCAATCCGCTTGCCCAGCGTGGCGATTATGGGCATTTACCTAATGCGCCTATTCGCATAGTTAATAGGAGAGGCCTACGTTCTGCAGTGGACTAACATAGGCTGATGATGATGATGATGATTTGTCATGGAACTTTGGCCTAGTTTATGTGGTCTGCGGGAACTCTGCTTTGGTACACACCTATCGCTGGTCTAGACTTGAACCTAGAACTAAAATCAATCTTAATGCTAATTCGAGTCCACTTTTAGAGCTACGAGTATATTAAAGTATTTTTCAGAAGAGTCTGTGAGTTGTACTCTTTTTCACTAGAGTCACAGAAATATTATCACTATTCAGTTATATTCTTTGTAATAGAGTTAAAAAGTGGAGTAGTAGATAGTAGTACTTAAGGAGACAATATTTTTGATCGAAGGGGCAATTTTTTTGTTTGACAATGTTATGAAGTCATTAATTGAGATTAGTTAACAAGAATAATGTGATGAATTGTATGGAGTTACTCATATAATTTTGTAATTCGTTTATATTATTCATTGCTCTCTGAACTTACCTATCAACTAAATTATAATTTTCAAATTAAAACACAAAAACATTTTCTCATGGACGGCTGACTCACGCGTTTCGTATAATTGATAGTGATAATTTTATGAATATTTTGTTATCCTGATTATTGCTGACCAAGTATTCTTCTTTTAAGATATGGATTCGAACGTCTTGCTAACAAACATTTTGGATAAAGAATTTGAAGACATGATGTTCCCGTTAAATCTTATGCAAATAATTATTTTGCAACCGAAATACAGAATACGGCATGGTTTTGTTACGAAAAACGAACGTCTTTCAAATTTTCTGTGTTGTTTTGGCATGTGCCTAATCTGCATATTCCATATTGATAGAGTTCTTCAAGCATACCAATTCAACCAATTGCAAGGAAGCTTGGTCAATACTATTCGACTAGTGGCTACATGCGACGCTGTGTATTATATAACTTGTACATTAGTGATGGGTATCGGTAATGTTATTCAGGGAAAGACGAATATTGAGCTTGTCATAAAAATGCATAAAGTGTACAGATTCTTGGGTAGTAGCCAATTAGCTACTGCGTATCGAAAATATAATTGGTTTTGGCTATTTTTTCTCGTGATTACGTATATTTCTTTTATTATTGGTAGTATTCTCTTACACAATGATGTCCTTTTAAATTTTGGTACTCTTGTCTTATTATCTTTTGATGTAAATATTATTTTTATTACACGTTTAATCCAGTTTTTAACATCAGAAATTGTTATATGGCGGATGAAGATTGAAATTATTTTATTATCAAGTTCGCGAGTAACTGACAGTGACTCAAAAAATAAATTTGAGGAAACTCAAAAAAAAATGCTGTACGAAACGTACATACATATTCTTGACGCTTTTAAAATTTGTGAGAAGCTGTATAGTAAAATTATTTTTCTCTACGTAGTCGAAATTGGACTGCACACGTTACCTACGATTCAAATATACTTAGAAATCAACAAAGTTATTGGCGGCGGTTATGAGGTAAGTACCGCTCCAGTATATTCTTATACAGGATGATTCGTAGTCCGATCCAAAGCTTTAAGGTGAAGTAAGTATAGACCGTTTAGAACCATTTAAGCCATTGTTGTTTTTGACGAAGTCTGATAAATTTTTTTTATAAATTTTTTGGTGAGTTTGGCCAAAACACCCAAAATTTAAAATGAATTGCTTATTTTTGACCAAGTTAAGCGATAAATGTTCTATTTTTTATTTTATTTCATTAAAGTAACGTGTAAACAATCTAAGAAAATATATTAAAAGCTTCTGTTTTATAAAAGTGTTTTTTTTACAGAATTTTGAAGTTCATGATCCAAAATGGAAAATGTTAAAATACCATTTTTAACATCATTTAAAAAAACATAAGTGTGATTTTCTCGTTCAAACCTTTTTGAAAACATGCCTACTTATCGTTTTTTCCTTTTAGATATCATCAACGCAGATATCTCACCAGGTATTGAAATTAGGACTTAAAAACTAATTTTAGGGAGAAAATTGTGAACCTGAAATACAATAAATTTACCAACACTTTGTATAAAAATGTAATGAAAAATTGATGTTCGAAATGGATGTCCTGATTTCTATACAGTTTTCAATGTTGTTATTATTACCATAATTTCCAACTTGTATTTTTTTAAATACATTTTTAGATAAAATGCTCGTTACTACCTCAAGTTCTCAATTTTCTCCCTCAAATTAGTTCTTACGTCCTAATTCCAATACCTGCTGATGAAGATATATCTGCGTAAATGATATCTAAAACAATAATTAGGCATGCTTTCTAAAAAGGTTAGATCAAAAAAATCACCGTTCGTTTTTTATAAATGACGTTAAAAATGCTGCTAATGTATTTTAACATTTTCCATTTTGGATCATGAACTTCACAATTCTGTAAAAAAAACTTTTATAAAACAGAAGGTTTTATTATGATTTCTTAGATTGTTTACACGTTATTTTAATTAAATTAAATAAAGAATAGTACGTTTATCGCTTAACACCGTCAAAAATTAGCAGTTCATTTAAAATTTTAAGTATTTTGGCGAAAAACACCAAAAAAATAATTAAAAAACATATTCACACTTCGTCAAAGACAACAATGGCTTAAATGGTCTATACTATATATATACTTCATCTTAAAGCTTTGCATCGGACTACCAATCACTCTGTATAGTTCCTAGTTATGAACAAAAAATTGTTTTGGTACTATAAATGGTCTAATTTATTGTCACCGATGGAAACTAATGAAATTTCGCCTTACTACAAAAGATGGACGTCTAAAAGTTTAAGCTTTCCAGTCTAACTTGAACTTAAAGCCATTAGGATTGATAGTGCAGATACAACTAAGTATAATAGAAGGGTTCACAGAAAGAACGTCTCTAGTCGATTCAAATTACAGAAGAAAAAAACACCTTACTTTTAACAGATTAAGTTGCAAATTTGTCCTGATTTTTATAAGCACTATCTAGACATGTTTTTTTTCCGTGGATGCTTCAATTGCGCTTTAGCAAATTGAACATTAAAACTTTGCCTTAATTATAGTAGTAGTAGTAAACACTTTACTGTACAAAATAGAAATTTCGTCTTAACCCCTGGAGTGCCTTGTGACAGATCCGTCACAAGCCAATTGAACTATAATATAAAATAATTAAAGTAATTAATCAACAAGCAAATTTATGACAGCGACGTTCCAGGGATTAATAATAAAAATGTTATTACAGAGGCGAATTTATCCCTATAAGGGATCTCTTCCAGCTAACCTTAGAGTAATCGAGTTGGAGAGTGAAATGATAAATTAGATTAGCATACAATATAATTATACACTATGATGTGGACAAATAATAGTTAATGAAACAGCTTATGATATTTTCAACATTTTAGGGTGCCATAATGCGTCATAGTCTTTATTTCTCCTTGTGGATCTGTAAGAATGTCTTTTTGCTGAGCTGCCTCTGCGCTGCTTGCCAACAGTTTTACCTGGCTATTACTGACGTGAACATGTCTACTGCTGTTATTCACCGAAAAAAAAATTACTTAGGTAAGACATACAAAATCGTGTTTCTCCCCAAGCGAAGCGTTGTATTTGGATGAACCTACTTTTTTATGTCTGTTATTGCCGTGGTTACGTGAGTCGGGCTGGTTTTATCCAAAATTATGCATTTTTCTTTTGTTAATAAAGGGGCCGCCTACACACCTGAACTACATGCGTGTTTGTATAATTTAAGTAGCATAATTGTGTATAAAATTAGCGTGACTAAGGAGGGCTCAGTGCCTACGCCGCGTCGATGATAACTAGCATGGAGGCAGACTCAATTTAATTCTAATGATAAATTTTCCGGAATTTCCCGAAATATGAATAACAACCATACATGTATTGGAGTATTTAAATAGACTACCGTAAAACCATCCAACTATAGTCCAATACGGCATCTGTGGTCCACTATTTCAATTCCTAATAAGCATCAGTCCCAGTCTTTTATTTCGCTTCGTCCAAGTTTTTTTCATCATGAATGCAAAGTTTTTGCCTATGAATAGTACGATTCATATAACAACTATTCATATACATCTACTGGAAGATATTCGATTAAGTTTTGGACCTTTGTTGGGAGCATTTGGACTTTAGTTACGTGGTTTAACGGTATTTATGTTGTTCCTATGATTTTTGTAATTCATGTGTTTTTTATGAAATTAATTAAGGCTTTAAACGGCCTAATACGTTTCTTTTTGTCACATTCTGTATGTCGTTAAAGCCGGTTGTATTTTAAAGAAATTCGCTAAAAAAGGCATAATCCAACGACAATTGATACATATTAACCATTTTCTGATGTTACATATAATCCCAGGATCCCGGTATTTAAATAACAAACAATATTATTTTTAAGAAGCCGACACCATACTTGCTTAGCTTTTTCCGGACTTCTGCTAGTTGTAGATGTAATAGCTCCCGAATTTCCTAAGCCTGGCAATAACAGACAGAAAAAACCGGCCAAGTGCGAGTCGGACTCGCGCGCAAAGGGTTCCGTACCATTATCAATTTATTATTAAAAAAATACAGTTAAATCAACCTACCTCAAAAACTATAGGAGATAATTTTATCAAACCAAGAATCGTTGATAGAGTTTATTAATGTGCATAATATATATTTTTTTCAGAATTTTATATCGCGTAGTTTAAAAAATAGAGGGGGGGACACATTTTTCAGACTTTGAGACCTGATATCTCGAAAACGATTTGCTTAAATAAAAATGTGATGTATAAACCTTCATATCATTTTCAAAGACCTTTCTATAAATACCCCACACGCTTATGTACAACTAAAAAAAAAAATTCTATCCCTCATTTACATGTATGGAGGGCCCCCACCCCAATGGTTTTTTTTACAATTTAGTATCACATTCCTGTAGCGGTTCATACAACACATATCCTTACCAAATTTCGTTACTGTAGCATTTATAGTTTCCGAGTAAATTGGCTGTGACAGACGGACAGACGGACAGACGGACAGACGGACAGACGGACATGACGAATCTATAAGGGTTCCGTTTTTGCCATTTTGGCTACGGAACCCTAAAAAGTTGATTCACCCATTAATGTAGGTAAATGTTACATAATGATTACCCGTATAATTAATGAATATAGTATATAATTAATGATGCGACTTAAATTACTATTTTTATTTTTAGGGTTCCGTAGCCAAAATGGCAAAAACGGAACCCTTATATATTCGTCATGTCCGTCTGTCCGTCTGTCACAGTCGATTTACTCAGAAACTATAAATGCTACAGTTATGAAATTTGGTAAGAATATGTGTTGTATTAACCGCTACAGAGTTATGATACTATATTGTAAAAAAAATAATTGGGGTTGGGGCCCTCCATACATGTAACTGAGGGATAGAATTTTTTTTGGATGTGTATAACCGTGTGGGATATAAATAGAAAGGTATTTGAAATAGTTATTTGTACAACATGAGAGCAAAGTACGTATTTGATGCGAGTGTCCGTTTTGAGTCTTGAGCGTAGCGAGAGACTCGAAAGATACGAGATTCAAATAACTTTGCTCTCAAGTTGTACATACAACTTTTCACCTCAGCATGGAGAAAAGGAAATAAAATAACTTCAGCAGGGAGAAAAGGAAATAATAATAATATTAAATCATTTATTTAATCAAAATTAGTTTTAGTACATATCATCATTGGTACATACCAGTGTTGAGGTACCATTCTTATCTCTTAGGTTAACATTTTGATGAAAAAAATTTATAAAACAGTTATAATTATTTAGAAATGAACTCGTGTCGCATTTCTGAACGCGATTCTGACTCGCCTAGTACCACGATATCCGTCCGTTTTAAAACGGCTGTCTTTCTCTCTGTCACACTTATATATAAGAGCGATAGAGAGGTGGAATATAAATAATAATATAAAAAAATATATAGGTATGTTATGCACATTAATAAACTCTATCAACGATGTTTGGTTTGATTAAATTATCTCCTATAGTTTTTGAGGTAGGTTGATTTAACTGTATTTTATTAAAAATGTGTCCCCCCCCTGTAGTTTTTAAACTACGTGGCATGAAATTCTTAATAAAAAATATGTTGTACATATTAAGAAATTCTATCAACGATTTTTGGTTTGATTAAATTATCTCTTATAGTTTTTGAGATAGGTTGATTTAACTGTATTTTTTAAAGACAAATTGATAATGCTACGGAACCCTTCGCGCGCGAGTCCGACTCGCACTTAGCTGGTTTTTTTTTCACTTTTGTATTCGTGAAAATGTTTTCAACTGTATTTCTTACTGAAATCCTTAATTCTTAATAAAGCAGTATTTGCTTGTTTTCAGTTGACATCCGGCGGCTGTGCAAAAAAGTTTCCCGTGTGAATGCTTCTCGGAACATAACGCAGGGCATGCGTGCAGGAGGCATGTTCGCCGTAAACGCAGCGTTACCGCTGCGTATGCTGCAGGAGCTCGCCACCTACACCGTCGTTTTGCTGCAATTCGCATTCCTTAATTAACCCTAAAGCTATTTAATTGGCACGTGGACAACACTATGATATTCTGTATGAGTATTATCAGTATAAAGTAGCCGTGGAGTCTGTAAAAATCCGCTAAGAGCATGTCGATCCATGCTCACTTTAGAGTTTTATAGTTATTCAAAAGCGGCTGGGCTGATTTTGTTCCAAATGGTTTTATTTTAGAGCATTCTATATAATAGACTTGAAAAGTAGGGTGCGTAGTGGTAAACAATATTTTTGGTCGAAGGGGCAAGTTGGTTGTTGTTTGACGACGTTATGAAGACGTTAATTAAGATTAATGCACGAGAATAATTTGATGAACTGCATGGTGTTATTCAACTAATTTTGTAATTTGTTTATTATTCATTACTATTTGATCGTACCTATCAACTAAATTACAGTTTCCGGATTAAGACACAAAAATATTTACATTTCTTGTGCACGGTTGACTCACGCGTTTCGTATAATTGATTGTAATAGTTTTTATTATTATTTTGATATTCTGATATCTCTTGACCAATTGTTCTTCAAATATGGAAACGCAATTTATGCTAACAAACATTTTGGATAAAGAATTTGAGGCGATGATGTTCCCGTTAAATCTTATGCAAATAAGTATTTTGCAACCGAAATTCAGAATACGGCATGGTTTTGTTACAAAAAATGGCTTTCTTTCCAATTTTCTGTGTTGTTTTGGCATAAGCCTGATCTTGATAGTCCATGTTTATAGAGCACTTCAAGCATACCAATCCGACCAATTGCAAGAAAAGTTGGTCAATACTATTCGACTAGTGGCTACATGCGACGCTGTGTTTTATATAACTTGTACATTAGTGATGGGTATCGGTAATGTTATTCAGGGAAAGACAAATATTGCGCTTGTCATAAAAATGCAAAAAGTGTACAGATTCTTGGATAATAGACAATTGGCTACTGCTTATCGAAAATATAATTGGTATTGGCTAATTTTTGTCGTGATTACGTATGTCTGTTTCACCATCGGTAGTATTATCTTACGCAATGATCAAGCTTTTTTTAATCTTAGTACTCTTGTCTTATTATCTTTTGATGTCAATATTATTTTTATTACACGTATAATCCAATTTTTAACATCAGAAATTAATCTATGGCGAATGAAGATGGAAAGTATTTTGTTATCAAGATCGCGGATAACTGACAGTGAAACAAAAAATAAATTTGAGGAAATACAGAATAAAATGCTGTACGAAACGTACATATATATTCTTGACGCATTTCAAATTTGTAAGAAGCTATTTAGTAAAACAATGTTTCTCTATGTAGTTGAAACTGGACTGCACACTTTACCTACGATTCAAATATTCTTAGAAATCAATAAAATTATTGGCAGTAAATTTTATGAAGTAAGTACCTCTGTAGCATATTCATATAATGTACGAGTATATTTAATAGTTTTGGTAAATGTACCTACTATAAATGGTCTAATTTATCGTTACCAATGGAAACTAATAAAAATCCGCCTTATTACAAAAGATGGACGTCTGAGAGCTCAAGTTTCCCTGTCTAACTTGAAGCTAAAGACATTTGGTTTGATAGTGCAGACACAACTAAGAATAATTGAAGGGTCAACAGAAAGAACATATCTAACCTCGTGCCTACATTATATAAAAAAATCCCAAGTCAAATTGGAAATTGGTTTGGGAAATTACAGCTGATCTGATAATTACTTATATCCTATGATGGATACGACACATAGACAGGAAGCTAAACAATTCAAATTACAGAAGAAAAAAACAACCTTACTTTTTACAGATTAAGGTGCAAAGTTGCCTTGAATTTTATAAGCACTAGACATTTTGTTTCCGTGGACCCTTTAATTCAGCATCAGCATTAGGAACATTAAACCTTTGCCATAATTATACCCTATGATCTGGAAAAAATACAATTAATGGCTACAGTTTATGATATTTTTTAGGGGGGCATAATACGCCATTGTCTTTATTTCTTCTTGTGGATCTGTAAGGATTTCTGTTTGCTGAGCTGCCTCTGCGCAGCTTGCCAACAGTTTTACCTGGCTATTACTGACGTGAACATGTCTACTGTTATTATTCACCAAAACAAAAATTACTTAGGTAAGACATACAAAATCATATTTCTTCCCAAGCGAAGCGTTGGATGGATCAACTTATTATTGCCTGTTATTGCCGGTGTTACCAGATTTACGCTAGTTTTATGCAAAATTATGCATTTTTCTAGCGTTAATGAGCCTTTTCCTTAAGAGGCCGCCTACAAACCTAAACTACATGCATGTTAGTATAATTTAAGTAGCACAATTTTGCATAAAACCAGTGTGACTCAGGTGACGGTAGCCATATCAAAAACAGATGTACTTAAATGTTACAATAATTAATTCTTAATAAAACGGTATTTCCATGTTTTCAGTGGACGTCCGACGGCTGTGTAAAAAAGTTTCCCGTGTTAATGCTTCTCGGAACATGACGCGGGACATGCGCGCAGGAGGCATGTTCGCCGTAAACGCAGCGTTACCGCTGCGTTTGCTGCAGGAGCTCACGACCTACATCGTCGTGTTGCTGCAATTCGCGTTCCTTAATTAACCTTAGATATATTTAATTGGCATGTGGACAATTCTGTAACAGTTATCAGTCGAAAGTAACCGTGTAGTCTGAAAAAACCGACCAAGAGCATGTCGATCCATGTTCACTGTAGAGTTGTATAGTTATTCAAAAACCGGCCAAGAGCATGTCGGACCATGCCAGTGTAGGGTTCCGTAATTATTCAAATACGACTAGGCCGATTATGTTTGAAATAGTTTTATTTTAAAGTATTCTATAAGCCCATTCATGATTTTTTAGACCTACGGATCAAAATTTAGAGGACACAATTTTTTTTCCTTCTGGAGCGATTATCTCCGAAAATATTGACCTTAGAAAAAACTTTCTTTTAAGACCCTTATTCTTTAGACCTATTCAATGATACCCCACACTTTAGGATTATAGCATAATATATGAAAAAATCATCCCCACATCAATCAATTGGGGAGACCCGAAATATAATTGATTTTCTAGTTTTTATTGTACCACTTTGTTGGAATAATTAATATTTATACCTGTATCAAATTGCAGATTTCTAGTATTAACGGCCACTGAGCTATGCTGTGGACAAACGGACAAGGCGAAACTATAAGGGTTCCGTTTTTGCCATTTTGCCTACGGAATCCTAAAAATGACTAGGCTGATTATATTCGAAATAGTTGTCTTTTCAAGTATTATATATGACTTAATTTCTGTGGACGTTACGTTACTCTTACTAAAATATATTAAAAATATATCAAAAATTACAACCTTCCTTCGTTATGCCTAAATTTTACAAGTAAAAGTTGCCGACATTGAATGTCATGTTAGTTTAAATATTATTTGGAGTGTTTTCGACAACTGAAATAAATTTAACTGTATTGACACATACATAATATAAAATTAGATTATTTCAACTAAGAACCCTAAAAACGTTGTAACAAAAATTTAATGAATATTCTAAATATAAAGTTATAGACAAAATATGCTCACCAGGTCAGATTTTTTATGTGATGGTAACCTGGGGCTGGTAGCGTTACCTTTTTGGATTGCCCGACTTAGTCGCAGTAACACTTCTCTAGTCACCGGAAGTGTCGATGAGGCGCCGAGAAATTTCGTCGACAAGGGCCTTAGTGCTAGGTCCCAATGACCCGAGGGTTTCTACGCCAAAAGGCCCAAATACATAGGTGCCTTTTATTTTGTTCGGCGGTGGCAGCTCCAACACCGACGTTAGAAGACGTCATGTTGGGATAGGACGGCACCAGCGCTTCGCCGAAGGTGGCATTCCACACTAGCATCCTCCTGAGTCTTCACGGAATTAGCGCCATACCATCAGGACGCTTGCCCTCGCCACGTGCGTGCCGTACCGTAAATGCTCTGCGTATGACGTCATTCAGGGAGGCATGCAAATCACTATCACTACATAGTATAAAATAGTCACTTTTTCTGTCCCTATGTCCCTTTGTACGCTTAAATCTTTAAAACTAAGCAACGGATTTTGATGACATTTTTAATAGTAATAGATTTTTTTTCTCTCTCTTGATAATATCAGACGATTCGAAAATGCTTATTAATAAGCTTACTTGAATAAAGAATAGTTTGACTTTGACTTTGAATAGGTAGAGTAATTTATGAGGAAGGTTTTTATGTAGGTACTACCCGTGCGAAGCCGCGGCGGGTCGCTAGTTATTAATAAAACGGTTCACTGAAATAAAAACGTCTTCTTAAAACTACTTCTAATAACTCCTAGGCCTGGTTAGATCTTATTCTCTTACTAGATTTACGCACTGTGTAATGGTATATAATCAAATAGTGTGTATGGATGTATGTAAGTACTGCATTATGAGTTTAGAATGGTTTTAAAGAATAAAAGTATTCGTTGTTTGAATTGCCTTTATATTTTAATGGGACGTCAAAATTATGATCTATTAGACGAGACATGGAAACTGGTAAAATTAAGGATTGATTGATTGAATTGCAAAAAAAACGTAAATTTTAGAAGGTGTTCTTCTGTCTCGTTGCCCAATGGGCATTAATATCATGGATTGTTACAAGAAATAAAGTAAAACAACTTTTTCAGAACACACAATGAGGTATAACTATTTCTCGAACTTTAACGTTGTAAACAATGATTTTCTGAAAGACTTTTAAACAAGTAACCCTAGCAACAAGTGTTAAGAAAAGTTGATTCATAAAATGATTACTTTGTAACTATGTTTTTCGTAGTCATTTTTGCTTTCATTCAATATTATTCCTATCATTCCTATGAAACCGTCCAAATATATTATAGCAAGGCTAAGAAATTAATTGCTTGGAAGATGTATAATAATTAATATCTTGGTACTTCCCTTACAGTAACTAGCCCAAAAGCCCTTACGGTACTGCCAAATTTTGATCGAATGGACACATTACAATATATACCTATACATATAATATATATCGTTCCGAAGAGAAATTAATGAACGAGAATCGGTAATGTAATGAATTGTACGGTGCTAATGAAATCATTTTGTAATTTGTGTATATTATATTATTCATTAGTTCAAACAACTTAGACAACCTGCCCATCAACCACATTATTATTTTCAGCATTTTATTTCTCATAGATAGCTGACTCTTGTGTTACGTATAATCGATTGTAACAATTTCATTAATATCTGACTAACCATTCTCATATTAAATTATGGAATCGAAATTTCCGCATACAAACATTTTGGATAAAGACTTTGAAGGAATGTTGTTCCCGTTAAATCTTATGCAAATGTGTATTTTGCAACCGAAATACAGGATACAGCATGGTTTTGTTACGAAAAACGGATACTTTTTCAATTTTCTGTGTTGTTTTGGCATGTGCCTAATCTTCATAGTCCAAGTTGGTAAAGCACTTGAAACAGGCCAGCAATCTAACCTAATAAAAGGAAACTTGGGCGATACAATTCTATTAGCAGCTACATGCGACGCCGTTTTTTACGTAACTTATATATTTGTGATGGGTATCGGTAATGTTATTCAGGGTAAGACAAATATTGAGCTTGTCATAAAAATGCATAAAGTGTACAGATTCTTGAATAGTAGACAAGTAGCTACGGTGTATCGAAAATATAACTGGATTTGGCTATTTTTTGTTGCGGTTACGTACATTTGTTTCATAATCGGTAATATTTTCTTAAACAATGAGCAAGTCTTTTTTAATCTTGGTACTCTTTCTTTATTATGTTTCGATGTAAATATTTTGTACATTACACGTATCATTCAATTTTTAACATCGGAAATTGATCTGTGGCGGATGAAGACGGAAAGTGTTTTGTTATCAAGCTCGCAAACAACTGACAATGATTCAAAGAACAGATTTGTTGAACTACAAAATAAAATATTATACGAAACGTACACACATATTCTTGACGCTTTTGAGATTTGCGAGAAGTTATTTAACAAAACAATTTTTCTCTACGTGGTCGAAATTGGATTGCACACGTTACCTACAATTCAAATATTCATAGAGATCATCAAAGTTATCGGCAGTCCATTTTATAAAGTAAGTACATCTGTAGTATATTTTTATTTAATATTATACATTTCCCATTTAAACAAAAAATAGTTTTGATAAATTTACTATAAACGGACTAATCTATCGTCAGCCAGACATAGGAATCGGCGGCGCAAATTTCATTGACAGATAGGGAGTTCCCATATGGATAAACTCAACTATCGATACTTATAGTCTGTATACTTGTGAGCACTCCAGATCTTGTTTGAAAATTTTTTATTAAGAGTGGAAAAATGTTAACAAAATAATGGAATTAACTTCCGACTTTACTCAAAACGGTTAGGTAAAGTTTTTTTTTTCAATAAATATGTTTTATTTTTAGTATACCTAGACAATTTGAATTGGTTGCACATGCGTTTTTTTTTTTCAACATTTTGTATCATCCGAAAAAAATGTATGAGTAGAAATTTGCGAAAGTCGATTACAATAAACGACGAAGAGAATTCGCTTGTTATTATTTTGTTTACAAATTTAATACAAAATATATTATATTCTACAAACAAAATCTGTAGCTAGTCTTAAGCTCTCAGACGTCCATATCTTTTGTAATAAGGAGAATTTTCATTTTCCCATCAGTGACGATCAGACATAGGAATCCGTGGGTCAAATTTTCTTTTCAGGTAGGGAGTTCCTATATCAATCAATTAAAATATATTTATACATATACATAGAACAAGCATCGATATATTAAAATTTTAATGTTGTGTATATATATGGATAGAACAAGCATCGATATTTGAATTTATCGATATAGGAACTCCCTATCTGACAAGAAAATTTACCCCACGGATTCCTGTCTGATTGCCACTGATGGGAAAATAAAAATTCTCCTTACTTCGAAAGATATGGACGTCCTAGAGCTTAAGTTTCCCAGTCAAAGTTTATAGTGAATTGACAGCGCATTACATTTATAACTAAGTATCTAGTTAACAGCTACGCTACAGCTAATGATACTTTCTATTTTCTAGGGTATCATGATACCCATGATGCACCATAGTCTTTATTTCTTCTTGTGGAATTGTAAGAATATCTATTTGCTGAGCTGCCTCTGCGCAGCTTGCCAACAGTTTTACCTGGCTATTACTGACGTGAACATGTCTACTGCTGTTATTCACCGTAAAAAAAATTACGTAGGTAAGACATACAAAATTATATTTTTTCTCAAGTTTCTTATGTACATATTAAACATTTAATGATTATAATGAATATCAAATGGATGGAAATGGAGATGGAAATTATTCTATTTTTCATTTTTGTATGACAATTTTCGCAAACTCTTGTTTTTCTTTTCGAAACCCTCAATTATTTATAAAGCGGTATTTGCATGTTTTCAGTAAACGTCCGACGGCTGTGTAAAAAAATCTCTCGTGTGAATGCTTCTCGGAACATGACGCGGGGCATGCGCGCTGGAGGCATGTTCGCCGTAAACGCAGCGTTACCGCTGCGTTTGCTGCAGGAGCTCGCAACCTACATCGTCGTGTTGCTGCAATTCGCGTTCCTTAATTAGCCTTAAAGTTATTTAATTGGCACATGGAAAACACTATCATATAATACATATTTGAGTGCACCGTAAAATAACCTATGTACGCTAAGCACCTGATTGATGCGAAAGTAATGGCCTGGCCACGACATTGGTCTAAGGCAACCGGCTCTGTCGTGGCCAGGTCATAATGTAGCCTATCTCGCTCCAATCATATGCTAAGCACACAGTAATATTTTAATGATAAAACTAAGGAGTCATATTTATCGATTTAAACTTTCACGATTATCGCTCATATTTTAAAGACAAAGGGGTCTTAATCGCGTAAACTTACGTTTAATTATATCCTGACGTTTCGAGCATGACGTTACACCCGTGGTCGCAGGCAGACTGTGTGCCTGCGACCATGGGTGTAACGTCAGGACATAATGAAATGTAAGTTTACGCGATTAAGACCCGTTTATCTTTAAAATATAAGGAGTCCTATGCCTGATTTAATGTTACTCTCGTATATGTAAAATTTTTGAAAAATTACCCACCCTAATCACACTATACTCAGTTCTGTTACACTTAAAATCCAAAACGTAAGATTTAAAAAAATTATATTATCCACAAAATGTTTTTTTTTTATTATAAAGCCCAAATATTTTTCTGACACGTAACCATGGCAACAAGAGTATCAATAAAAAGTTCATCAAATTGTTACTTTAGAAGGGTGTTTTTCGTAGTATTTTTCTACTTTTACGTAATTTTATTCCTACCTCTCAAGCCGTAAATATTAGCTAGACTGCGAAATAAATTTCTTTGAAGGTGTAAAATAAAAAAGATTTTACTGGCTAGCTTTGCCAGTAATGAAATTTTGCTAATAAAATATATAAAAGAGGAAATTTTCTTTAGAAAATCAAGATAAGTTAGCTGTTAAGTAATTAAAGTCGGTGTTTTATTATGGGCTAGCCTTACTTCTATTGTTAAGTAGCTAATTTGTATGGGAGTTTGGGAGGAAAGGTTCCCATACATTAGCTACTTTTACATTTTTATTTACTTATAATATGTATAAGAGTAATTACATGATTATGTAACGGGTAAGGTATACGCCGTGGCTAAATGATAAGTAGAACGCGGGGACAGAACCAATTACAAAACCGGCCTAGAGCATGTCGGTCCAAGCTCAGTGTAGGGTTCCGTAGGTACTAGGTACTCAAGAACGGCGGGGCCGATTATGTTGGAAATATTTTTATTTTCATGTATTGTATAAGCATATAAATTCATGATTTTTTCATACTATATTTTATGGTCCCATGGATCAAAAGTTAGCGGTTAAATTGTGTCCTCCCCACACATTTTTTTTTCTAAAGTAGTTATCTCCGTAAATATGGACTTTAGAAAAACCTGGGTTTTGTAACCCTTATTATTTTTGAAAGAACTATTCAACGATAGCACACACTATAGGATTACAGTAAAATAAAAATAAAACATCCCCACTTTACTACTAGGGGAGGAAACAGAAAAAAAAAACATTTTATTCTACTCCAACCACTTGTCGGCGGGTTTGATATGTATACAATTTGTGATACAAAGTACCAAATTGCACATTTCTAGTACTAACGTCCACTGAGCTATGGCTGCGGACAGACTGACGGACAGATGGACATGGCGAAACTAAAGGATTTCTAGTTTACTACGGAACCCTAAAAAGCTTCTTGACACATCGTGTTCTAAACAATCTAAAAAGGTACCTAGGTAGGTATGTCTGCGCTGTACTCGTAATTGCGTTGCGTTTATTTTCATACAAACTATATTGGAAAATTTCGTGGCAGTGAGAGCCAATCGTAGACATTTTTTAGAGATTGGCCTTTCTAAACTACCTAAGTATATACTAGTGTCCTAGTAATTCAGTGAAAGGTTAAGGGTCAATGTAGGTATATCGAAACTTACTTTACTACGCTAAATTAATGAATCTAGGTTCGACACATTTAATTAAACAAATTAATGATCTTGAGTACACGGTCACCTACTACTCCTAGTAGGTACCTACCTAAGTCCCTAAGTATAACATGTACCTATTTTGTTCTACTAAAAGCCCCAGTCTAGAGATTATTCCATGCTCTTTACTTAGAACCCCTTCTATTTCACTTCAAGCATATTAATTAAACTACAACCATTAATTTTCAGAAATGATTACAGACTATTTATACGTATTGGAGCATCAAAGAACCAATTTCTCAAATGCTTTATATTATAATTTAACATTGCCTGTGGTGTTGTAACATTCATCTTTTGCTCTAAATTATATCACTCGTCAGGATGTACAAATGTGCTGTTAGGTATAATTTAAAAGTGCCACAACTCGCTTTGATTTCATCACGAAATTTATGGGCCTAATTATGTCCAACTGTCAAAAAGACAAGAAAGTCATAATGTCCAATGTTTGTTAGTCTGCCTGCAAAGCTGGAGGTTCCGGGTTTAATCCCGGCGAGGGTATTATTTGTGTATTTATTTATCACAAATATTTGTTCCTTGGTCGTGGCCGTCTATGTATTTAAGTACCCGTGGCCGTCTATGTACTTTATATATCTATCTATTATAATATATCGTCGCTTGGTACCCACATCACAAGCCTTAATTGAACTTACCGTGGGACTAAGTCGATTTGAGTAAGATGTCCCAAGATATATATTTATTTATTGGTCAATTGACCCGAATGTAATGTGGACTATTCTGACATATGGCCGAAATCACACCTGTGAGATCTTACGTAAGTTAAATAGGGACGGAGCTGTACTAAGCAATGAGATAGTGATATTCACCTCTCATTCCTTGGTATAGCTATGTCCCTATAACTTACGTAAGAACTTACAGGTATAAGGCCGGCCTATGGAGATGGACATAAAGATAAATAAGGTGTATACGGGTAATTTCGAATGTCAAAAAACGCCATATAATTCCGAAAGGTGACATTTTAAGACGATGTAATTCCAAGTGATTTTTCTGATTTTCGGAATTATCCTAAGGCTCCTTACCCCTTAAGGACTTATGCGTAACTAACTGTTACTTACTCCCAAAGTGGATCTTGGAATTGGAATGAAGTCAGTTCAGTTGAATCTGTTAATTTCTAACAATCTACAAGTTGCATGACATTGTCAAAGGTACGTAAAATTACTGGAAATTATCATACAACTTTCCATTGAGAACATTATCTTTCAGATTAAATTCCATTTCGCAATTTTTTTAACAGTGGACGGTCGCGACATTGGACAAACGTCCGCGGCAAGTTACAAACTGGCGACAGTTCTACTCATCAAGTGCCATAGAAATTGACCCTAAGGTTTAAATAGTATGACATAAAACGGAATATTTACCATGGAAATTGGAAATATTGAACACCCGATATTTCGGCACATGGCTATGCATTGACACAAAATACGGGACTTTTTAGTCCATACTCGTATATTTTAAGTAGGTTGTGATTTCAAAATTATTAGGGTTCCGTAGTAAACTAGAAACCCTTAAGTTTCACCATATCCGTCTGTCCATCTGTCTGTCTGTCCGCACTCCGCAGCATAGCTCCTTCTTGGCCGCTAGTTGTACAAATTTGCAATTTGGTACTTGTAATTTGTATACACACGCCGGCAATGAAAACAGGTCAGGTGTTTTTTTTCATAGAAAATAATGCAAACATGGAGATTTCAAATATTTTTTTTTAATATTTATAGTGTAGGTAAAATCTATTTTTAAATCAGATAGTATTGGAATTCCCCTAAATTTATAAATAAACCCAAAAACACTTTAAAATTGTCGTTAGATCGGTTTGTATAGACAAAAATGTAGACCGTTTAAAAAACCACCTAAAATGTATGGTAAATCGAGTTTTTTAATCATGAGTTGCTATTTTTATATCTACGAAGTCATCTGACGATAAAGTTCCGTGTTTTTCGGATCGGGTGAAAACTTCAGGGAAATTCCAATACAATCTGAATAATCTGATGTTAAAAACGGTTCCACTTGTGTTATAAATATTTTCTCAATCATGCAATGAAATGTTGTCATTACGTGTGTCATTCGCCGCCGGGAAATATGTCGTTGCAGGCCTAGGCCGGGAAATATTTTGTTTTTAATTTGAAAATAAACATGGCGTCTGTGTTCATATACAGGTTAAGCAACTGTTTTTTTAATAGGTCCGAACTTTATCGGACCAAAAATATTCGCGTTAATGCCTATTACACACGAACTGATAATCCCAAAAAAATCTGTATGATTAGATTTATTTCAATTTTATACTTCAACTTATTAAATATTAACGAAACTCAATTCACCTGTAACAAAAAAACATTCAATATCATTTGCTTTATATTTTTATTTATCATTAATACCTAATTATTAGGTTGTGTATAACAGCCCTAATACGGTTTATCCAAAAACTGAACAAGCGGAAAATGGATCAATTCCTTAAAAAAAAAAACATTTTGGCGGGATTAAAGGGTAATTAAAAAAACCTTTATTGAAGTGGAATTATTTTTTTATTGTCGATGTTCATAAAATAAGATTAAATATGAGTTCCGATGATAGCAGCAATGAAGAAACATTCTGTACACCGCCAGAATTAAGGGCGGAGGCTCAGTTAGCTATAAATAACTTGTTGCCGCCAAAATCAAAAGAAAGATACCTACATGAAAACTTATGAAAGGTTCTTAAGTTGGAAGACTGAAAAAAATGCCCATGGTTTTTCAGAAAATGTATTACTAAAATACTTAAAGTGAGATTGTAACTATTCTTAACATACCTATATTATTATAAGTTTAACTCATGTTATAAATGGAGTGAAAATGTAGTTAAGCATAGGTACCTAAAATTGCCAGTATGTTTAAGGCTGCAAATATGAAAATACAAGACTTGGCAGCACTGTGTTTAAATTATACCATATTAAACATTTATTATTTGAATGGTGTATTTATTTATTTCAGTTTGAGAAAAGCACTATACATGCCTAGCCGTGAAAGGGGCTTGCAGGCTTCGTAACTAGCCGGCCTCCCTACGGTCGGCCGTCTATAATACTCAGCCTGCAACCCCCTATTTCCCGGCGGCTGCAGTAATGTACTATTATTTTAAATATTTGTAATCAGCATGTTTCCAGTATTTTCTATAAAAAAATCCACCTGACCCGTATTCATTGACCAGGAGTGCATATGCAATATAATTGGTAGGTATATTTATTATGAATCACGCCGACAAAATCGTAGGATATAATTCATATAACATAGAAAAAAAGCTATTTTTTGGGTACCTCTTCTAGGTACTCGTAAAGTGATATTGTTGAATAGGTATTTTTTTAAATGAGGGTCTCAAAAGATTTTTTTTCTAAAGTTAATATTTTCAGAGATAACCGCTCCAGAAATGTGTCCCCTCTCTAACTTTTGATCCGTGGGTCCAAAAACTGTAAAAAAATGATGGATTGTATACAGTATGTATCACCTCGTAGAGCCAAGAAAGAAACCCATTAATATTTAGATCATACTGAACAACTTTTACTATGGGGCCAAACTCGAATACGTGAAAAAAAAATTATTCTCCCATACAACGTGTTCATGATCAAGCAATCAAAATGTATGAAACTGTCAAATTTTTTTTCGTGAATTCGGGTTTGGCCCCATAGTAAAAGTTGTTCAGTATGATCTAAATATTAATGGGTTTCTTTCTTGGCTCTACGCGGTGATACATACTGTATTATATATGAAGCTTATAGAATACTATAAAATAAAACTATTTCGAATATTAATTACCTGCCATTTTTTAATAACTACGGAACCCTACACTGAGTATGGCTCGACTAGCTCTTGGCTGTTTTTTTTAGATATCAAAGCTTTAGTGTAATTTGATTGATGTCACTTTACTAACGGTTCGCTACAGATCTGTTCCACAAGCTGACGCCACTCCTCCTTGTGCGTTCATGTAGATCAAGGTACGGTCGAGGAATTTAATTTCGTACCTTGTCATAGTAGCTTTAATATGACAGTCCTAGCAGTTTTCATATTGATTGTCACTGTGACAAGGTACGAAATGGGTAGGAAATTAAATTCCTCGACTGTACTTACTACACACGCCGGCAATGAAAACGGGTCAGGTGTGTTTTTTTTCATAGAAAATAATGTAAACATGGAGATTTCAAATATTTTTTTAAAATATTTATAGTGTAGGTAAAATCTATTTTTAAATCAGATTGTATTGGGATTTCCCTAAATTTATAAATAAACCCAAAAAAACTTTAAAATTGTCGTTAGGTCGGTTTGTACAGACAAAAATGTAGACCGTTTAAAAAAACCACCTAAAGTGTATAGTAAATCGAGTTTTTTAATCATGAGTTGCTATTTTTATATCTACGGAGTCATCTGACGATAAAGTTCCGTGTTTTTCGGATTGGGTGAAAACTTCAGGGAAATTCCAATACAATCTGATCTTAAAAACGGTTCCACTTGTATTATAAATATTTATTTTAAATATTTGTAATCAGCATGTTTCCAGTATTTTCCATGAAAAAATCCACCTGACCCGTATTCATTGACCGGGAGTGTAGTATAAAAAAGGTCGATCGCAAAAGATCGCAAGTTCGCATCAATTGTGTTACGAAAATTAGTCATACAAACTATGTGATATACTCTGAAGGTGTGGTATACCTTCGGCAGTAGTAAAAGGGGGCAAATTCCACGGAAAAAACATGTCCAAAGCCTAAAAAAAAGGCCCACTTCACGCCTTATTCTGTTAAAAGTAAGGTGGCTTTTCCTTCTGTAATTTGAATTGACTAGACATGTTCTTTCCGTAGACCCTTCAAATGTTGGTCGCTCATAGAAAATTTGAATTTGTCGCCCTTTTTCGGTGCCAAAGTTGTTACACAAAATTTGACTTCGTAACAAATTATGACGTTTAATTGTGTTTTCATTAAAGACCTTCATTTATGTAAATTTTGAACATCACGTGAAAATCAGTTTTTCGTGCTGTATAGGTAGGTAGTAATGTCAATGAATAACATTTGAGACCGTTTCATACGAACATTTGATGCGGTCGCGTGGTTTTTAACCTAATTAGCGGTGAGTCGAGCACGTCTGAGCTGGCAATTTGTACCTGACACGTTTAACAGATAAACGTGGTGGCTACTTAGCTACTATTAAAGTCACTACATACATAAATGTGTTATACGCCTTATACGAGATTAATGTGACAGGGAATGAAGTCTGAAACAGTAGTTATTTTATTAATCGTGGTAAATTCTCATACTTACTAAATATTCATGTGAAATATCTGAAATTCATGGTTATCAAGATCAATATATAAAATATAATAAAAAATAACGAGTATAAAAAACGTAGGAAATACCTAGGTATAGTAGGTATAGGTATTGATTGGTAGCACTAAGTACGGTTAGTTTATGCTTATTAGTTATTTTTACATCGAAAAATCATTTCATTCAACACCACGCACCACGTTCTGACAATTTTGACACAAAACTCAAACTAGATTGTTACAGTTTTGTCAATTTTTTTTCCCCAAGCAATTATAGAAAAATACCGGCCAAGAGCATGTCGGGCCATGCTCAGTGTAGGGTTCCGTAGTTATTCAACAACGGCTGGGCCGATTATGTTCGGAATAGTTTTATTTGAAAATATTCTTTAATATGTAATAGGTCTCTTAAAAAGAATAAGGGTCTTACAAGAAAGTTTTTTTCTAAACTCAATATTTTCGGAGATAATCGCTCCTGAAGAACAAAAATTGTAGGTAATAACCTATTCGTGATTTTTTCATATTTTTTGGACCTACGGATCAAAAGTTAGAGGGGGGGACACAATTTTTGTTCTTCTGGAGCGATTATCTCCGAAAATATTAAGTTTAGAAAAAACTTTCTTTTTCTCAAACTTGCTACGGAATGTTGATGTTACTTACTTTAAATTAAACCCGGAAATACTATGTATCCGGTGTCATATGCTAATATGATATGTAAAGAGATTTCATGTATTTATTTAACACCTAGTACTGCAAACAAACTATCTTTTGTTTTGAAACGTCAAATTGTGACACTAGGTCTTGACATTCAGCCACAGAAAAAAAAAATAACCTAAGAACTAATGTCTATACCAACAGGTAAAAGGATACCTCAAACAGATTTAAAAAAAAGTTAGGCGCGAATGTTTTTTTTAATGTTGTACGATACTGTACTATTGGTTTATTTACAAATCAAATAGTATGTGATTTGGATTGTATTAATTAATAAATGGACTGTATGAAAACTTTAAAATATCTTTATGAAATTCGAAACGAGAAATTCTATTTTTTACCGAACTGCAAACTGATGAAGAAAATTACTCCCGAAACGATAGTGCACAACTACATACCTTAAATGATGAGGATGAGGTCCGTGTGGATGGCCAGCGATCCTGGGCGTCCGTGTCAGCAGAAAACGTGCGAGCTCGTCTTACCGTTCACCTTGGACTCGGGAAAACCTCACCGCATTCACAAATCCACAATGCACAATGTAGTTGGCACTATTAATTCTAGTTTTACAATGGAATTAGACTGAAATGTGGCTTTATATTAGTTTTAATTAATTTAAACACTGCAGCGTGTGTTCAATCAAGTTCGACGAAAAAGGCAATGGCTGCCGGAAATGGCTAGTGCAGCTACTAATCCTACCGGATGCTGATAGGGTTGTAACCAAAACCGACATTTATACGAAAGTTGAACATACCGCTCACCTAAATATGCAGTATTTACTCTACCAATAACAACAGAATCCGAAAGAAATGCTTATAACTACAAGACTATGCTAAGTGGTAATACTAGTACATATAAGATTATTCTGAAAGTGGTAAAGGACACAGTTTCACAACTGGTCTTCTGTACTGACCAGTGACTGTCTGGACTGTGACCACCCTACACACACCGTCCACGCCAGGATGCAAAGCAACGATGCGCCCAAGGGGCCACCTCAAAGGACTTGTCTGTTCGTTGATCAGAAGAACCAAGGAGCCGACAACAATATTTCTATTTACCTTATTCCACTTCATTCTTTGTTGCAAAGTATGGACATACTCAGCATGCCATCTACGCCAGAAATCCTGGTGCATTTTTTGGATAAGTTTCCAACGATTAGAAACACTTATTTTTTGGTCGATAAGATTTTCCTCCGGTACAATCGATAAAGGCTCCAAGGTCAAGAAATGACCTGGAGTTATGGCCGAGAGATCACTCGGATCCGAACTAACAGGGGTCAATGGCCGAGAGTTCAGCATAGATTCAATCTGAGTCAATATAGTATAAAATTCTTCAAATGTCAACCTCTGATTACCTACGACTCTAGCGAGATGAGTTTTAACTGAGCGAATCCCAGCTTCGGCGAGGCCATTGAAGTGCGGACTACCCGGTGGATTAAACGAAAATTTTATTTCCTGTGCATCAGCGGCACTTTGCATAAGTGAGCCGAGATAATTACTAGCTCCGACAAAATTTCGACCTTGATCCGAAACGATGTCGCTGCACCGACCCCGACGAGCGACAAATCGTTTCAGAACACAAAGGAAAGCTTCTGTTGAAAGCTCAGAAGCAAGCTCTATATGAATGGCCTTGGTGCTAGTGCATACAAAGACACAAATGTAACCTTTGTATGTCCTGGCACCACGGCCACGCCCGAAAGCAATATCGAAAGGTCCGCCATAGTCGATGGCGACACTCGAAAATGGTTTTATTTGCGAAACACGATAAGAAGGTAAGTTTCCCATAATCGGCGCAGACGCCGGAGAAGGATTAGCGCGAAAACACTTCACGCAGCCTCCAATGACTGCCTGAATTGCTCGCTTTGGCGACAGAATCCAAAATAATTGCGCAAGTAAATTTTGTAAAGTTTGGGCACCTGGATGTAAGAATCTTTTGTGATATTCGTCGATAATTAAAAATGTTAATCGGTGGGAGCGGGGCAATAAAATAGGATGTTTCACCGAATATTTAACGAGAGAATTTGCCAAGCGACCGCCCACCCTGACAATACCCGCACTGTCAATAAATACCGAAAGCTTACGCAAATATTTTGGCAATGAGTTAAAACGACCCTCCTTCAAGTGACTGATCTCTACACTAAACGAAGTGAGCTGCACATGTTTTACTAAAAACATGAGAGCTGCAGTGGTTTCAGACGACTGTAGAGATCCGACTACCTTCCGGTCTTTAGACAAGCGTAAAAACCTAAAACAATAAGCTAACACACGCTTTATGGTGAAAAGCGAGGAGAACCTGTTTAGGATTTCGTCAATCAAATTAGGGTCGCTTGTAACGACTAAACTGCAAATACGTTGTTCTTCAACGACACGATCGTTAGTTATATTGTCGAAGGAAGAACGAGGCCAATCATTTTCCTCCCTCCATAGCCACGCCGGGCCCTTCCACCAAAGATCAAACTCTGACAACTCGCCTGGCAATAATCCCCTGGATCCTGCATCAGCAGGGTTGTGATGCGTACTGACGTGATGCCAGCGATCAGGAGCGACGATATCCTGAATATGGCTCACTCGGTTCGCAACGAACGTCTTCCAGCGCGATGGACACGACTGGATCCAAGCCAAAGTTACGCTGGAGTCTGACCATGCAAATATCTCCTGAACAACATGTATAGGCTTTAACGCCTCTTGTACGGACAGTATGAGGTCTGCCAACAACACGGCAGCCTGCAGTTCTAATCGAGGAATCGACAATTTTCGCAACGGCGCGACTTTAGATTTAGCACAGCAAAACTCTACCAATGTAGAGCCCTCGATGGTGATAATACGACAATACACGACAGCGGCGTAACCACGCTCCGAGGCGTCACAAAATCCATGCAATTGCAACGACACGAAAGAATGTATCATACGACGAGGAATGGATACTAGCTTTAATGATGAAAGTTGATTTTTAAATTTCATCCAGTCAGAGGCAATTGCTGCTGGTACATCATCATCCCATTGAACGCCAGATGACCATAAAAATTGAATTAGATATTTCGCATGAAACGTGACAGGACATAGAAATCCTAACGGGTCATATATTCGCGCTATATTCGACAAAATTATACGTTTGGTACATCTTTGGTCACATGGTGTAGCAACCTCAAATTGAAACGAATCTGTTTGGGGACGCCATAATAAACCTAGAATCTTAAGCGACAAATCTGACACTTCATCAAAATGTTTGAACTCATTCGAGTATAACTCAGAGGATGGCAGATCAGCAATAACTAATTTATTATTAGAGGTCCATTTTCTCAAGTGAAACCCACCCGACGATAAAATTTCAGAAATATCTGATCTAACTTTTAAAGCCTGTTCGATAGAATCGGCGCCTGTGACAACATCGTCAACATAAATGTCTCTACCAAGCACTCGTGAGCCTTCTGGATATAAAACAGCAGAATCTTCAGCTAGCTGAGCTATAGTTCGCAAAGCTTGATATGGAGCTGATTTAACGCCGTAAGTTACCGTCCGCAGTCTATAGTCCTTGATTGGGCCCTTAGAGGAAGGACGCCACAAAATACGCTGATACTCTGCATCCTCTTCTGGAACGAGGATTTGACGATACATAGCTTTAATGTCTCCCGTAAAAACTATTTTATGACACCGAAATCTAGTGAGGACATCAAAAATGTTAGTTTGTAATTTTGGCCCTGCCAACAATGTGTCGTTGAGAGAAATTCCGTTGCTATCACGACAACTCCCGTCAAATACAGTTCTTAGAGGTGTAGAAACAGATTGCCGCAAAATGGCATGATGTGGGATATAATTAAATTTTCCTACACTTGATAGAGGTGGCTCTACCAACTCCATATGACCACTGGTCTCATAATCCTCCATAAATGAAACATAAGATTTACGAAATTCCGCATGCCTATCTAACTTGCGTTCTAACGAGAACAGTCTTCGCATTGCTATTTCACGAGTATGCGAAAATGTGGGCTTATTCGTAGGATCGACAAAAGGTAAGGGTACCTCGAATCTGCCTTCACTCGTGCGACAAAATTTAGCGACAAAAGTATCCTCACATAACTGATCATCCTTCGACAAAACAGGTTGAGTAGAACTACTGATATTTTCTATCTCCCAGAACCTTTTTACGGATTACAACGAGAAATTTGTATGTGAAGTATTAACGAAAAAACAATCCTTCCGACAATTTGTAAAGGATGGTGCGCGACAATCATAACAATCCCCCATAAGTACCCATCCAAAAATGGTTTCTAATGCCTTCGACTGACCCTGTCGACCCTTTCTGCGACCACTTAGAAGAGAAGATACAAAAATTTCAGCGTTTAGCAATAAGTCTATTGGTCCTGGTGTCGCGGAATCCGGATCAGCAAGAGGCAGATTTTTAAGGTAATGCCATTCCGACGTGTTCACTGCATAGCATGGTTGTTCAGGACAGATTGATGGAAGCAATGATGCTTGGACGTCAAAATTAATAGAATCTTTTCCGATAGGTTTAATAGTACATTGTAATGAACCATTTGATTTGACTCCAGCATGTCCTATCCCGGTTATAGTTTCCTTGGATTGAGTCGCTAGCAACCCCAAACGATCAGCACACTGTTGTGATATAAAATTGCTAGCGCTGGCACCATCTAATAGAGCACGAGCAATTTGATATTTCCCAGTACTATCCCGTACAGCAACACGAGCTGTGGCAAACAACACTAATTTATTTGTTGCAACTGAAGTTAGAGTTACATGGCTATTTGAACCACTCACTGAAGACTGTGATGAAGAGCTAGCCTCTTGGGGTGTGGCCTCCTCTTTCTTCTCAAAATGCAGTAATGTGTGATGGGAGTACCCACATATACTGCATCGACAAGCTACCTGACACTGTTTCACTTTATGGCTCCTCGACAAACAACCAACACACAAGCCCTTTGATTTCACAAATTTGAACCGCTCCGATGTATTTAAATTTTTAAATTTGTCACAAGTTTCTAATTTATGCTGATCAGTACAGAAGACACAGACCGTTTGCTGTGTGGTAACAAGAGTAAGCTTTGTTGACTTTTGTTGATTATATGTTGAAGCAGTTTTACTATTATTACCACTTAGCATTGTCCCAGTATTTGTCACCTCTAAAGCACGGATCTGCTTATCAACAAATTCTTGTAAAATTTCAAATTGAGGGATCTCATTTGAATTAAATTCAAGTAAGAAGGCCTCCCGTGTTAATCTATCTAATTTGGTCCACAATAAATGAAACAGCATAAAATTTTTATCAGGTAATCCAAATCTTTCTAAAACTTGCAGTGTTTCTTTAAATACGCGATTTACTTTTTCTAGTTCCACTGCAGTTTTTGATTTTGCGTGCTCACAAAGCAACATTTTTTCGTAATAACCGAAAGTTATTTGTCGTTTCCTGTCATAAAAATCAATCAGAGTGTTATAAGCATCAATGTAACTGTTATCCGAAATTGGGAAGTTTTTAATTAAATCCAATGCCTTACCTTGACATGATGTCAAAAGGTAATGCAGTTTTTCGATATTTGAAATGTTCCTTTTATGAATCAAAGATTCAAACAACTCTTTAAACGACAACCAATTTTCTAATTTACCATCGAAAGGTTTTATAATTATTTTAGGTAATTTTGCCAAATTATTCTCACTTTTAGAATGCGTTTGATCACTTTGATCCTCTGATGCTTTTATGGCAGGAGAGCGTTTTCGTAATTTTGTCAAAACCGATTTTAAATTCCTCTCAAATTCTACTGTCACCGCAAACTCCTGCTCCATGTTTTTCGTTTTAAGCATTATTGCTTTCTGAGCACGATGAAAATCATTGATTATGGGATTCAGATCACTTTCGATATATCCAGTTAGGTTAGAAGAATCATATAATAATTCCATTCTCATTACCGCGTAATTCCGTTCGACCATGTCCATATCGGGATTATCGATTTTCATTTCACTGTCCGAGCCCATTATTTGTGCAATAAACAAAGTTTTAAAACGAGAAATTAACGATACGAGAACAACAAACAATGTTTATTGCAATCAAATTATGAGCTGTTACCACTGACAGTGACACTGACACTTGACTTTGACAACCGAATTGTTGCCAAACGCACCGACCGAACATAGACTACCAAACGGAATGACCGGAATGAACGATAATAACAATGCTGCCAACACAATATTTTTTAGATGCAAAAGCCACACTTCCTGTCAGCCATTACCCGACACTAGAAATTAAAAGTTTACCCACAAATTTTATCAAAGAGAATATTCCGACACGACAAAATCGACAAATAATGATATTCTAATGTTAAAATAGGCAACTTTTCAAAGTATCCGGCCGAATGACCAATGATTTGGATTGTATTAATTAATAAATGGACTGTATGAAAACTTTAAAATATCTTTATGAAATTCGAAACGAGAAATTCTATTTTTTACCGAACTGCAAACTGATGAAGAAAATTACTCCCGAAACGATAGTGCACAACTACATACCTTAAATGATGAGGATGAGGTCCGTGTGGATGGCCAGCGATCCTGGGCGTCCGTGTCAGCAGAAAACGTGCGAGCTCGTCTTACCGTTCACCTTGGACTCGGGAAAACCTCACCGCATTCACAAATCCACAATGCACAATGTAGTTGGCACTATTAATTCTAGTTTTACAATGGAATTAGACTGAAATGTGGCTTTATATTAGTTTTAATTAATTTAAACACTGCAGCGTGTGTTCAATCAAGTTCGACGAAAAAGGCAATGGCTGCCGGAAATGGCTAGTGCAGCTACTAATCCTACCGGATGCTGATAGGGTTGTAACCAAAACCGACATTTATACGAAAGTTGAACAGTATGGTTCGGCGAAATCAGTTCGTTTTATTTCATGGCAAGTTTGAGAAAAGCACTATACAAATCTCGGCGAGAAACAGGGTTACAGGCCGCGTATTCCTATCTGGCCTCAGTTCCTTCGGCCAGATATATCTACTTGGCCTGTAACCCTTCGTTTCCCGTCCTCTATAGTAATGTACTATTAAGACCCTTATTCTTTTTAAGAGACCTATTCAATAATACCCCACACTATAGGATCACAGCAATAAAATGGACATGGCGAAACTATAAGGGTTCCATTTTTGCCATTTTGGCTACGGAACTTTAAAAAAGGACATCTAACATATTATCTGATGGATATTTTTTATTTGGGGATTAATATTACGAGTACAATGTATTAAAAACATGTTGCTGTAGGTATTTTTCTCAAACATGCAATGAAATATTGTCTTTACGTTCCTTAAAATGGACTCGGAAGTATCGCTTTTAGGGCGCAGTAACTCACTGGGATGGAAATGGAATTTCATAACACTTTTCAGGATTTCTTTAATTTCGACAACATTGTCATTATTATTTTTTGTATTTCTTTGTATGTTTGAGAAAAGCACTATACATGTCTTCAGCGTGAAAACGGATTCCCGGCCTCTCGTTAACCTATCCGATATACCTACCAACTTGGCCGGAAATCTTCATTTTCCCGGCCTCTGATGTAATGTACTATTGTGCTATTGGTCAAAACTGCAGTAGTAGTAGTAGGTTATTAACGGTCTATTTCACAATCTTCGGATAAATATAGCCTTTAGGTTATATTATCTCTATCTTTTCCCAAGGCGTATAAAGAAAGAAGCAGCTAACATTTATCTGAAATAAAAAAAATGCTGTTGGTTAAGCTAGTTATGGCTAGTTTTTTTTCTATAGCAGCCGGATAGGCGACTAAGGAAAGAGTTTCAACTTTCAAGTTTCCTAACTGCTCTGCAAGATTAGAGAAGTGTCATCACATCGCGCAAAGTTGAAAACGACTTGGCAAAGTTTTTTAAGACAGTTTTGCTAGGAAATCTCACATTTTGTAAAGATGAGATGAAAATGTTTAAGCTGTATTATCATTTTTGGGAGACTTGTAGAGTTGTACAAGTTTCTCAAAAGAGCGGCGGCGATAATGGATGTAGGTTAATTCTTGCCGGCCCCAAATTTGGCCCGCCTTCTAACAGTACTATCATACAAAGGAAGATATTTCTTTCCAGAGCAGAGGTGAGCAGAGAGCCGGCGTAGATTATAATTTGTTTTTGTCTTAAACGGACTTGTAATGAATAACTAGCTTAATTAGGCAATTTGGTAATACATAAGCACTCTTGAAATGTGTCTGTGGTTTAGTATAGTTTGTATGTGGGTAGTTTTGTAGTTATTTCCTTAGGTACTTTATGGAGGTAGATAAATCGAAATATACTTTAATGTAAATTAGGTACCCGTAGACCCGTAAACGCTGTAAACTGTTCAAAAATTTACGAAATACGTAAATTGCCGTGCACATTTTTGAGCGAAAATATCTCGAAATTATAGTACCTATCTCAACATTTACTGAAATATTCATTTGATATCGTATTTTGCATTATACGGGTTTTATAAAGATGCCTGCTTGAAATATTTGCCATGCCCTTTAAGAATCCATCAGAAAATCCATATTTGGCGAAAATTTTAATCGTACATTCCGTCGCTTAACAGTTTTTCGTAATTTACTAAGCCGGATTTTATAATTTTTAACTTAAATGGTTCGGAATTACAATGAATATTTATTAAGATGTTTCTAAGAAACGGAGCTTTAGTGGATATAGTCGTAATTACGTCTAGTTATCGCTCCGTGTTGTACCTTAAAGACGATTAAAATTCGCATATCTATATTATGCAAATCGGTCCCCCCGTGGTTTGCATTTATGTTCATAAAAAATTATATTTCTTACAAACATTCTATTCAAATGCAGAGACCATCACAAACACAACACCCCAACCTTGTTAAATACTGAGATATTAAACCTGACTGGTACAATTTGTCCTTTTTGATAGCACTATGAAAAAGATATAAAAACTCTGCAATAGAAAAAGATAAGGGTGACAAAGTGTGGCAGCGAAGTGCGTAGGCTATCATGGTTTAAGTAAATCTAAGGAGTTTTACAGGGTTCCGTAGTCAAATGGCAAAAAAATATAAACCTTATATCGGGAATGTCCCGTACCTACCTGTTAACTAAAATCCGATTTTTTTCCTCAAATCGATACAATTGGTGGGTGGGGTAGGTATGGTTGTGTGATCAGAAATAAACTGGGGGTTTTTTTTCGGAGGAATTTCATTTTTTCTAAGCTGAAACTTTGCGCGAGAGACTTCCCAAGTTTAGTGGTAAAATTGTTTAAGATAATATGAAGTGTTGGTATAACAAAAAAATTGTTTTGATATACGTATATGTTACTAGTAGGGGTCGGAACTATACCTACTATGGGTGCAAAACTTTAACAAAACTTGTCAAGTGGACTTGACATAGCACATACATCCATAAAATATACATATCTATACACTTACACTTTGGAAATTTAAGATTCCTAGATAGGGAATAAATTTGGATACAGATTTTTCAATAATATTCGTATTTTTTAAGTTAAGTTCAGTTTTGTTAAAGTTTTGCACCCATAGTTCCGATTCCTACCAGCAATAATTAGGTACCCGCTGCTTCGCACGCCTACTAACTAATAGGTATATGATCATCGCGCATTTATGTTTTCCCGCGATTATCTCGCGTTTGGTTTAACCGATTTATTAGCGGCGGGCAGTGCGGTGCTTTAACACGTGGCTTTTTCCGCGTTCTATAATTTTTTATCATGGTCGTATTAAACTTAATACATGCCTATGCCAAAACTCAAGATGGCGGCCTTTTCTTGCAATTTTGACCTCAGGGGGAATTTTGTACTAATGCAGTTCAGTTTAGGTCGAGGGAAAGGGACAAGGCTATACGAGTCGTATATCACTGTCCCTTTCCTTGAATCTAAATTGAATCGCATTAATACAAACGCCTGGGGAGCTATCATGGCGTCATGATAGCCCACCGGGTTTCATATGAACAACTTTTTGGCTTCTGAGATCGGATCAAAGCTCTAGAAATTTTTGTATTCAATTTATGATGGCGATATTTGACCTTCGACATAAAAAAAACTTTTTCAACTTATTCAGTTAGAACTGAGATTATCTTCCGTTACATGCTAAAACGGTAGCACGATTCTTTTTCATTACTTCAATTATAGTATCACAAAGACGAGCAAATTCGTATAAAAACTAAACCGGATTCTTAAACAGTGCTAGCTATATCCAAATCGACTCCATCATGCTGATTCTTCTAACCTTTTTCTGCTAACCGACAGACGACTTAAAGCAAAATACTCGATTTATCCAAGCACTAAAAAACTCGGGTGTCTCCCCCTCGGCTGTGTTAAAGTGTACAAAACGTCTGCCTATCATCTGAGAAGGTAGTAAAAGGCGGTATCAGATGACAAAAGAGGGCTTGAGATTTGTAGCCTCTTTGATACTCCCCAAATCATTACTGAGCCGTAATTTAAGACGCTGTTTATTATTCGGGATGCAATCTGGATTTGTTATTTGCGGTAGATTTTTAAATATACATGTATCTCGATTATGTTTCTCGTCTTTGTTTTCCCCGTTTTCTTTATGATAATATTTCTAAATTATAATTATTGATTGCTCTTGCGTTATATCATTGCACATTATTTCGTTCAAAATACATTACTCTTTTAATCTCACGCAAATCAACACTGCTATGCTATTCTCTTATTCACACATTCGACGCTGCGTTCGTCAACGAGCTCGACGTCGTGACAGCCTTGTCTAAAATCCTAGCTGTTTTATTTGACATTAGCAATCGAGGCTGTGACCGAGGCTGTGGGCGAGTTCGTCGCTGTTTTTCGTTAGAGAATACGAAGTTCGTACATTAAACGTCAAACTCTCGACGCAGTGTAGTTCCAGCTCAACTACGCTCGTGCTCGGCAACTACAGCAGTGTAGTTGCCGAGCACTAGTGTGTGTTTAATAGTAGATTGTTCAACGAGGGACTAAAACAGGCCATTATGACACGAGATATTTATCCACCCGAGCGTAGCGAGGGTGGATGTAGTTCGAGTGTCACTATGGCTGTTTAGTCCCGAATTAAACACTCTACTTTTCACTTAGAATGCGAGGAAAAAATCTCAGTATTTATTAACAGAAAGAACAAGTAAGAAACAAAAAAATATATGTTCTGCGATGTCAAAACTTCCGATTTCTTCGGAACATGGCCACTTGACGATAAGTTCGCAAACTTTTTCAAGTTATATGGTTTTGTTGCAGTGTGGTTTTAAGCATGGAATATATGCTACAAGGTGATGACGGTTGATATTTCTTAGATTTTTCATCAAAATATGTCAGAAATACGCCTTCCATAAATGATGTTGGTACCTAATTTGCTTTCCAGTTTTCCAATCCATAAAAGTTTGATACGCTTTTGAATATTACACTAGATTTCGGCGGCAAAAGATTTTGCACCACCTCTTTTGCATTCTTCTTTATACTGGAGTAAGGCGTTAATACTTCTTCATCGCATGACGTGACATCGTAAATTATACGATTTGAACAATATTAGTTATGGACATAAACACAAAAAATAAGCAATCAAATTCGTTCGTTCCGCGTTTTAGTTTTTATCTGTATTCCTTTTTTGAAATATGACGCTTTAAATACTTGTATATTTAGCCAACGAATTGGAGCTAACTACAATCTATTTTGAAGCTAATTGGTTAAAGCATAACATAAGTAATAAATTTGATTCAATCTTAATCATATATTAAACAAGTATTAAATATGCATGTACCTATTTATATCAAGAAAAAAAAAACGATTTTCCATAATATTTTTACACGACTGACATTTTGAGGTTTTTTTCCAATGGCAAAAATCGCTCGTTCAAAAATCATAAACACCAGAAATGGCTGTTTAGGGGTTTCAAAAGTCAATTAAAAAAAAGTTTAGAGGTTGTATCCACGGCATGCACAAAAGTGGTCCATACACAAACACTGAAAATGGCGACTATCCTTTATTCTTGAATACCGTGAGTGTGGCTGTTTACGGGTTTCCAACGTCAATTAAAAAAAAATTACTTTAGTCCCTAGAGATTAATAAAGAGTTTTAGTCCCGATATGCAGGGATTAAAATAACATTTTAAGAGCATGAGAAGTGAAAAGTACATTAGTGAATACCATTCTTAGGCTCGACGCTGCCGCAGCGCTGACACAGCGCTGACAGCAAGGCGGTTTCCTTAGTGAATAACACTGCTGCTTACTTACCTTAAGTAATATCTTACTGAACAGTGCGATTAGCATGAGCTGCCGATGCATTGTTAAGGCGGACTTATTTTCTACCCAGCTCGCTCGCACCAATACGCGAATACGAGCGGGATGAATAGAAAGTAAGCCGTCGTTATGTAATAACGTAGCGGCATCTCATGTTCAAACTAACCTGTAATGATGTAAGCATATATTTTTGCAAACCCTTATACCTAAGAGAGATATAATTATATTTATATGTAGCTGAGATACGATCCTCTCGTAGGCATAGCCCTGACCATGACTTGACATGACAAACCCAGACCACTGCCTACTCATTGTAGGCGTACTGACCTCAGACCGATTTGTGTTGTTTTCACTCTCATTTAGGGTAGTTAGAATAAGGTTAGTTTAGATTCAATCTGTGGCCTATTTCACCATAATTACAAGTGTAACAATTGTAAAATATCACTGTTACTGACGTCACAGGCCTCCGTAGGCTACGGCTACCGCTTACTATCGGACGGTGCATGTGCTTGTTTGCAACCAACGTAAAATTATTACTAATAACGTTTTTAAATCGTTAATAAACTACTTTTTATTTTCCGAAACCCGTGACAATTGTCGCAAGGTTTAGTAACATTCTCATTCAATCTTGACATGAAGTTCGCCATATGTCGGAATTTCGCTACAATTGTCGTGTTTTTTGTGGCAATGTAATTTGGCTTCGCAAAAAAGTAGTTATTTACTGCTGATTTCTTAAAGTTCCTGCACTAAATTTTATGTTAGTGGCAAACACACGCGCAGCCCTTCCGATGATAAATGGTAACTGTAGCCTATAAACGCCCCAGATTGCAGAAACAGTAAATTTACAATTGTAGCACTCGTAAATGTGGTGAAATTGGGGCCTGAACAGAAACAAATAAAGTGATGAATTCCGTCAATTATCCTGTCTTCGCCTTCGAGATTTAATCTTTGACTATGTAGTAGCCCTGCTACGCCGCAAACCAGTCGCACAAGTTTTTTAGAGCTAGAAAGAGAGAGAAAAAAACCAACGCTTTCCCTCTCCACAAACATCCCACCATTATCCAGACCCAGGCCACGCTGGTAAACTGGCAGCTCATTCTTGTCCGTGCGCGCGCGGCGTTCGCACAGGTTTCCAAAAAGTACAATTAATATTTTAAGTTCTGTAGGGAGCCATCATGTCGAAACGGACACATGATGAAACTAAAAAAAGTGAGTCTCGCGAAGAGAGGTGGCGAAGAAAGATCGAAATGTATGAGCAAAAAATTTTATCAAAAAGACAACGGAATGCTGATTTACATGATGCTGCGCTGACGTTAGCGCTACCCTCAAAGGATGATGTACAAAATGAAGGTAATTTCTTTCTATTGAAATTCATTCGAAATTATATTTTACTGATTAGTCTTATTTTTTGGATAAAAACATCGAAACGCTCCTTGCATTCAACGGGCGATATTTATTAAATATTTCCTAAATCCGTTGGATTCAACGGACGACATTGTATATAATTAAAACAGCCATGAAGTTCCTTATCCGTAGTATTCTTCGGATACAAACATTTACTAAATATTTGAGACGTCCCATGCATTCATCGGGCGATATTTTATAATCCGTTGTATTCTTCGGATATGCATTTGCCTAATACTGAGATGCCCTTTGCATTCATTGGGTGATATTTTAAAGCGATAGGAAGAAATCTTCCGTAATACAAAAAGATATGTTTTAATAAAAATAATCTCAAAATAATAAAAATATACACATGTGATAATAATTGCTACGACTTAAAACAAGAAATAAGTCGTTTTTTGGCTTTATTACAAATGTAATTTCATTTGTACCGCCAATTTCTAGTTTAATTTAATCTTGAACTACCCTAAAAAAAAAAAAAAAAAATTGAATAATAATATTTTTTTCCTGTTTTTACAATTCCAGAACATCTCGAATATGATGAGGATTTATATGTTAGCCCTCCGTTGCCCATGATTAGCGAGACATTGGTCAATACAGAAGATAATAATTTCGAAGAGTATAGTGTAATGACCGAGACAACGGCTGGCCTGAGCCCCCGCTCCATTACAGATGGGGATATTATTGACAGTGCCCCGGTTGATGAATTTGATCCGAATCTCTTACGAGAATTAGGGGATGTAGACCAAGATCCCATTGAATTTGGAGAAAGTTTGCAAGCTGATTTAGCGTTAAGGTTTCAAAAAATATTATTAGAGGGTCTCAAAAAAGAAACTAAAGAAGAACTCATTAAAAAGTATCCCTTTCCTGACAATGTAACATTGGCAAAGAGTCCAGCTCTAAACCCAGAGATAGCGGCTATGTTAGCCGATGTCTGCAAGCAGAGAGATAAGAGGTTGCTAACCAAGCAAGATCAGCTCGGCAAAGCTATTTCAGCGTTAGGAAAAGCCTTGACAGGCCTCTTAAAAAAGACTCCTGATATTCCTGATATCATACGAACCTTAAACGACGCAGGAATGCTGCTATCTGATTCCCACTACGCTGAGACTGACACTCGCCGCTCCGTGATTTTGCCCTTAATCGACAAATCTCTCACGGATTCTTTAAAGAGCAGGAAGAGAGATACTTTTTTATTCGGTGAAAAGTTGGGAGACCTTGTAAAAGATTCACGAGGCCTGAAGAAAACAGGACAATTAATGCAGGCTTCGTCTTCTGCTAATTCAAATTTAAACGTGAGAGGCCCATCGTCCCGAGGAGCCAGGCAGCAACGAGGCGGCCAAACATACCGATATTACCGAGGCGGTGGGCCGAGCGAGACTAGCAACAGCTCAGCCCTACCCGTACCAATACCCGAACCGCTGGCGAGCGGCTCCAGCACCGCCACCACGCCGCCGGCTAGCGGCGCCGCATCCTCCGCCGGCGCCAGCGCGCCGCCCGCCTCCTCCGGCTCAGAGCACCAGCACCGCGACCAATCGTCAGACGTAGTGGCGCAACCTCAGGTACATTCCGGTCGGTTGAAGTTTTTTCTTAAGCAGTGGCGATCAATAACTGATGACGAATTTATTATAAGAACTGTGTCAGGATACGAGATACCATTTGCTGCAAAGCCTAATCAAAATCCCGAGGATTATCCTCGACGCTCTTTCAGTCCTGTTGAATTAATTGAAATTAGAAATGAAATAAACCATTTGTTACAAATGAAAGCTATCAGGCGTTGTAAACCAAAGGAAGGGCAATTTATTTCCGATATTTTTTTAGTTCCAAAGAGCGATGGCAGTAAACGCTTTATTCTAAATTTAAAAACACTTAATAAGTTTATTTACAAGGAACATTTCAAGATGGAAGACATCCGAACAGCCATTAAACTTATGACAAAAGGCTGCCATATGATCAATTTAGATCTCAAGGATGCATATTTTTTGGTACCCATACTCGAAAAACATACAAAGTTCTTGCGTTTTTACGTAGAAAACGATTTATTTGAATTTATTGCCCTTCCCCAAGGTCTGTGCTCAGCACCGTGCATATTTACTAAAATTTTACAACCGGTCGCTGCGCATCTGCGATCCCAGGGTCTGATATCGGTTAGATATTTAGACGATATTTTGTGTATGGGAAATTCAGTTGAAGACTGTCTAGAAAATGCGAAAACTACAATTAAATGTTTAACAGAGTTGGGTTTCGTCATAAATTACGAAAAAAGTAACTTGGTCCCCCATATGACTTGTAAGTTTTTAGGATTTATATTGAATTCTGAGACGATGACGTTGGAGTTGCCACATTCTAAAAGAGAAAGGATTTTGCAACAAACATCGTATTTACTAAATATAAATAGAATTAGAATTCGGGAGTTTGCGCGTTTTCTAGGTTGTCTTACTGCGGCATGCCCAGCAATTGTTTATGGTTGGCTGCACACGAAGTCATTAGAAAGAGCCAAGTATTTAGCCTTACTAAAAAATAATGATAATTATGAAGGTTTCATGAGCGTGTCAGATAATTTATATGAAGACCTTAATTGGTGGAAATCCAATATTATGACTATTGTAAATCCAATCAGGAATCAAAATTATATTACTGAAATTTATACCGATGCTTCGACCACAGGTTGGGGCTCAGCCTGTGAAAATGAAAAAACAGGTGGTTTCTGGTCATCTTATGAAAGAACCTATCATATAAATTATTTGGAACTGCTAGCAGTTTATCTTGGACTCAAGTCTTTTGCGAATAAGAAAAGGGATTGTGATATCCTCTTGCGGGTGGATAACACAACCGCCATTTCTTATATTAATAGGATGGGCGGGGTCCAGTACCCACACTTAAATGAGGTTACTAAAATGATTTGGAACTGGTGCGAAGCTAGAAATATATTTGTGTATGCTTCGTATATTCGGTCCGCTTTAAATGTTGAGGCCGATAGTGAATCAAGAAAAATAAATATCGACACGGAATGGGAATTGCGTTCACAAGAATTTAAGAAAATTGTTGATTACTTTGGTCCACCTGACATAGACCTGTTCGCCTCTCGGATTAATACAAAGTGTCATTTATATATGTCATGGAAGAGAGATCCAAACGCGTATGATATCGACGCGTTTACAATTAATTGGTCATCTTTCTATTTTTACGCATTTCCACCATTTGCCTTGATTTTAAAAGTTTTAAATAAAATAGTATCAGATAAAGCAACAGGCATAGTAGTTGTCCCTTACTGGGTATCACAGCCTTGGTATCCGTTCTTTAAATCATTATGTATTCACGAAATTTTGATATTTCCGCCAAGTGAATATTTGTTATCCTCTCCTTTCAGATCAACACACCCGTTGCATCGCCACCTTTCCCTGGCAGCGTGTGTGTTATCCGGGAGGGATTCCGTAGGAAAGGTGTACCAGAATCGGCCTTAGATGTTATGATTGCTTCTATTTCTGAAAACACCAGATCTCAGTATGCATCGAGTATCAAATTATGGTGGAAATTTTGCAATTCAAAAAATATTGATTGTTATTGTTTTGATACGTCATTTCTATTGGAATTTCTTTCGGAATGTTTAGAAAAAGGTTCTTCATATGGAACGTTGAATAACCACCGTTCTGCAATATCCTTAATATCAGTAAATAACTTAAGTGATGATTCAAATTTAAAACGTTACTTTAAGGGGATTTTTCGATTAAAGCCAGTGTTTCCGCGTTATGATTTCACATGGGATCCCACTGTTGTTTTAGATTATTTGGATACATTAGAAAACGATTCAATTAATTTAGAAATGTTATCAAAAAAATTAGTAATGCTTTTGGCTCTAAGTACAGGACACAGGACACAAACATTGTCTCTCATAAAACTTTCAAACATGAAAATTTTTAATGAACATATAATCATAACAATATCAGATTTAATCAAAACTTCCTCAGTCGGAAAAGCTCAACCTATATTAAACTTACCATTTTTTCGCACCCGACCTGGGATTTGCCCAGCCTTGGCGCTACAAAAATATATTTTAGTTACATCTAGTCTGAGGTCTAGTGCTGATGATCGTATCATACTGACTTTCAAAAAACCTCACAGGTCCGCTACTTCCCAGACCATTGGACGATGGTTAAAACAGACATTAAGTGATAGCGGAGTCGACATTTCAATTTTCTCTGCTCACAGCACAAGACACGCTTCGACATCCGCTGCCTCGAGGGCTGGTCTAAGTGTAGACGTAATTAGGAAGACAGCTGGTTGGACTGCGCAATCAGCTGTATTCGCTAATTTTTATAATAGGCCTATTATAAATTCCAGACAGAATTTACTTGATCATGTTGTATAATACAGTGATTGATGTTCAATTATACGGGTACATTATTTCTAATTTTTACTGTGAAATAAAATGATTGTCAAAATCAAAGACATTATTTTAAATTGTATGATATCTTCACCTTTCTTTATTTTTTCCAGCAACATTGATCATGCTCTGAACATCTACATAGTCAAAGATTAAATCTCGAAGGCGAAGACAGGATAATTCAATGATCAAACGAACTTACCTTAAGTGAAGTTCGATCTTAATTATCCTGTCTTCGCCGAAGAGATTTAAGATCCCACCCTACCCGAGTTTTCTTTTTTCTTCACTTACCCTCAGCTCAATGTTGCTGTCTAAAAATATACACATCTTGTTTACTCTGAAATAAATGAGCTGCCAGTTTACCAGCGTGGCCTGGGTCTGGATAATGGTGGGATGTTTGTGGAGAGGGAAAGCGTTGGTTTTTTTCTCTCTCTTTCTAGCTCTAAAAAACTTGTGCGACTGGTTTGCGGCGTAGCAGGGCTACTACATAGTCAAAGATTAGATCTCTTCGGCGAAGACAGGATAATTAAGATCGAACTTCACTTAAGGTAAGTTCGTTTGATCATTGAATTACCTCGAAAACGTAAATTTAACAGCATTTTAAGCATGCAATATCTATGTATAAATGTCATAAGTATACCAAAACAAAAAATACCTAGTTCATCATCTTCCGAGATGGGAGGGGTTGTGACGTTATTTATACCTACATAAAAAAAATCATGGGGAAATATTACACAATTTTATTTTACCTAATCTCTCGGTAAACTCAATTAAGGCTTCTGTTGTGTATTAGTACCGCCAATAATTTGCACACCTCACCTCTAGGTGAGGTGTGCTGTTTTCAATGTTTTGATCTATCAAAACATTGAAAACAGTATTATAGGTGTACCAGAATTTGATGTCCTTTTTGAAAGTCAATAAATTGTGATCAGTATGTGGTAAGTTGTGTCTCAAATGGATTGTTTACCTTTCTATACATTTTGTAATTTGTCTAAACTACGGCGATTGCTATCTGTTGAAAATGTCGAGAAAATCGATTAGACCTTAAAGGCCCATTTAGACGATACAAGATTCTTGAACAAAAATCCGCAATAATTGTATGCAAGTTTTGCCATTCAATAATTGAATTCAAAAATTGAATCAAAGTGTTTACACATAAGCAATAACCAAAATCTTGAATGAAATTATTGTATACAATTCTTGATAGTCAATTTTCTTGACCGTGTCTTGTTTACACCACGGACACTTATTGGACGGCAATATTTGTTTCCAAGTATTGACACGTCTAAACTTTTGAGTTGAATCAATTATGACCTATTGAAGCAAGAATTGAACCGATTTGCATTGGCAGATTTTCATTCAATATTGAACGTTCGCTGAGGGTAGCACGGTGAACAAAAATAATTTCAAATTTGGTAGTTAGGAGATAATTACATTACTTAATAGAAAATTATAGAGGCCATGAATGTCTCTGGGACACGGAAAATAAAAACTATAAAAGCCGTGATGCTCGTTCAAGGGCAGCGCCTTGCAGCTTTTTCTACACCAAGATCCGTTGATTAGTTGACCTTTGCTAAACCATGTTCATTTATTATGTAGCATTTTTTCAAGTATTTTAAAGTTCTAGTTTAACATGAGCCCGAATTGCATTACGCACGACTGTGTTTTGTCTTTGAATTGTGGAAGTGATTTTATCGAGCAAGTATGAAAACTGAGCTTTGTTCACACGAAACATGTTTTTGAACTCTACATCATCCTCAGCTCTGAGTTGTGAGCTCTGAGAATGTTTTATTTGTAACTACCCCAGCAACATACAACCATTCCAAATACAAATACGTCGAATCCTAAACTTCTTTTTTCAAGTTATTAATTACACAGTATCTATAGTGTTCTGTCCCCAGTATGGTAATATGTAGATACTGTACATTTTTTTTATTTCTCCATTTGCCATGAGATTCTTGTACACATAACTCAAAATACATTTTGATCTCCTGTTGTGTTAGCATGTATATAATATGACGAAGCTCGATGCGGATCCCATCATGGATGTGTGACGAAGCCTGTTGCTGATTTATGTTGCGTTTGTTGTCCTTTGACGAAGCCTATGTTATAGATATGTCTCCGATGTTTAATGGTTAAGAAATTATTTTTGGTTTTAAATTTATGTAAAGTTATGAAAGTAAACAAATAATCTTATATTTTGAACTTTGTGCGACAAATAATATAATAGATAAATAAATAAAATACAACAATGACCAATAAACATTTGTGATAAGAAATAAATAACCCGGACCCCCCGGCTTCCTTAGCACAAAGAGCAGGGCCACTACGAACTAGGCTACGGAGGCTGATATTATTTTTGCATTAATTATTATTTGTATTTATTGGCGTCTCCTCTGTCATTATAATAAGAGTAGGGTTTAGGGTCCAATGAATGAGACAATTACCAACTTCGTAGTGGCGTGATCGCCTGATCGGTCAGGTCAGGTGCAGCTGTTGTTTTTGTACATTGATTACTATTGGATATTTTTCACATTTTAGATTCTACATGATGACGCCGCCGTCACGGCCATACTGACATACGCACGTCCTCGTGCGTGCAGCTTTACAACAAAGCATATCAGAATCGAAAGAATGACTTTAACTGTTCGATCATCCTGACTGATAAATTATCTTGGCTTGATACCACAAATGATAAAAACTCAAATGACAAAAAATTGTCTCAAACTATATAATTTTCACAATTAGTTAATTGCAATTCTCATTTACATTTGTGCAACGAAAATGACAACACTTCAACGCTCATTAGCAGTGAAATTCTGACGCCGTAACTTAATCACATTGTTATCGTGTTAAATTATTATTACTATTTGTCTATTATCATGTGCTGAAAACATGGAAATCCAAGAAATTGGCAGACGCTTTTTTATTATATTCAAAGTCAATTAGTTAATCAAATTAAATATACTTTGATGCCGACCTGTGCCAAGTTATAGGCACACCTCATTAAAAATCAAAGTGTCCTCAATAAAGGCTGTTAGTTTTTATTTTTGCCTGTTGTCAACTTTTCTAGGTAAAGGATGTCAACGAATATATAAGTGCCGTTGATCAAGATTGCCAACAATAATGAGACATTTTTCTATCATGTTTTACGTACAATTTTGAGATGCTATGTGATATGTAGCACTCCAAACGAGGCTTTGAAAAAGAAAAATATCACCCAACTTTAGGTACTTTAACTGAAATGGTATTTTTTTAATATTTTTGAAATTAAAAAATCGCTTTCATGATTTATTAAAGTTGTTTTTTGCAGTTAAGCTATTGATACCGCCCTTCTAAGGAAGTTAAATCACTATATTATATTGTAATCAGTAAATCTTGTAATTTTCGACCATAACTTAATGACAAAAGTGTTTTACGACTACCACTTACAACTGCTAAAGTTTCAAACTGATACGAGTGACATGTGACAACAGATTTCAGCGTTTGTAATTTTTATAGGTAGGTACCCGGTGCATACATTTTTTATTTTGCTTAATTTTTTGGCCATTTAGTCTTAAATACTTCTTCAGAAGACTTTAAATGTAGACTACTTTGTTGTCATTCTCATGATAACGCAGAATTTAAATAAAAATCCTACTTTAGATAGTAATTTATTGATGTCGATGGGCACTGAACTCTGACGCCGTCAACGCGTCATATGTGGGAGCAAGTATTTTAGCGTCAAGTCTTAGGGCAGTGTTAAAGGGCTCTCTTTTTTTTATAAAGCCAAAAGATATTTAATTGGTATTGGCTTGTGTTTTTTTTTTGTATCTTTTTTTTGTTTTAATTAGTTCAGTCTTTGTGAACTTTAAACCAGAAGCTATATGTTCCTAAAAAAAATCCGGATCATTTATCAATTTGGCCACTAATCCATGCCATTTATCAATTTGGTAACTATTCAAAGGCAAAGGGCACCTATTGGGTCTGATATTATAATCGCACATACGCATTGCGATTTCAGCGTTTTTTTTTGTTTTTACTAGCTACATGGGTCTAGTAAGAGATTAGATTCAGTTGGAAATAACCAAGAGATAAGTAACCAATCAAATTGATTTAATTTCTCCGATTGTATTTATTCACGTGTTTGGGTGTTTATCGATAAAGTTGCTGAAATTTTTTTACGACGTTGACGATTTGTTTCTTATCTTGTTAAGTTTTTGTCAATTGACCAACTATCAAACAAATTATTGTTTATTTAACAATAATTACGCATCAATGTCTCAGAAAAGTTATAGGTACCGGAAATTGGGACACAAATTCCTGCTTATGTTCTCATTATGATGTGACGCATCGTGATCGGTAAAATCGAATGATAAATCATGTACTATATTGTACGTGCAGATTGTTAATTACGGGATTATTAAGATACTTCTCGAAACTGCTTGTTCAAGAAATGACTCACCATTATTGCAATTCATAAGACTGCTTAGTCACAATTATATTCTACACCAGGCTCAAAGAGCCATGCAAAGCAGTTAAAATTATCACTTGTTTGCTGGTATTTGCCTAAGGTATTGTTGCCCGTAGCTGAAGTTCCATCTTCCTTTCGTTTCGTGTACCGCATAGGACAGAAAGTAGCGTCGTGGTTGATGTAGTTGCACACGTAGCAGGAAACAGTAGATTTAGGTTGGTTTGTTTTTGTTCAAACGGCCGTCATAATCTTCACCACGGTAACCAATTTCTTCGCATAATTTGCAATTCTCTCGAAACTACTATATCGATGTAAGTAGTTTTATTGATGAAACTCCTGGGATCACTCTCTTTATAGGTGGCTTCCACATTCCTTAGTTTAGGTGTGAAACCGCGTAGAAAATTCTCTTGATCGATTATGGTATCTTCGGATCCGATGGAATCATCTTTGACAGAGAATGGGCGAAAATACTACTTGTAGCTACAGCTTTCTACTGCGTCCAATCGAACCGAATAGGCCAACATTTAAGCGAATGTAGACTTGATTTGATGGCGAATTTGGGTTCGGCACTTCTGATATTGGCGTCTCCTCTATCATTATAATAAGAGTAGGGTTTAGGGTCCAATGAATGAGACAATTACCAACTTCGTATTTGAGCACTGGTTTATTCTTCACCAATTCGCGATTTTCAAACATCAATCTTAAAATAACACAGCGTATAAGACTACGTCTGCAACTGACCATTTCGATGACAAGAATGCCCCCACCGACCATCAGTCAGGTTACTTATAGGACTTAGAGGGTCCGGGCGGGTGCAGGTGGCGTGACGTCATAGTGGCGTGATCGCCTGATCGGTCAGGTCAGGTGCAGCTGTTGTTTTTGTACATTGATTACTATTGGATATTTTTCACATTTTAGATTCTACATGATGACGCCGCCGTCATATTTTATTTTAATACAGAACTTTTATGTGATTATAGAATCACATCAAGAATAAATCGACTATTTAGTTGATTACCTAGCGAAATAAACTGAAAACTGCCATAGTTACAAAACATTTACATACAAAATAGGTACCTACATACTTACGATGGCATATATTATTTCGTTGAACGTCCATGTAAGCGGGCACTACATTAGACCTTCATCTAAGCGTGAATAATGTTACACGATTAGATATTAATTTGATTGGGAATATAATTTAGCCTGGACATATTTCGCCTTTAGCATAACTTAACCCGGGCAAACGTTCTATCGATTATATCCTCATGCCAACCTGGCACGCTTACCCAGTTATTTCCGATCAAATTTCTAAGATCTCTGAAATATTTTAAATTGTGCGCGTGAAGGGGGTGATATATTTCGTATTCTAGTCGCATACGGGGGTAATATCGGAACATACCTTCACGGTGGATTTCGACATTTCCGACAAACGGGAACACATCTAATGTCAGGTCATCCTTCCGTGACGAACAACGGGAGTAGCGTAAAGGGGACTTTAGGAGGCTGGATTTTGATTCCCCATTTAGTATGACGATGCATAGTTAATTCATTTATGTATCTATCTTCAGTTCCTTGGAGCTTGGGACGGATGTTGGTATGGGATGCTACTTGTGCGTAGACACCCTGGCACCGTCCCATCTTCAACGAACTACGTTTAAGGTAGCCGCTGCGGCTGAAAATACCGAATTTTCAAAACGTAATAGATACATATAAGGGCCTCGGCAAAGAATACGATTTTGTACCGTTTGGCGTATAAACTTTAGGTTCATGGGGCCCCAGCGCACGCAAATTGTTTGCTGAGATCGAGAAACATCTAGTTGACGTAACTAAAGACCGAAGAGCTAGCGACTTCCACGCACAACGCATCAGTATTGCGATACAGCGAGGAAATGCCGCCAGCATCCTCGGTACAATGCCACAAGGGCCGATCTTAGGTATAGGTTAGGTTAAGTAGATTTGTTAGATTTAATCTGTGTACATAAATTGTAGTTTTGAAAATAAAATACATCTTCAGTTATATTTACTAAAATTATGCTAACCCTCACAGCCAACATAATAGTATGTATGTGTAGTTATAGACGTATGATAACATGTAAGTTATTCATCATAAGTTTCTAAGCTTTTCTAAGTAGGTATTCCGTGGAAGTAAGTTTTAGAAATCTCATTTTAAAATGACAGCGTACTTTACCGGATGGCCTCTGCAATGCAACCCGCAGATTCAAGGCATCCACCGAAAATGGCACACAGAAATATGTTGTTGTTGTTGTTATTCCTAGGGCGCACCGGAGACGGTGCATAGGGCCTCCACAAGATCCTTCCACGCTTTTCTGTCTTGAGCAACCTTCTTGGCTTCGCTCCTGGCCCCTATACCACAAAACTTTACAAGCATACAATTATACAAAATTGTCAACTTTTTGTATGGGAATTTATACAATTTTGTAGAATTGTACGCTTGTAAAGTTTTGTGGTATAGGCCACTGGTCAGGCCTACGGCTCGCAATTCGCTCTCCACGCTTCTTTACCACGTGTGTACAGGGCGACAACGAGCTCGTTTTCCATCTTGAGGCCTCCACTCAAAGGCGATACTAGCGAGTTTCGTTGCTCCTCTTCGAAGAGTATGACACAGGAATATATACGAAAAAAAAACCTTTGGACAAGATGAACATTTTCATTTTGAGGTAAGAGCGTAACTACGGTAGCATGCCAATGTTCTTGAGAAATTCACAAGTATTTAGGTACCTACTAAAGCACTTTATACCATTGCAAATATCTACATACCGACGTTGCAAAAGTAGCCAAAGTAGGTAATCTTGGTCATAGTTGTAGTTTTGGTTTGCTGGTGGTAGGACCTCGTGCCGAGTCCACCCGGATAGCTACCACCGTCTTACTCGTTAACCTGCCGCTAAATAGCAGTGTTTGCACTGCTCTGTTTCGGTTTGGGGGTAAGATAGCCGGTGTAATTACTGGCATAGATCTCTATCTACAATCCATCTAAGTTCTCATAAGAAGATTGGGCCTCATAAGAAGGCTCAAAGTCACCCAAAGGGCAATGGAGAGGGTTATGCTAGGAGTCTCTCTGCGTGATCGGATTTAAAATGAGACCAACCGCAGCAGAACCAAAGTAACCGAAATAGCTCTCCGAATCGCTAAACTGAAGTGGCAGTGGGCGGGGCACATTGCGCGTAGAACCGATGGCCGTTGGGGCGGGAAGGTTCTTGAGTGGCGGCCGCGTACCGGAAGGCGTAGCGTGGGTAGGCCCCCCCACAAGGTGGACCGATGACCTGGTGAAGGTCGCAGGAGTCCGCTGGATGCGGGTGGCGCAGGACCGGTCATTGTGGCAATCTTTGTGGGAGGCCTATGTTCCGCAGTGGACGTCTTTCGGCTGATATGATGATGATGATGATGATGATCTAAGTTCTCAGGGTAGGCAGCGCATAGGTGATTTTTTGATCACTATGTTCATGGGCCTCAGTTCCTGCCTTTCATCAGGTGGACTGAGAGGTCAGTTGTTTACCTTCGTCACATAAAAAGAAAGTTACCCCATTTTCGTATTATCCTAATATTCATTTGAATAAATTCGCAAGCTTTCGCTTATTCGTCAACAAGGCAATAATGTCTGTCCTTATACGCTGTAATGTCAGCAAAGCCTGTCTGAGTGGATATCTTTATTCGATTTGCAATCACGGCACAGACTTATTATTTAATTTACGTATCCGATTGATCGGATCCAGGCTTCGTCTGTATCACATCAAATCATATTGTCTAAGGTTGTTTTGTAATTCAGAGAATCGGTTATTTGTCTTGTGTCTGTATTCAAATTTGTATTAAGTATAGATACATAAATTACGGCTAAAGCTGAGTTTACACTAGCAAGTTATTGCCACAAGTTTTGAGACGCAACTATTGGTAAGAGTGGGTGGCAAATATCTGCAACTATTTGCAACTTTGTTTCAAAACTGGCAGCAATAATTTGCTGGTGTAAACTCGGCTTTACAGTTATAAAGATTACACAAAACGTAATATAGTTAAATACCTATCACGCCAACCAAACCAGTCTCGGCACTAAAACAATGTGCGATTTTATTATTATCTATGAATAGTCAATTGGTCATTCCTTCGCGCCTCCTGGGTAAAATACTTAAACTGAATTTATTTTATAAGCAGGTATGCATGAACGTAATGAGCTATATTATGACCATGGTCGTAATGACATTTTTTTTATTTTCATACAACATTACGTCGCACTAGCGCGCCTCCCGCTGCCCACACAGGCGGGCGGCGGCGACGGCGCGCGCTGCGCCGAGACTTCTGTTATAAAAATGATAAAAAGACATCCCTGTTTTTGAGAAATGATTTAGACCATTTTAGAGTAGTTTTGTGAAAATATAGTGTTTTATTTACTTTTTTTGCCTCACAGGTGTGATGAAAAACATTGTGTTTGCCACGGGTGGTACAAGAATTTCTTATTTACCGCCCTTAATACACAATGTACTATTATTACCTACCATTAATTATGTTTTTTTTCTGGTTATTTTCTGGACTGGTTACACGAGTATAAATAGAACTAGAAAATGAATTATAAGTGACCCCAGATTGTTGTGGCAGTGACGTCACAATAGGGTGATTTGGGGAGTGACTGGAATGGTAGAACAAAATGACACAAAAATTATAAGATAAGATAATATAAGAAATGACATACCTATAGTGTGTAAATGAATACGAAATTTTACTTACTAAAGAAGTAGAAAAATGTCCTTGGCACAACTGAAGAATTGTTTTTAGGCGCAGTTTTGAGCTGGCGTTAGGCGTCCATATTATATAATGGTCGCAGCGTTATGAGGTAAAATAATTAATTATTAAGAGTACTTACTTATTCCTCTAGCGGTTTTAAACAGTGCATAGAAACCGATAAAACAAATTTAAAGTAGGTATGTACTTAGGTATATTGTTGCATTAATACATCATACAAAATGCCTACATGACATAAGGAAATAACGGCATCAATAAAAAAAACTTAATAAGCCTTCATACGTAAAAAAACTATTAAACCTTAATACAGAAACAGTTCCGACAAACTACTAAATAAATAAAAACCGGCCAAGTGCGAGTCGGACTCGCGCGCAAAGGGTTCCGTTCCATTATCAATTTTTAATAAAAAAATACAGTTAAATCAATCTACATCAAAAACTATAGGAGATAATTTAATCAAACTAAAAATCGTTGATAGAGTTCATTAATTTGCATAACATATATTTTTTTTAGAATTTTATATCGCGTAGTATAAAAAATAGAGGGGGGGGACACATTTTTCACACTTTGAGAGCTGATATCTCGAAAACTATTTGCTTAAATACAAATGAGACTTATAAACCTCCATATCATTTTCAAAGACCTTTCTATTAATACCCCACACGCTTATATACAACTAAAAAAAAATTTCTATCCCTCAGTTACATGTATGGAGGGCCCCCACCCCAATGTTTTTTTTTTACAATTTAGTATCATAATCCTGTAGCGGTTCATACAACACATATCCTTACCAAATTTCGTTACTGTAACATTTATAGTTTCCAAGTAAATCGGCTGTGACAGACGGACAGACGGACAGACGGACATGACGAATCTATAAGGGTTCCGTTTTTGCCATTTTGGCTACGGAACCCTAAAAATCACTACTTTTCTACCTACCCTATTATTGAAGATACAATTGAATTACGTCATAGCCGATAGTTTTGCGGTAAGTATTACCGGGCCGATTACGTTCGAAATATTTTTATTTAAAAGTACTCCATAAGCCCACTATTGGTGATTTTTTAAATATTTTTTAGACTTATGGATCAAAAGTTAGAGGGGGGACACATTTTTTTTCTGGAGCGTTTATCTCCGAAAATATTGACTTTAGAAAAAAACGTTATTTTAGGACCCTTATTCTTTTTAAGAGACCTATTCAATTATACCTCACACTACATGATTACATCAAATAATAAAACATCCCCACTTCACCAGTTGGGGAGGTACCTACCCGAAAAATGTTTTTTTCTAGATTTTGATGTACCACTTTGTTACCTTTTGGTATACATTGTGTACCTGTACCAATCAGATCAGATCAGATAACTAGTATCAACGGCCATTGAGCTATGCTGCTGACAGACTGACAGACGGACATAGCGAAACTATAAGGGTTCCGTTTTTGCCATTTTGGCTACGGAACCCTAAAAAACCAGCCAAATGCGAGCTCAGTTCGCATGGAAAGGGTTTCGTACGTTCACGGATATTTAGTTACGAATTACGAATTTCGTTTTCGCACGTGTAATAGTACGACGTCTTTCAGTAGGTAGATATGGCCCTCCGAAGATTCGGACCTGACCCAAAATAATCACCAATTAAAAATTTTAATAATCGACTTCAACCGATTTCCCCAAGATCCCTGATTTGTTTTCATCATTGCTTTCCTCAAATCCTACTTTCTGAATGCAAATTCTTGTAAATGATTGAAAATTACCAAAAGCGCCACATATACTGTAACATTTGAAGAGATCCCTCGATTTCTCCAAAATCCCATAATCAGACCCCAACTTGGTGCCAACGGGACCATCACGGGATAATACACGTTCGATCACAAAAAAATCGATTCTCGATTCTCGGAGATATCAGGTAACATACATGCAACAAAAAAAAATCGGTCGAATTGAGATGAGAGCCTCCTCCTTTTTTTGAAGGTGGTTAACGAACTACTTCTCGCACTAGCGCGTAAAAAAGCGCACTCTGTACAAAAAAATATATTATTTAATATCCTCAACTAAGCCCTTTGATTTGTTGTAACACCTTAGGTCACCAATTTACAAAATAATATGTGTGTGTCATACAACTCAATCGGTCCAGTAGTTTAAAATAATTTATTGAGCCCAGTAGTCGGAGATCATGGAGGGGGGTGGTAATTTATCGCCTTAGGTCCACCTTAGGTCACCAACTTACATAATATTATGTGTGTCAATCGGTCCAGTATGCAGTAGTTTCTGAGCAAATCGGCTGTAACTGAAGGACAAACAGACAGATAGACACGTGATTTATATATTTTTGTCAGCCTCCGTAGCCTAGTTTCCTGCCTGCGAAGCTGGAGGTTCCGGGTTCGAATCCCGGCGAGGGCATTATTTGTGTATTTATTTCTCACAAATATTTGTTCCTTGGTTATGGCTGTCTATGTATTTAAGTATCTTTATGTATCTACATATTAAATAAATATATGGTCGCTTGGTACCCACATCACAAGCCTTTATTGAGCTTACCGTGGGACTATGTTGATTTGTGTAAAATGTCCCTAGATATTTATTTAGTTATTTTATTATAAAGGTACCGTTTTTTGATTTTGAGGATCGGAACCCTAAAAATTATTACAAGTAAGGAAAAATATGGTTAATAACAATGTTATCATATCAACCACAGTAGGATAGTTGTTTCGCATTAAATTTAATGCAAATGAATAACAACTATTCCGAAGCAATAATAAAATTGGCTGCTTTTATTTTTGATTCATTCACACACGCTGTTACACATGGTGTTATCATCATGCATAAGACAGAGTACACTATAGCCCTAGTTTCATACAGACGATATACCTAAAATAAATAAATATTGTTATGAAAAACGCGTCCATGAGGAAACCATGAACAAAAAGCAATAAACAACAATCTGACATAATTAAAGCATTGTATAATGAATAATCTATAGAAGGAGGTCAGGGAGAATTCAAAGCTTATTTATTGAACAGTTGTGTGTGGTAATCGTTAAAGCTACGACCAGTATCTTGCTATCTAGCTATTTTATAGTCATCTTATGATGGGTATCAATATATCAGGTGCTGTGAAGATACTATTGCTGCTAGTATATGGTACTGGTGCTAGTGCATTCCCTGGCGACTGCAGAAATGATCGACAAAAGTCAATACCCAAGATATCAACAGATACTCCCGCACAAGTTGTCAATTCAGATAGGTACGTGATATCATACGGAGAAAATGCTATTATATACTGCTCTTCTGTCAAATCAGACCAACTTAGCATTAGGAATGATGACAAACTTGAAAACGTTACTAAAATTAATGAAACTACTGTACAAGTTTATACAGAAAAGCCAAAAATTGGCATATATACATATAGCTGCTCGGACGACCAAATTGAATGCAACGACTCTCTTTCTATAACAGTCCAACCAGCAATGTTTGTGAAATCTGAAATAGTCCACCAAAAACTAGATGAAGACGTTCTTATATATTTTGTACCACATGGAGCTGATTACGAAGTATTCTGTAGTGGCGAAAGTGATAAACCTCTGCGTATCACGCTTAATGACCGTTATAGACTACAAACACAGGTCGTAGACAGAGCTACAGTGAAGCATGCAACAAAAGCCGACAAAGAAGAAGATAAAGGCTACTACTGCAAGAGCGAAGTGATAACGAAGGAGGGGAAAGAAGATGTGCAGAAAATGATAGCAGTTTCATCTGGCCGTTTTCCTGCTGTAGAGGGATTCCATTGCTTTATATACGACTACACGTCGATTGTGCTTGTACTTAAGTGTTCGTGGGCATATTTTACTGATGTTAATAGTTTTCAGTTATTTTATAAAGATCACGATATTGATACTGACACAGTAGAGCTGTGTTCCGACAAATCTGGCAAAAATATCCGTAAATGTACCATTAACGAAATGTTTATACGTATATTCTTCATGAATCAAAATGTTACATTTACAATGAAGATATGCAATTGGTTCATTTGCTCGAATCAAACTTTTAATATGAATACCAATGCAATTACACAATTAAAAGCAGTTAATAAACTAAACGTGGTAAATACAACTCAGCACACTGCTATTCTGGAATGGAAAAATGAATGCGAAAACAAATGCTTGTATAAAATACAATACCATCTCACAATATTTAAGGATAAATGGCATAAGGCGGATACGTCGTCTGTTCGTTGCAGCAACAAAAAATGTGACTTTGTATTATTTCTTCCATACCCGGAAGCCACATACGAAGTGGAGATTTGTGTACAAAATGAAGAAGGAAACAGCAAATTATGGTCAGAGCCAGCAACAACATTTATAACTACAAAACCCAGAGAAAAATGCCCATGTATCGTAGAACCTCAGTCTCCAACTGTCTTCGAACAAACGCATTGTGAAGTGTGTCGCGCAACAGAAGATACGATTAAGAAAAACGTGATGTTATACAAGAAAGTTGAAATCATGAGAGAGAAACAAGCTAAAATAAAAAAGATTCGTGAATTATTGCTGGCTTCAGATGATATAAAGCAAAAAATTAATGAAGTGTTTTGATTTTGAAATGACAGAGTAATATTTGCGTCAAATTTATGGTGGATGGTGGATTCAACGTTAGAATAAAAAACATACCTATTAGAGTGTGACCACTGAAATTTTACTTACTAAAGAAGGTCACACTTTGTCTTTTCACATTTCCTACGGAGCCTATTTTTGTATAAAAAAATTTAATCACCAAAAGTTTTGTGATGTAAATACTTATAATTTAAAGGCACCATTTTATTAGCTGAATAAATTTTGTTAATGATGCTTTACTTTAAAAAGCCACCGCTATCCAACTATTCTGTGTAGTTTGTCAATAGGAAAATCTACAGTAATAAATAGACCCCGGATTGTTGTGGCAGTGACGCAGCATGACGTCACAACACATGAGTCGCACGTGTACAAAAATTATATATAAGATAAGATAATATAAGAAATGACAATATATTGTGTAAATGAATACGAAATTGTATTTATTATTTTGTGGATGTTTTATGGAATAAATAAAGCAAACAGGTTATATCTAAGGTCAAACTTTATACACGGTGGAATTTAATAGGTGAACAGGAACCCATTTTTCTAATTTAGTAATCGATGGCGGTCACGTGTGTGTGGAATCAAGTTTTTTTTTAGCACAATTTTTTTTTTATGTTGAAATTAAAATTTATTGTCACCCTACTAATGGTTTAGTCTGAAAAGTTTAATACCTCTTTTCAAACTATCAGCCATAGAAACTTAAAACATAAATGAGCAATAACCACTCACATGCTTTAATTTTTGTGATAGACTCTATTCCTATGTAAAATAAGAGCGATGCATGGCTGATAGTTTGAAAAGAGGTATTAAACTTTTCAGACTAAACCATTAGTAGGGTGACAATAAATTTTAATTAAAGTTTAATTTCAACATAAAAATTAGTTATGCTAAAAAAAAAACTTGGTTCCACTTAAGTACTACATAAACGTGACCGCCATCGATTACTGAATTAGAAAAATGGGTTCCTGTTCACCGATTAAATTCCACCGTGTATAGGTTTGAGTTTGCATACATTTCGTCCAGATACCTCCGCTTATTGTAAAACGGCATGAATATTGTGTGATCGAATTATGTTACTGTTTATTTACTTTTTATATGTGTTTTACTATATTACTAACTGATAATTTACCCTTTATGTGTATAATGTCCTATTTGTAATGTTTTCCAAGTGTAACTGGTGTCTAACCGTTCTTGTGAATAAATAAATTATAATAATTAAGCTAAGTTTAATATTGATGTCTGTTCCATTTTCTGAATGGAATAGTGGAACGAAATAATTATTCGACCAGCCAGTTTTTTTGTCGAAAACTAGTAAACTTAATATAAAAAAAATTATATTGATCAATTCACTGATGTCAAATATACATTTTTATCTTATCTTATAATTTATGTATCATTTTGTTCTACCATTCCATTTACTCCCCAAATTATGTGATGTGACGTCACTGCCACAACAATCCGGGGTCTAAAATAACACTTAGTTCTGTTTTTTTAACTGAAGACGTTGAAAATTGTATTAACATCAACACTAATTGTACGAGTATACCGAACTTTATTATATAGGGCATGAGGTCTACCGATAGATTGCTAACAGTGTGGGTAGGCGATGGTACCACCCATTATCTATATAAGTCGAGTTGTCATGTATGACTTGAGTAGACGATGACTTGTAATTACGTATATATAGTGAAACCACAGAATTAGATTTGGATAGAAGAAACAAGTACATTCATTTGTATGGCGGCTGAGCGTGTCAGATTTTGTACTGAAGTTGTTACTTGCCTATGATTTTAAATATGTCTCAGGCCCTTGAGTATTCATATTTTTTGTGTTGTTGCTATTAATATTACTTAAGGAGGCATTATTAATGTTTTTGTTCACTTCAACTTACAAAATTTGACGCCCGAAAGCTGCAAGCTGCGATTAAAGACGGACAACTCAGTAGATTTTACTGAGTTCATTTGACACGCTAAGTAGATACGTTTGCTTGATCTATGGTATATATGACATCTGTGAGTGAAACTAATCACGTATACGAGTATTATGGAGCTAAATTTAGCTGCGTAATTTTAGTTCCACGATAGAATATCTCAAATTAATTGTATCAACGCTACACGTGCAGCCGACCTTATGCCTATTACGAACTTTTCCTTGCTGAAGAAACTGCACAAATATAATTTGTGTCACGAGCACACTGACATGGGTGCCGCGTGAACTCTTTGACATCAAACGCAAGAGGAGTCTTATTTTACTTTCCTTTGTGCTGTCAATTTTCATTAGACATTTTTTGAAATAGACAATTCCTTGTATTTTAGACATACATTCTGAAATACACATATTATTAAATTCATCGTTTTATTATTAAAGTCGTCATTTTCCAAATATTCGGAAAGTGATGATTCGGGTTGAAAAGGAATTCAGTAGGTACCTAAGTATTATATTTTCAGTATTTACATGACGGTGTTTCGCTCTCTAATTCGAAAACACGGTAGCCTCTGGGAAAAATAAAGTTAATATTAGATTCAGTTTGCTTCTGAAATTCAGAAAGTTGTAGCAGGCATCGATATCGCAGCGATAGTGATAATGGAACATTCCATGGGCTGTCCCGTACAAGCGTGTATATTCCGATAATTTGAGTTATCTTCCGAGTTATTGTAGTTTTTTTTTTTACTCTGGTCACGAAAGAGAACTTCGGTAAACCCACAATTTTGAGAAAACCTCGTGTTTGTACGAGACATTGGTGGACTTATTCGTGGAATGCATCTAATAAGTGGGGATATCTCCTTAAGCGTCTTAAAATGGACCGTACACGAGTACGTTCCATTCGTTGGTATGAATATGAACCAATACCACCGAAAGCGAGTAAGCGATGAGCTTTCGACTATTTTCACGCCCAAGAAACGAACAAAAGATGTTAATCCCGTGTCAGTACAGTATAAGTGACACACATTATTATTTATAGTTGATAGTTGGCTGTTCAAACTACACAGGAAATTTAATAAGAGGATTCACCCGCCCACGAAAAAATGCTCGTCAATTACTCGCTGCTCGTTGATCGCAGTCGGTTAAACCAGAGGCCCTACCGCGAACCATGAACGAAGTGTTGCCTCACTGTCACACTTACGTTCAAATTCACAAGTGCAAAAAAGAGAGGGAACACTTCGTACTTCCTACTTTCGCGAACCGGTAGGGCCTAAAGAACTTCGTGCGTATATGTAGAAAGGAAAATAATTTAGGCACGCGGAATTGACTCCCATCAATCATTTGGTACTGAATACTGGATAATTCATAAGCAGAAACATTAATTCGACACTTAATTGTTTTAAATAAATATAGACCAAACGATCATGGTGAAATCTTAAAAAAAAAAAAACAAAAAAAGGTTAGAGCCAAATGTATTCTACAAAAATCCTATCACGTTTCGAACTCTTTGTTACATTTTCTATATTTCCAACTGTAGCCAACACCAAGTACGAGAAACCCAATCATGTCATCGATACCAAGTACCAATAAAGGCTGAACCGCAGTAGCTAGTTCATTATATGAACGGATAGGTCAACAGACAAAGGACGTTGTAAGGAAGTGGTAACCCCGTCACGTAGAACTGAAAGTTAGTATATTTCATTCCCAAGTTGGCCGATACTGGGTGTGAGGTACGGATAAGTTTTACTGTAGATAGGTAAATCATTCCGATTCGTATGTGGAGACTGCTGCTGTTGTAAATCTTAGGTTTCAGTTAGGCAGTATGCCGCTGGAGGTAAGGGTTCAAATAACTTGGAGGGAGACAACACTTCTAAACATAGCTGATAGCAGAACAATAATGACAATTATAAATAAGCCGAAATTATTTTTTTTGTTTTTACACATTCTAAAATGGCAATATTTACACCGGAGCAACCGGAGTCCAATAATAGATAGGTATATTACGTTTTTGAGTCAAATCAAGCTATGAATACCAAATAGGCACGTACTTATGTAATAAAATAACAACTGATTCTTACTTGTTTAACCTCTAAATACCCGCTTTTCTTTAAAACCACTAGGATTGCCTAATTTAGAAAAAAAAATGTATTTAATTTCTGACTTTTATTTGTTTTTGCTAGCTAATATTTCAAATCATTTCCAACAATTCGGTATTTCGTTATAATTGGATTATTCTTAATTGGAAATCCTTTTCTTACTCAACATCAGGAAATTTTGAAATATACGAAATTTTCTAATTCCGTAACTGTTATTTGGCGTCTTTGTAATTGCCAGTGGCAATTGGCAATACCCAGCGAAGATAATAATTCTAATTTGATTGTCGTTGAGGTTATTTATTTACAGCGATGGAGGACAGCGACAGATTTGAATGAAAATGTTTATATTTATTTTCCACGGAACAACGATTAGGTACATAATTATTTTTATTTGGCGTTTCGACGTAACTACAAAGAAAGCTAAACCCCCTGTTTTACCTCCCTCTGTGCTTTATTCCCTCGTGCATTGATAAAATGTTAGCAAATCACGATTTTTCGAGCAGTTTGAGTAATAGAAAATGCTCAACCTAGATGTTCCGAAGTTATTTATAAAGCACCAAATGCTGACCTGGAAAGGTATCATGCTTCTTATTTTCGGTAAGGATAATGTTCTACAGGTATCTGAATTATGGATATTTTGCATGCGCTTGAAAAATACTCTGAAATGTAGACAAACATGATAAGCTGCTCGAATATGATGTCGTTGTCTGAGGTCTTTATGAAATTTACGTCTTGAATAAAAACTACAATGGAACAGAAGCATTTATACTCCTTGATTTGTGTAATAAAACAAAGCCAACTCCGGATGGATCGGCGGTTGGATGGTGCACCGCACCGATCAACCATGATAGACAGTTGTGCTGTACGGCACAGCCAGGCGCTTTCATTGGCCGTTTATTTCGAGTTTTTGGTTCTTATTTATTTAGTTCGGCGATTAAAGTGAACTCAGGACATTTTCACATTTTTTGTGTAATAAATGACATTATTTTAGTAAAATAATAAGTTGTTGGGGGTCAGAAGCTAAGGGTTTTGTCGCGGAGATTGGGCGGCGTTTACAACAGAGAGTTCTTGACTTGATTCAGCGTGGCAATGCCGCGAGCGTGATGGGCACTTTTGCGCCTGGGATGACACGGGGCGGGTTATTTGACTAGAACTTTAGGTATGTATTGTTTGTGACTTAAAATGTATGTTCATTGTAATATATCACTTTTAGTAATTAATGTTCCTCACCTTCCTCACATCTAATACATAATAATACAATATTTAAGCATTTATATGTCCTATTGCTGGGCACAGGCCTTCTCTCATACATGAGAGGGATTGGGCTATAGTCCCCCCATTGGCCCAATACGGGTTATGAACTTGTACCTATAATAAACATAACAATATTAAAACACCCTTAACGTGAAGGCAGCCCTGTGAATAATGCTCGCGCAATACACCTATTCCTTTCAAAGTACGAAGTCGAAATCTCCGTTGTCTTAAATCCTCCTCCTGTCAGACCCGCGGAATTTTGTAGGATTTGCGAGCAAATTATAGGTTGCCTTAAATAGAGTATTAACATGCCAGTGTGCGTTATGTTTACGACTTCTAAAATTAGCTATGTAAAGTTTTTTGAATATTATATTTTTCCCTGATAGCCGTCGTCTTAAAGTTCAAGGAAATGCGCTTATTTTATGTTTATGTCCTATAATTTGTTAACAATCTTTTTTTAAGTGAGTGAGATGACATTGACGATTACAGTTTTTTTTCTATTTCATTGTACTGATTGCGGACGAACACGTTAGGCTCAGGATGCTTATAGCCAAGTTAATCGCTAGCGCTTGGTAGCGTATCGTAGTTTCCGCTCTCTGTCACTCTTGCATATTAGTGCGACAAAGACAGTTAGCTGCCTTTCGTTTACGATTGACGATTAAGCGTTAGCGATTGGCAACTTGTCTAAGCACCCTGTTCGTCCATAAAACTGCACAAATGTCATTTCACTCAGTTAAAAAAGATTGTTAACAAATTATAGAACATAAAAATAAAAGAAGCGCATTTTCTTGAACCAAGACGACGTCTGTCAGGGAAAAATATAATATTCATACCTTCAGAAAACTTTACATAGCCAATTGCGTGTGTACACAGTCAACCAATTGGAAATATGTACAGTGGCATTCATTTTATGATTTCATTCATAAACTGTCCATGCAATTTTGAACCCGACTGTACAAGTGACGTTATGTATGAGTCCAATTACTGTACCGCTCGTCAGCAGAAACCAAAAAAAAGTAAACAAATATGGCTGACTTTTTATAGCATTTGACGTCTTGGACATAAGTCGGGAAACACGTTTGCAGATATATTTTTACGTCAATACTTATAAGTATAATTAATTTCTAATAAAAATATATGTGAACTCAAGGTTTAAGGTTTTATGTTGGTAATAAATCCAAGATTATAATCTAAAAGTGCGTGATTATGAAATAATGCAAGTTTTTACGTTTGTTTACTTTTTTTTTACTAACGAGTCGACATTTTGACAAGGTTTTAGAGTGGCCCAGGTTTCCAATTGGATAAGTGTACGTACATGCTTGTACTAGGGCTGCCGGTATCCGTGTTACACGCGGACACGTGTACACGTATCTTTAACACCGGTGGTACTAAGAACCCGAACGACAGGAAACGCCAAGAAACGTTCCCATTTAGAAACATTTCCAAGATAGAAGCCTGGGTCCGCAGTTCCACTTAGAAACGTTGCCAAGTTAGAAACGTGAGCCTGCGGATTAATTGCATTGCATTTTCAAAAATCTATGTTTTTTTAGTAAAAATCAGAAACAAAACAATACCTACCGAAAAATTCGCATTTTTTTTACGAATTACGCAGCTAGACATTTTCTTTGTTGCTTATTAAATGCGGTTCAATACTTTGTTCAAATATAAAATCTAACCTATATTTTAGATTGTCACTACACATTGAGGGCGGATCGGACCCGCGAGTAATTAAGACACGGGTACACGGGTACCCGTGTTCCTGAGTCTTAATTACACGGTTCCTAATTACACGTTCCAATCGGGTAAGAAACCCGTTTCCCGGTAGCAAAGAAAGGGGTACACGGAAACGGGTGACGACTGAGGTTGTACCCTAGACTTGTACAGATTGATTCAAGAGTTGCCATTTTTTATCAAATAAATAACCATCTGGATAACATTGTGTGTTTGTGGCTCTATGAAATAAACTAGCATCTACAGCCTTTTTGACTCCCACCCACAATATACATATAAACACGTAACAGGTATTACAGATACTAGACTGTCGACGATCCATACGTTATTAAATTCATCTCAACTAAAATTGTGAAGTGTCCTTTTCAACCGGGCTGGAAGTAATGTCCTCGTATCTTTATGAAAATTCTCGTGTGTATAATATACTAATTATTTAAGTAGTATTCTCAACAAACGGACATTGTGTCACTTGACGTTTTAATTGCACACTGTTTCAACTCCTTAACACATTCAGTGACAAGAGCGCCACTGGGGAGTTATTTGTAATTTTGTTCACATGCCGCCGACTCCGTAGGGGAGTTTATCATTATACTATTAGCAGTGCCAGGACAAAAACAAAGGCTATTCCTGCATGCCAGCCGGCGTTAATTGTATAGTGAATAACTCCCCTGGGGAGTCGTGTAGCATGTGAATAAAGTTATCGAGGACTCCTTAGTGGCGTTCTTGGAATTGAAATAGCGTACATTGCACAAAAGGTTGGCGTGCAGCGATAACCTAGGTTTTTAATCTGGCAGTGAAAGTGTAATTGCCACAGAAAATATCCCAAAGGCTTTGGAACAATGTGCGAAGAACCATGCCATGTTTTTTCCCTTGAGAACATTTCCAATTGTTTTAAATTCTCTTCTGTGCATTGCTAATACTAGAATAATACTACAACTACTACCTTCAGTTCTATTTATAACTTGCCGGTATCAAAACTGATGTGACAGAAAATTAAGCCTTTAATAATCATACCCATGTCGTAGCAAATTAAAGGGTCCTGAGGGACCGAGACATGCTAGTTATTAAGGGAAAAGCTACCGTCAAAGTCTTAGAAAGCGTGGGAGTACTCTCAATACGACATTTTCATTTCGATTTGACACTTATGAGTATTGTGAAATAATTAAGTCTACCGATGCCAACCAATATACTTAGAAGACGTAGTAGAGGGGGATAATCAGCAAAAAGAAAACCTGCATCGTCTATATTTATCAATTACTTTTACGGACGTATAAATTATGTATACGGCACAAGACTCTAAATTATTATATTGTCAGTTTAGGCGACCATAACCAGACGTCAAAAAATGGCGTGCCAGATGAAGGTGAATTATGTCAAAATACAAGTTCAAATTTGAAAAGAATAGAAGACTGTCTCTAGCCGGCAGAAAGATAAATAAAGAACCCATTCCATGCTCTTTTTGATAGAATAATACTTTATATGGGAGGAGCTTGCAGTTAAAAGGTCATAATATATGGCGCACTACGGTCTTTAACAGCGTCAAAAATTTCGAAGAGAACCGTGACCACCTTAGACGTTATACGTCCCTACGCATCATAATGAAACATCCCTCATATGTCACAACCCTATAGCTCTGTTTGTAGGTAGGTAAATACTCCTTTGCTTGTAGACGAGTATTTAATTTGTTTTTTCTACTCTCGTACTTTTATTTGTCATTTACATGGTCGAGAACACACCTTTAAGCCCCTACCTTACAGATGTCAAAAGTCTATATTGTCTATTCCCTATAAACGCATTGGGGTTTACACGATACACGCAGTGCGTTTTTTGCATTTTAAGACACCTCATGGCTCCCAACGTAATTTTAAATGTCATTTCTGATGAACAGTAAACCATAGAGGAGCTTTCTTTTTCATTTTGACGTCTCCCGCCCAACCTTGATGATTAATAAAATTGTGTTACAAGAAAGTTGTTTAACTGAGTCAAAATATGCTCGTGGCGTCTTTAATACCCACGCTACTCACCTTTTTTGACCTCTCTTAAACAACGGTTGCATAAAACTAATTTCGGTCTAGCCAGCCATATTAGGGCAGGTAGACAACATCCATGAGGTTTATTTAGGGTCACCGTTATCGAAAGCAATGAGGATAGGATATACTTTATATAGGTACTAAGGTGGAGTATACAGGGTGGAAAGGGACGACGTTCCTTCCCGCTACCGACCGAGTCTACCAACCATTACGATGAACTTTCAGTATGGGACCAATACGTTACGTCTTTTTAAGTTTTAACTACCAATCGGACGCTGCCGTATGGGAAACTGCCTTTTGAAAATTGATACTAATATTATTTACATCGAGCATAGGGTCGGACCAAAATTGTGTATTCATTAGCACCTAGCCGATCCGATTTTTATCATAAATTGGACAACAGTTAGGTACGGTAACTCCTGCAGCCTGAAATTATGTGCTTCCGAATTCTTCGATATAAAATCGTTAAGAAGAAAAAAATATATCAACCATATTGGAAGATTAACATAATCTGCGAAATTGTATATCATCAGTTGTAATATGAATTAATGTAATCACCAAATGACGACTTTTCAGGAGAGCCAAAAAACGAAATGGACATTTATAAAGTATGTTGTATCTTTTTAGTTAATTATCCTATTGAAATGATGTTTATCTTGTTTGTTTTATTTTTGAGAGGTCTATTTGATAGACAGTTACTAACTGCGACCACACTTATAGTTCAGGAAATGGCTGGTGCTTACGTTAAACATTTTCAAAAAAATTTGGAGATACGTTAACAAATCAATGAAAATCATTAAAAGTGGATTTCCGAATTTAGTGTAACTCACAAATTGAAACAGAATTGCTTATGAGCCATACAATGCAGACGGCGCTTACAGCAGTGACGTTTATAAAAATATGGTGAGTACATTAGGAAAGACATGTTTTGTACTTACAAATTCGTACTTACGTTAAAATATTGTCTATGATTTTTGGAAACCTTTACATACGTTAATAAAAAACGTCGAAACCTAATAAAATGGCAAAGTTTTTGTTAACGTATTCGACATTTTTTTCTAGATATCAATATTTTATATACACCGTTCGATAGAGCAGGAAATTTGCAGTCGAACGGTATACTTAACTCAATTTCGTCATTTTGGTGGTTACATTAATTCATATTACAATCGACGATATACGAATCCGGAATCATCTAAATTGTAATATGATTCATATGCTATCACATCAGTTTATGACTGAAAAACGAATACTTACTACTTTTCATTCAGTCGCCTCAGCAATAGTAGATACACCAAGGGGCATTGTTTTATGTCACGGGCGCTACATTGAATCCTGAACGTAACGAAGGACTCCCACTTTGATGAGTTATACATTTCATTCCCGGGCGAAGCGAGGGAATTAAAATTGCCCAAGACAAAAACAGTTTTATTCCCGAGGTATATAATCTACTTTACTCACCATATGCGAGACAATAAAAAACAGGCTTAGTAATACTTAGTTGATAATATTTATTGTAGCAAATTAATAGTGTTGAAATTAAATAACTTTAAGGTCCGACCGAGATCTCGGTCTCGGTCTCGGCATTCTCGGCCAAAAATCGAGCCGAGATATCCCTTTCGGCTCTCGGCCAAAAATGGCCGGGACTCTCGGGCGATTTTATTGGTGTCATATTGACATGAACTGACTTCAATTTCACTTTAAAATGAACGGAAGGAATAATTTAGAGTAAGTGACCCCTATCATACTATACGTATCGATAAAAATACCTAAAATACGAATACCGGTTTGTGGGGTACCTACTGCTGTATTTAGTTTGACGTTGGACTTACTATAGGTATTTGCTAAGGTTTTTTTATGTAATTTATACGTTTTTTATTCTTTCTACCAAGTCTCGGTCTCGGTCTCGGCCGACTAAAATATGGATCTCGGTCGGACCTTAAATAACTTAAATGTTAAACTTAATGCCCGCACTTAGCGCAATGACTGTTAGTGCTAGAAATTTGCAATGGTATAGGTAGACAGACCTACCTATTACCTACTATTAAAGTAGGGGCATCGAAAGAAGTCGTTTTTGACAGCTCACAATAGTGTTGTGAAACGCTCGATTTTACCGTCTAAAATTTTCAGTCAAGTGCGAAAGGACGTTAGATCTGGTACTTGCCATTAAAAAAGTTTAATTAAAAAAAGTGTTAGGTAATCCGAATTAAAAAAGTGAAGTGAGAAGTACTTAGAATCATTAGCATGCAGGGAAACTTTGGTGCCGGTGACGTCATAATGACGTAAAGTTGCATTTAGGTAGGATGTTTTATAGGACGGATAGGATGTGACATCTATAAGCAAAATTCATAGCATCCACAACCTCTGTTAGCGAGAGATAGTAACTATATCCAATCAGAAGCATAAACAGTGTCCAAAATTAAAATTCAAGGGTTAATAATTAATAGCAGTAGGTAATCGGTGTCCAAATGTAATGCCAGGTCAAATAGTATCGGAGTCTGATAAACAATATACGTAGTTTCACTTGGTAGTAATGTCAATGCAGAACTGACAGTGGTTGAGACCATGAGCATGGACGCGAGTTTGCCAGCCTGCAATGATCCACTCCCAACCCACGTTGGAAAACTTGCGTGCTAGCTCAGAGTGCAATGTAGGTGGGTGGATTTCATCAAGAAAATTTTCACCATACAAAATTTTATTTTTTTTCTTTTATTAATTAAATGCATAAATATGTATCTAGAAATCTTAAGTTATATTTATTAGAGTATCTTGTTATGATTCCACACTAATTTGATGCATAATTTCGAAATTATAGGCATCAAAAATATTTTACACGATATGGTGATGACGACCATGCCATGGTTATGATTTTTTAATGGATGGCGATGATACTATGTGTATGGTAATGACGATTTACTATATCATAAGATTCATAAGGGTATTAAATCAAACAATTTTCAGTCAAATCAGAGATTATTTAGTTTAAGTAGATATATCAGCACCATACATTAAAATGCATCCACCTGAAATGTCGTCACTACTAGACGGCGCCACGGTTGTTCGTGAGCATGGCATACAGATGGCTCTGAAACAGTATATACACTACCTTTGTTGTTCGTCCATTGGCACAGATGGCTCTGAAACAGTATACACTACCTTGCCACGAACGAAACGCATGATCACTTGCAACACATAGCATATTTTGCCGTACCACGATATATGGAGGTTGGTAATGTGGTTCATGCGTTCGGCTGTGAAGCAGTGGTACCAGGTTCAAATCCGAACTATACGCGCTGAAAATGTTCTTTTATTTCTTTTTTTTTCAAACTTTGTTTTTTTATTTTTTTGTTGCGCATAATCTTTGATTTTGTAAAAACAGTGTTTTACAAGGTGCAAACGGGCGGGTTTTTATTTTGTTGTCGTTTTATAAAATTTTCCATATATGGACTTTTATACATTTTTTCTAATCAGAATCACGAGCTCTTTCGTTTCGTTTTATAGTTATACAAAGTGATCATAGATCCGATAGATACATACGTATACATACAGGGTGTTACATACATAATTATACAGGGTGAAAATGAGTATACAGACGAACTTGAAGCGTGAAGAGTGTACCTAGTTATTCCTGACAGAGTTGGGTTATACTCGTTTCTGACTAATTCGCATACGTTGAATACAATTTCCGGGTCCATTATGAGATCCAAGATGGCAGCAACTTATTTTTGCAATTTTCATCATTATACTCGTTTCTGACTAATTCGCATACGTTGAATACAATTTTCGGGTCCATTATGAGATCCAAGATGGCGGCAACTTATTTTTGCAATTTTCATCATTATAGGGTAACGGCCCCAGTGGCCAGCCAGGAACCAGTAGTCGGCCTTTTCCGTCGTTTTTTGGTCGGGAATTGGACGGTTATTTGAATAAACAAATCGCGGGTACTCAAATAAAAGCTCTGATTCCCAATTCGTTGATACGTAGCGCGGCAAGTGCAGTGAGGGATCGGGGGAAGCAATAAATTCGTTCTTACAAGTGGTGTTTGTCGACGAGAGCAGTAGTGTCATGTCCGCCATATTTTTGACTGCACGTGGTGTTCACTTAAAGGGGAAGAAAACTATATATTGATGTTAAAAGTTATTGATTTCTGTAAATGTTTCGTTTATTTATTAGTTTATCTATTCGATTACTCCGTATTTGTGTGGAAATATCATGATCTAATTAATAAATTGAGGGGGCTGACTACTGGATACCTAGTTTTCAACAAAGTATCTAGTGCTCAGCCACCGGGGGCTGACCTTTGGGTTCTTCATTTAATATTTTATTTGTTATTGTTATATACTGTTACGACCGTTAAATTTAAATTTTCAAATTTAGTTAGGCATGCCCTATTCAATTTGATATAAAACCCAGTAGTCGGCCCCATTTGATTTTATTTTTTATCACGGCTGACCACTGGGTTTCGCGGATCTAGTACTCAGCCACCGATATAATATTAAGGAATATATTGATAATTATTTACTTATAATAATATTATCTTTCTACCTAGTACATTTAGGTAATGTATTTTATGTAACTACGTGTAGGTACGTTTAGGTACAAGAATACTTAAGATAAAAAAATCTAGCGCCCCTAGAGTCATGAATTGAATAGGTGCTACATCATCTAAAGACTAGATGATGTAGCGCCTATTTAATTCAAGGATTCAAAAAGAAAAAAGAAGAAAAAAAACTGTTGTCTTAGGAAATACAGAAATTCTTTCAACACAACGACGCTACAAAGCTATGTAACCAAACAAAAAACTAAACACAAAACAAAACAAACCCAGAATGACGCCAGTAAAATCAATAAAAAGGGCACAAGAAAATAGAAAATACATTTTTCAATTGATTCATCAGGTTTGACAGAAAATGATGCAGTTTTAACGGATTTAACCCGATCAAAAACAGATAAAAGAATGTGTGATAAGAGCTGAAAAGTTAGGATTCTTTCTCATGTAATGAACCTGCTTAAATCCCCAGCAAGGAGAATGTCATTGTCATACATAGTCACAGTCATTTTTTTCATTAAACAAAATACATTGCGTTTATTGCAATGCCAGCAGCCTCCTCAAGTAGAAACATAGATCCTGTGTCCAAAAAATTACTTTTCTCAAACATGCAATGAAATGTTGTCATTATGTTCGTCATAATAGGCTTTAAAGTATGACGTTGCAGGCGGATGACCTCGAGATAATAGTAAAGGATTTTCATACGAATTTAACGGCCTAGGCCGGTAAGTAATATTTTTTTAAAACATGGCGTCGGTTTTCATGAACGGGCTAAACAGCTAAATTCTGTTTTTTTGATTGTCGTATTTTTTATTTCATTGTATATGTTTGAGAAAAGCACTATACATGCCTCGCCGTGAAAGGCTTCGTATCACTGTCCGACCTCACTACGTTCGGCCGTCCATACCTACTCAGCCGGTAAGCCCATCTTTCCCAGCGTCTGCAGTAATGTACTATTACTCTCATCAAACCAGCTTTGAGGACTAGTAATATAAAAAAAAACACGAAATTATCGAAAAATAATGGACCTGTTACATACGACCGGCTATACAATTGAACATTAGATCTATGTAGGTTTGGCTGATATTTTTATATTATAGTTTTGAATATTTTTATATTTATTATAATTAATACTAATAGAAATAAGGAGATAATATTTACTGTGAGCTTGAAAAATATTTTTTGTTACGTGTGACCAACGGGTTTCATGCCGTAAGTCTTCGATTTAAAAGAGTTAAGTATAAGGAATAAGAATCATATTTAATATCTTTTATTTTCATATACATATTGCTGATTTTGATCTCATTATGATAGTAATATACGAAGGCTGAGTACTGGGCACGAAAAGGCTGATTACTGGATTTTAGCGGCTGAGTACTGGGAAAAAGTGCCATTTTTTGTTTAAACTAAATTATCGGTACTTTAAGGTTTCCTGTTATGTTTTTTCTTATTTCGTTTTAAAACTATAATAAACAGTTAATGTAACGATGTGATCCGTTCATTTATCCGACTTATCCTGAATAAATACCGACCGTTCACATTTTAAAAAGGTGTTATAAGGCTGACTACTGGTGCTATTACCCTACTCGTTTCTGACTAATTCGCATACGTGGAATACGATTTCCTGGTCCATTCTAAAATCCAAGATGGCGGGAACTTTTTTTTAAATTTTCATCTTTATACTCGTTTCTGACTAATTCGCATGCGTGGAATACGATTTTCGGGTCCATTCTAAGATTCAAGATGGCGGGAACTTTTTATTTTGCAATTTTCATCATTATACTCGTTTCCGACTAATTCGCATACGTGGAATACGATTTCCGGGTCCATTCTAAAATCCAAGATGGCGGGAACTTTTTTTTTGTAATTTTCATCATTATACTCGTTTCCGACTAATTCGCATACGTGGAATACGATTTCCGGGTCCATTCTAAAATCCAAGATGGCGGGAACTTTTTTTTGTAATTTTCATCATTATACTCGTTTCAGACTAATTCGCATACGCGGAATACGATTTCCGAGTCCATTCTAAAATCCAAGATGGCGGGATCTTTTTTTTTGCAATTTTCATCATTATACTCGTTTCCGACTAATTCGCATACGTGGAATACGATTTCCGAGTCCATTCTAAAATCCAAGATGGCGGGACCTTTTTTGCGATTTTCATCATTATACTCGTTTCCGACTAATTCGCATACGTGGAATACGATTTCCGAGTCCATTCTAAAATCCAAGATGGCGGGACCTTTTTTTGCGATTTTCATCATTATACTCGTTTCTGACTAATTCGCATACGTGGAATATCTTTTTTGGTTCCATTCTAAGATCCAAGATGGCGGGAACTTTTTTTTTGCAATTTTCATCATTATACTCGTTTCCGACTAATTCGCATACGTGGAATACGATTTCCGAGTCCATTCTAAAATCCAAGATGGCGGGACCTTTTTTTGCGATTTTCATCATTATACTCGTTTCTGACTAATTCGCATACGTGGAATATCTTTTTTGGTTCCATTCTAAGATCCAAGATGGCGGGAACTTTTTTTTGCAATTTTCATCATTATACTCGTTTCCGACGAATTCGCATACGTGGAATACGATTCCCGAGTCCATTCTAAAATCCAAGATGGCGGGAACTTTTTTTTGCAATTTTCATCATTGTACTCGTTTCTTATTCGCATATGTGTAATACGATTTCCGGGTCCATTCTACGATCCAAGATGGCGGCTGCTTTTTTGTAATTTTCATCATTATACTCGTTTCTGACTAATTCGCATACGTGGAATACGATTTCCGGGTCCATTCTAAAATCCAAAATGGCGGGAACTTTTTTTTTTGCAATTTTCATCATTATACTCGTTTCAGACTAATTCGCATATGTGGAATACGATTTCCGAGTCCATTCTGAAATCCAAGATGGCGGTACCTTTTTTTTGCAATTTTCATCATTATACTCGTTTCTGACTAATTCACATACGATTTTGGGGTCCATTCTGAGATCCAAGATGGCGGGAACTTTTTTTTGTAATTTTTATCATTGTACTTGTTTTCGACTAATTTACAAACGTGGAACCCGAATTTAGGGCGAATTTAAGATCTAAGGTTATTTACGTATATGTATTGGAAATGAAGTATCTTTAATGATAAAAACTGCCCAAAAGTACATCAATTGTAAGATACAAAATGGTGGCACCTTTTTTGAACTTTTGTGCAGTTTTTTCTTTCATTATAGGTACTGCATTTCCGCTACTCATAAGAACATGCTAAATATAAAAACTCTTGGATATTAAATTAACCCCAAATTAGGGACCCAAAAATGATATTCCACGTATGCGAATTAGTCAGAAACGAGTACAATGATGAAAATTGCAAAAAAAAGTTCCCGCCATCTTGGATTTTAGAATGGACCCGGAAATCGTATTCCACGTACGCGAATTAGTCGGAAACGAATATAATGATGAAAATTGCAAAATAAAAGTTCCCGCCATCTTGAATCTTAGAATGGACCCGAAAATCGTATTCCACGTATGCGAATTAGTCAGAAACGAGTATTGATGAAAAATGCAAAAAAAAGTTCCCGCCATCTTGGATCTTAGAATGGACCCGGAAATCGTATTACACGTATGCGAATTAGTCAGAAACGAGTATAATAATGAAAATTACAAAAAAAAATAGCCGCCATCTTGGATCTTAGAATGGACACGGAAATCGTATTACACGTATGCGAATTAGTCAGAAACGAGTACAATGATGAAAATCGCAAAAAAAAGTTCCCGCCATCTTGGATTTTAGAATGGACCCGGGAATCGTATTCCACGTATGCGAATTAGTCGGAAACGAGTATAATGATGAAAATTACAAAAAAAAAGTTCCCGCCATCTTGGATCTTAGAATGGACCCAAAAATGATATTCCACGTATGCGAATTAGTCAGAAACGAGTACAATGATGAAAATTGCAAAAAAAAGTTTCCGCCATCTTGGATTTTAGAATGCACCCGGAAATCGTATTCCACGTATGCGAATTAGTCAGAAACGAGTACAATGATGAAAATCGCAAAAAAAAGTTCCCGCCATCTTGGATTTTAGAATGGACCCGGGAATCGTATTCCACGTATGCGAATTAGTCGGAAACGAGTATAATGATGAAAATTACAAAAAAAAAGTTCCCGCCATCTTGGATCTTAGAATGGACCCAAAAATGATATTCCACGTATGCGAATTAGTCAGAAACGAGTACAATGATGAAAATTGCAAAAAAAAGTTTCCGCCATCTTGGATTTTAGAATGCACCCGGAAATCGTATTCCACGTATGCGAATTAGTCAGAAACGAGTACAATGATGAAAATCGCAAAAAAAAGTTCCCGCCATCTTGGATTTTAGAATGGACCCGGGAATCGTATTCCACGTATGCGAATTAGTCTGAAACGAGTATAATGATGAAAATTGCAAAAAAAAGTTCCCGCCATCTTGGATTTTAGAATGGACCCGGGAATCGTATTCCACGTATGCGAATTAGTCGGAAACGAGTATAATGATGAAAATTACAAAAAAAAGTTCCCGCCATCTTGGATCTTAGAATGGACCCGGAAATCGTATTACACGTATGCGAATTAGTCAGAAACGAGTACAATGATGAAAATCGCAAAAAAAAGTTCCCGCCATCTTGGATTTTAGAATGGACCCGGAAATCGTATTCCACGTATGCGAATTAGTCGGAAACGAGTATAATGATGAAAATTGCAAAATAAAAGTTCCCGCCATCTTGGATTTTAGAATGGACCCGGAAATCGTATTCCACGTATGCGAATTAGTCGGAAACGAGTATAATGATGAAAATTGCAAAATAAAAGTTCCCGCCATCTTGGATTTTAGAATGGACCCGGAAATCGTATTCCACGTATGCGAATTAGTCGGAAACGAGTATAATGATGAAAATTGCGAAATAAAAGTTCCCGCCATCTTGAATCTTAGAATGGACCCGAAAATTGTATTCCACGTATGCGAATTAGTCGGAAACGAGTATAATGATGAAAATTACAAAAAAAAGTTCCCGCCATCTTGGATCTTAGAATGGACCCAAAAATGATATTCCACGTATGCGAATTAGTCGGAAACGAGTATAATGATGAAAATTACAAAAAAAAAGTTCCCGCCATCTTGGATTTTAGAATGGACCCGGAAATCGTATTCCACGTATGCGAATTAGTCGGAAACGAGTATAATGATGAAAATTGCAAAATAAAAGTTCCCGCCATCTTGGATTTTAGAATGGACCCGGAAATCGTATTCCACGTATGCGAATTAGTCGGAAACGAGTATAATGATGAAAATTGCGAAATAAAAGTTCCCGCCATCTTGAATCTTAGAATGGACCCGAAAATCGTATTCCACGTATGCGAATTAGTCGGAAACGAGTATAATGATGAAAATTACAAAAAAAAAGTTCCCGCCATCTTGGATTTTAGAATGGACCCGGAAATCGTATTCCACGTATGCGAATTAGTCGGAAACGAGTATAATGATGAAAATTGCAAAAAAAAGTTCCCGCCATCTTGGATTTTAGAATGGACCCGAAAATCGTATTCCACGTATGCGAATTAGTCGGAAACGAGTATAATGATGAAAATTGCAAAATAAAAGTTCCCGCCATCTTGAATCTTAGAATGGACCCGAAAATCGTATTCCACGTATGCGAATTAGTCGGAAACGAGTATAATGATGAAAATTACAAAAAAAAAGTTCCCGCCATCTTGGATCTTAGAATGGACCCAAAAATGATATTCCACGTATGCGAATTAGTCAGAAACGAGTACAATGATGAAAATTGCAAAAAAAGTTCCCGCCATCTTGGATCTTAGAATGGACACAAATGGCAAATTCAAAAAATGTAGACACAATAAGAGAAAATTAGTATTAGCCCTTTTTTTCTTACAGTTTGTTGATGCTGACAGAGTAGAGCTATTTATTGCCAATGATATTGATCGAGTGCCATTAGTAAGAGTTTAATTATTATTTCGCTATGTGAGTTTGGTATTGAAGCGTAGAATAGAAACAGAATGCAATGCTCAGATTACCTTCAATTTTCTATGGCTCTCGTTTCGTTTGTTGCCAGCTCGTCAGATTACGGTAAAGCAAAGAGAATGCTGACAACTAAACGGCAACGCCGCGCCGCAATGTATCTGTTATATAATTCGGATATACCCTAATCAGAGGCCCTACCGCGAACAACGAAAGAAGTGTTGCCTCCCTGTCACACTTATAGTCGAATTCACGAGTGCGAGAGAGAGGCAACACTTCGTACGTGTTTCGCGGTAGGCTCTCAGCTATTTATTGTTATCAGGTTGTTATGTTACGGGTTCAAATCCTAGCATATGACTTGTAATGTATGTATTTTTTGTTATTATTAGCGATTTAGGGACTTTTTACTTTTTTTTTGTGTGTATTTATTAGTTTTTCGGTTTTTTAGACCTCCTTAAACATTTAAAATCAATATGTGCAAGATTTTGTTTAGCGACATCTATAGATTATTTCTGTCAAGACTCGAGTAGTGTACTGTTTGACGCGTATCGAGAAAAACGCATAAAAATATGTACGTGCAATAATAGATGGCGCTGAAATCAATTTATTCCAAAAATAGTTAATTTTTTTATTTACTAATTTACTCTTCTAGAAAGGGTGGTTTTGACTATTTTCGATGTATGATGCTAAATTAATTAAAACTGTGCACTAACAGGTAGTAAATATCTGGATTTCAAATAAAACTAAATCTATTACTAGTCAATCGTGCTCCTAGTGACATCTATTGTAACATATTCCGAACTATTTGAGCCTTCTATGAAACAGACCCTCTATATTTGGGTACTTTGTGGTCAAATCAACAATGTATTTTCAAAGCGCCTTTGAATGTTTGTAGTTTATTCCAAACTTCCAAGCGAGTTTAGTTCCTGTCTCCTTACATTCCTGTACCAAAGAAGATTTTGTCGCTGGCTTCTTTAGCGTCTTCACTGCTGCCTGACTATCCGTGTATATGACCACGGCTCTCGTCTGCTGCACTTGCTCCTTTATGAGCCTTACGCACCGTAGTATCGCACAAACTTCTGCCTGAAACACACTCGTATACCTACCAAGTGGGACAGATACCTTTTCCCCCAATTTCGGGATAACTATATAGTAGGTATGCCTGCTCCAGCTAGACCTGTGGAGCTTCTTATCGAACCGTCAGTGAAGCATATCAACGTCGGATGTGCGACGTTTACCTTCCAGTTGTCCCTCTCCCCAATATGTACTCTATATTTCTTACCGAATATCTTCTTCCTCTTTATGAGGTCATTGTGAGTTACCATCATTTCCATTTTAGACAGTACCCTATCTTGTATTAGTTCGTGTCGCTTGTGTACGCAACTTCCTCTCCATTCCTTGTATGCCTTCATTCGGTACCACTGTTCCACGGCCCTCTTTTCCGCTTCTATATGTGGCGCCTTTATACCTGGTACTACCTCTAAGGCGTGTGTCGGGTTGTCGGGTTGCCTCTGCACCTTTGCTAGGTACCTCTGATATTTCTTAATATGTGCTCTGTGCCACCAGACCACCGCTCCATATAGTACTCGGGAAGTATTATCGCCTTGGAGATCCACTCCAATATCCTCGACTTTAACCCCCATTTCCTTCACACCGCTCTTTTTTATTGAAACAGTGTTCTTATGGCTTTTGCCGTTTGTTCTTTTACATGAGTTTTGTACCTGAGCGTGCTACCCAGAGTCACCCCCAGATACTTTTGCTCGTTTACCAACTCCAGCTCCTTGTCATGTACCCTTATGGGCCTCATCTCTTCTGTCTTCCTTTTGTTAGTGAATAACACGAGCTTCGTTTTTGATGGATTTAAATCCAGTCTCTCTCTCTGCACCATTCCAGCACTTTTTGGATACTACTGGCCATTATGTCCCTTATGGTGCTTAGTACCGGTCCACGTTCGACTATATAGCACTCCGTCATCGGAGTAAGCTTGCATATATAGGCCCCCCTTATTTTCTTCACTAATGAGTACAAGTCCACCCTGTGGGAAACCTCTTTTAGGAGTAATTGACTTTTTATATTCCGCCCAGTGTCGCCTTTATAGATCTACACTTGAGCAATTTCCCTATCCATAGCGCTATTGTCTCGTTGACTCCTTCCCTTCTCAGACTTTTCTCTACCGCTGAACATTTAATGGCAATACTAGAAGAAAAACCAAAAATTATGGACCAATTTACAAAAATTGTCAACTCCATACATACAGGATCATAACCATCCATTGCTTCAGTACCGGTGTTGACACGCTCGGTGTTGACGATTTCACACAAAATCCTAGATTATTTTAGATTACATACTTAAAGCAACGTCAACGCCTCACTAGTAAGTTCCTTTAAGGTTACGTATTCCCAAGTAATTAGTTTAAATATTATTCAATTACTTACTGTAAACCACTCGTGGATGGTTATGACGCCACAGCGTGTTAATCACTTATTGCAGTCACTTTTTTATGTTTTTTTTTTGGTTTGAGCCCGCAAAGACAAACGTGTACTCGGTTCCGCTGTTTCACCTGAATTGAGGAGGCGGGCGTGGGTACACCCGGTATATTTAGACGCACGAGTACAAAACTACCTCAACTTTGACAGTGTGCTTACGGTGTTGATGAATTTTTGGTGTTAAACTTTTAAATATTTTAAATAGTACTTACGCGATGAAGGATTTTTATCATATTTTTTTGAACGTTTAACAACAATATTTAAAAACGATTACTGAAGTAAAATTCGCAATCGTACGTTTGATTTGCGATAATTTTCAGTACAAATATGGAGGTTCAGATTTTTTTGTTACATGGTGATGACTTTTGACATATAAAACATTTTATTAAAATGAAACTATTTAGATTTCGATTATTTTGATCAAAGGGCCTTAAAGATAAAACTACTGAATAACGAAAAGAATAAAAATCAAAGTAAAAAACCTAAAATACCTATATTTTTTTAAACACCGAAACGCAACTTTTTTCCGAGTTTTGAAATCCACCCAGTAACATCACTATTCCGTACAGGCAACAATGAAGTTTGACATTTGCTCCATTATGAGTCTATATTAATTCGCATAATTTATTACACATACTTCAAATTGGCATAGCGTTGTTAAGCATACTATTTAAGTGGCATAAGCATAATTTCGCATAAACGATTACGCATAATGTATTTACGTATAACGTAAACTATCATAACGATGATTTGGAATAATTAGGATGAGCATAATACTAATTGGTATACTTAATGAAAGGTATAACATATAATAGATAAAATAATAATGACCGATCATAGATTGCGTAGCGAAACCGATACTTGCCAAGTTACTGTCGATTAGTACGTATTGATAATATTATTATATTATATACAGTATATAATACTATACATATATTGCTTCCTATTTAAAATTACTTTAGACTTTTTTTACTTGTGCGTTGTGCGTAGGTATAACAGTTAATGTTTAGGTCTTGACATTGACTGACATACATGTTATACCCACTTATATTTTTATAGTAAATATTGATTATTTTAATTATTACACACATTTTTACTCTAGCAATTTAAAATGTTCATAAATACGGCATGTGTATTTTATACGGGATACAGTTATTGTTTTGTGATCGTAGAAGTCATGGTATAGGTAAATAGGTTCCCTAGATCCTATTTTAAGCATCATTAAAATATACGCCCGTATTAAATAGGTACACACTCTGTATTGTGCGCCTCATGCGCCTACCAAGATGTGATTTCTTTAGTAATAAAATTGATTAAAATTGATACCTAATTTTTTATTTAATTGATTGTATCTGACGTGTTCATTAGGATGTGTAGGAGATATCGACGAAAGCTAGGCTTCAACTTCGCTTCGTCGCTCCTGCTTATTAGTCTTTTGAAGTTAACCCGACTGTCTTGGTTTTACCCTGGTCTGCCTCATTCGCTTGATTTCTAAGTTTATGCTAATCCATATTAGGACGAATAAAGTTATATTTAATAATGTTATGCATATTTCAATTATGCGTAATCAGTAATATGCGTATTAAGCATTATGGAATTTTATTATTTTGCCTATTCAATATTATGCTTAATTATTTATGCCAAATCCGTTATGCGAATTCATATTAGGACTATTAATATTAGGCATATTAAAGGGGACCCCTCCATTATACTAAATGTGAACATTTACAGAACTTCATGTGCAAACAAACGTCAAAAACGACTTCTTTCGATGCCCCTACTTTAGTCACGCAGACAGTGCCTACGCACAAAGTGGTAAAATGAATGTAAAGATAGGATAATATTTTTTCACTGCAATCCTACAGTGTGGTGTGTCAAATCCTACAGCTATTTTAAAAATAATAACAAATAACGGTTCTAAAAATTTAAACAAATCAGAATTTGAAAACTGGCTAGGTGCGAGTCGTCCTCGCGCGCGAAGAGTTCCGCACCATTTTCCATTAAAAATATATAGTTAAATCAACCTATCTCAAAAACTGAAGAGATAATTCAATTAAACAAAGAATCGTTGAAAGAGTTTATTCATATGCATAACATATATAGGTATTTATAGATTTTATACCGCGAAGTTTAAAAAATAGAGTGGGGGCACACTTTTTAAGATTTTGAGAACTGATATCTAGAAAACGTTTCGCTTAGATAAAAATGTGTTTTAGATACCTTTAGGTAGGTATATCATTTATATCACAAAGACCTTTATATTGATAGCGCACACGTTTATATACATCGAAAAAAAATTCTACCCCTCAGTTCACTTCAGTTTTTGCCATTTTGGCTACGGAACCCTAAAAAGTGCCTTTGGGTCCGAAAAATTGTTAAAATCATAAATACCTATTAGGCTTTATAGGCTTATACAATAGGTATTTAACCAAACAAAAACTATTTTGGCCATAATCGGCCCACGGGATTTTGACCAACTATGAATCCTAGGAGGAACCCTACACTAGTGAGATATTTTTTTATTTATTTACCTTTAAAAAGTCATAAATTATATAAGTCATTATTTTAATGTCAACCAAAGCTTCAATTAAGTATCTTGGAAAAATAATTTATCTGAAACATTGTTTATGGAAATACAATGCCTTAAAATATACATTTAAGTGGTAGCTCGATAGTCTCTCCTCTCCTTTGTTTCATGTTTGTCTTGTTGCAAAGCTTATCGAGTGACCCTTGTAGGCACTACAGGCAGCTGAAGTACTAAGACTCAATAACTGTTTGTTGGCAACGGTAGCCGAACCATGAGTTATCAAATAGGTAACGGATACGTTAGATTTTACTCGATACGTACATTGCATTCTATCACGCGCGCACTGATTTATTGGAGCAACGCGATAGACAGCTTCACGTATCGAGTAAAACCTAATGTAACCATTATCTACTTGACAACTCATGGTTACGGCTACGGCTGTCATTACATCGTGTAAGAACGAGGAGTAACGAAGTAGCGGGATAGGTACATCTTTACTTATCTTTGTCTTAACTTACCTCGATCTCCCCTACTTATAGGCATTAATATTCTTTATTGATTTTGAAATAAGACAAATTATACAGGGTTATTACTGGGTCGTGATCCCAACTGTGAAAACGTGTTAAGATTGTCTTTCTGAATAACGATTCCCATGGAACAAATATGAATATCACGAAAAAAAAATCCTGATTTCATACCGACCGGTGCGGAAGTGTTCATAACTTCCAGTCTCGTTTCATAATTATGTAAACACATTTGCAAGGACTTATTATGAAGAAATGTATACATATTGATGAACTCGAAATTAACTAGTCGTAAAAAGTACGTTTGTTCATATAGGTCCCATAGGAAACATTGTTCAGAAAGACCATCTTAACACATTTTTCACAGTTAGGATCACGACCCCGTAATCACCCTGTATGTAAGCAACAGTACTTAAGAAAGTACGTTTTACGTAGGACAAAGAGAGATTGGGCGTGATTTCACACTTGCTAGTTATTGTCGATAGTCTTGAAAAGCAATTATTGATACGAGTGAGAGTCGCATTTTTATTATATCACATTTGTTCGTATTTGTGTTATAGGTACTTATTAAAAATACTTGTCTTACTCCAACCAACACGCCGGTCCAATTTTCTGTCTGCAAGTACCAAGTTATATTAAAATCTAGTAGACCAAATCGATAGCAGTATTAAAATGCGAAAACTTCCCTTTCGAAAGTTTCCGCGAATTTTCTCTTGTACCACAGATTGCACTAGTTTTTAGTTTCGTCATGGAATGAAGTTGCTCCTCCGCTTCCTGTTATTCTGGAAAGTTCAGTTGACGTCCACTGGGTTTATACATATTCAGGGGTATTGTGCAAGTTGAATAGTTAACAGAAGGCAGATTCGGCTCATAGCCAGTTTTGTCAAAAGGCTGACGTATCCGGTAAACAGTCGTAATTATTGTTTTATGGTAACGCGATTTTAAAAACTTACACTGAAAAAAAATGTGATTGGACCAAACTACTTTGCTTATCATTTAGTTACACCTAACCAACCAATTTGTAAGGCGTTACTAAACTGAATTTGATTTAACTAACAAATTGATTTGATTTAACACGTGTGTTTGATTATATATTTATTTTACATTGCCCTAGTTCATCATCATCATCATCAGCCTACGTTAGTCCACTGCTGGACGTAGGCCTCTCCTATTAACTATGCATATATACCTCCTAATGCGTCTATACGCATTAGGAGGTAAATGCCCATAATCGCCACGCTGGGCAAACGGATTGGCGATCGCAGTAATGTGTCCACTATGATGTCGCTGCTGCCCATCATCAATCTTGTAGAATCTTGTTGCCCTAGTTATGTCGTCACTTTTAGGTTATCGGTAGACGGTAATTTGGTTTCATTTAACAAAAGTTGTTTGTTAAATGAAACCAAACATTTCATTTAACAAAAGTTTTCAATGTAAAATAAATTATAAATATAAGATGTCATATACCTACTAAAGAAAATACCAAGTTTATTCACCACCGTTACTTTACTTTCCAACTCGCGGTAGAAAGAAGCACACAGTAGCTGTACCTACCTATACTTAACTTGATACATATAAGTAGTAGTATTTTCTTCACGACATAGATACAAAGACAATAATGAAGATTCAAAACACAATATTGACAGTAACAAACAATTGTATTAAATCGGCACTTAAAACGAAGAGATCCAATTAGTAAACATAAGTATCCTTAATGAATGTAAATCGTGTTAACATGGGCCCAGACCCGGCGGTTGCTATAGCAACGCACGAGTAAAGGTTGCGACTACAGTGTCACACTTTTATCAATCCGACTAGACAGACTCTGCTGTCTTTCTATTTATGCTACAGTCTAATAATCTTCGACGAATAATAGTCATCAAACAAAAAATAAATAAAAACCGCGACTCTACCCGAGTTGGTGCTAGCAGGGCCATAATCAATAAAACATTGAAAATCGGTTCATGATACTCGGCGATATCGTGTAATCGTGTAGCATACATATAAAAAAAAACAAAATCAGTCGAATTGAGAACTTCCTCTTTTTTTGAAGCCGTTAAAAATTATTTTATGTTGTTAGGCTTACATAGATCAGTAGGTGGTAATAAAAAAACGAGTATTGTATTACTTTTTATTAATTTCAGCCATATTCTTTTAATTAGACTAACGCATAAATCTTAGTTACGTAATACTAAAGAATACAATAACACCTTAAACTACTTAGTCTAATGAAACGAATACCTACCATACTTATTTATATAAATTTGTTGCAAGATAAATGCAGCGATTTTTGTAAATATCACGTAGTTCATATCACCATGCGATGCCATGCATCATGGCCAGTCATATCATGGCCACAAGGCGGAACATAGTTTTCAGAAACTTATTTTCTACTCCATTGGTCACCGCTGTGTTTGTTTACCAAGCTATGTAGATAACCAGAAAATCTAGTGTTCTGTGGAAGCTCAAGAAAACGAATCACAACTTATTTTCATTAATGAATGATAGTCAATGCCTAAATAGTCTTTTCATTCTATGTAATTTAAATGAAACACCGATCTAAAAAAACGGTTAGATATTTTCATTTTACTATGAGTCTGAATGTTGAATACTATAAGTTGTAAGTAGATACTTTTATAATATTATCCCTTTTTATACCGTTCCACAACTTCGTTTACTATATATTTAATTTCATGCAAAACTTCGACAAATCCTAAATTAAGTTTAAAGCTCAAGAAAATTTGCAGAATAAAATTACAACGAAAGCTAAAACATTCTACCCTTTCAGAAAGGAGTTTAGGTACAGTGAACTCTCAGGACATGTACCTACCTAATTCTTAGAGCACAATTTAAAGGCACTTACACATTTCACTTCCCCAAAGATTTGATTGAAAAATAAAACTCATGAGTATGACTAGAGGAGGATACACTGTCAAGTTTTTCAATAATCTTGTTATTTAAAAGCGTAGGAGCATCGATGGCCAGTAAATAATCTAGATGATTGAATTCTTGATCCTCTATCAAGTACGAGTCCGGCGTCGCCGGTAATCTTTCCTTCAACATATTCACAGCCGTCTCACTCGACAGTAAATCATTCTTAGACCAAAACAATGTTATTGGTAAAGTCACTTTCTTAAGATCGTATTCAGGAGGTGTTTCTCGGCCGTACATTACTTTGTTGTGACTGGCTCCATAATCGAATTGCTGGAACCTTTCCGCTGAGACCTGCTGCGCGAAGTGTACAGTCGTCTTCCACGATGTTCCAGTGCCAAGATGAGATAAAAATACAGGCAGAAGATCTTTGTTGAACTGTTTTTCATTATATCCGCATATGGAGAAAATAATGTTTCGACAATACGCTGAATCAAAAGTGTCCGCTTTACAAGAAGCAGATATCCTGCCCAGGGCTGAATGTTTAGGAACGAACTCGTGGGATCCATAAAGCATCTCCATGTAAGCAACATTGCTGGCCAAAGGTGCGAAAGATTTCAATGAAGACTTCATGTCCTTCATGAAAACCACTGGCGCTAAAGCGAATCCGGCGGAGAGAATATTGTTATAATCAGGACGTAAAGTCAGCATCGCGAAGAGAATAGTCGTCCCCATCGAATGTCCTATATAAGTTATTTTAGTGCCCTCTCCTTTAATTTTCACGATATAGTCAATGATAGCAGGAACGTCGTATAAAGCTACGTCGTGCCAAGAGAAGTTCCAATAGGACTTTGAGTCAGTTTTGAGCCATGCATGCTCTCTGGAATACTTGTTACCTCTTATATTGGGCATCCATACATCATATCCAGCATTTGCTAAGGCGTAGGCTAAGGCTTTTTCGGGACCATTGAGGATCCAGTCAGCGGAACTGGCGAATAACCCATGGTGTAAAATTACCGTTCTCGAGGGAACGTCGACTCCATTCTTGGAACGAGGAATTCTATGTACACTGAGTAGGTACCCTTGAGATATCACAGTATGAGTTTCGCAATGGTATCCATGGCGGGCGATGGTAGCTGGGACTGACAACACGAGGTCAGGATTTTCCAAACGCGCTGTATTATCATCGCTAGGGAGGTAGGACCAGGAATCTGCCACTTTTCTTCCACTCTCTTTCACATTTTCGACGTAATTATTGATGTCTGTGCTGATTTTATTCGATTGTTGTTCCATGTAGTTGTTGACGGAATCCCTCATTCTCGTCGCTTCCTCTACACTGGAATTGAAGGCTTGCTCTATTTTTTGTCTTTGCTCTTCGAAGAACTTTGTGGCCTTCTCGGATTGTCCAGCGAAGAAATTTGAAATGGAGTCGGTAAAACTTGGGGCCGGCATCACTGTTGTCGCATAGACAAATACACATAGTATGAGAGAAGACCGCATGTTGCTGAGTTTTTAGCTCGTACTGAGCCAGGGACACAGCGCTTGCCGTAATATCAAATTCCTTCTGACCCGGAGCTGGGGTCAAGACGTAATGAGATATCAGTTATTGTGTCTGCAACTTACTTGTATTTTTTAGCTACGCGCGTTGGTAGTTTATCGTTAAATAAACAATTTTTGTTGTCAGTTGAAGTTCCTAGTAGGTATCGATGTTGTAAAAATCCGGCTCATAATTGTTAATGATAGGTAGGAACTGTAATTTTCCAGAATGGTCAGATTATATTGCGGATCTACAGACTAATTGGGAGGATTCACTTTGTGGATAATTGGGTATTAAAGTAACCTTGTCTGAAGATAAATATGTTGTTTAATTATTTTAACATATTCGTATTACACAACAAATCGATTCAACCTAATTAAAATCGAAATACATATATTCCACGCGTATTCGTCTTATAATTACGATTTCAGAGATAGGCAGTTTTTAAAGCAAAGGAAAAATTGCAATTAAACAAGCCAGACTCGCATTTTTTCTAAAAACGAGTAAACTAAACTAGTTAATTTTGAAAACTTTTTATATTACTTTAGACTTCCCAACGAATTCCCAAATTATTGCACATACTGTAGGAATGTTCTACTCTGAGTTATATTATAACCCAAAGCCATATAATAATATAGGCACGGTCAGCACCAAAAGTATGAAAAAGTCTATGTTTCTACAGTATAATTTTTATAATAATGCGTAAATACTTACATTTGATGCTAACTGTGTAACCTATCTATTACTGTAGAATAATGTGTGTCTGGAATATATAGGGGCACACCACATTTATAAACGTTTTCAATGAATTCTTTCAGTAAGGCGTGTAAATAGTTCAAGATGTAGGTCACCAGAAAATAAAACAATTGACATGGGTACTATAAATATTCACGCTATCTTAGGTATTTCTTTTGTTTTGTAAAACAGATTAGACAACGGACGTCAAAAGCTTATCAAACAGTTTACGTAATCAACCAATCTCGTCCGAAACTTGTCAATTATAAGAAGTAGATACCGAAACTTATCTCAATTTAAAGAAAATTGCTTGAGCTTATTAGTATTTTTATTCAATCATTTATTTCTAATTTTTGTTCTTAAAATTGAAAGCTCCTCAAATTCTACTAAATTAAGCGGACTAATTTTAATTTTGTAGTAACTTTTTCTTTTATCGCCGTAATATACTTTTGTGCTCTTTTTTGAGAAAATTATACTTTCTATAGCTTGGGTAGTACCACATTAAACCATATAAAATATCGATTAATAAATGGATTTTTTTTTGTAAATTAAAGAAAAAAGAGGAATTCTATACAGACTTCTGGGGTCAAGCCCAATGAGATACGATATTATCACAGTAAAAAACCTTTATTATTTTTGTGGTAAGTAGGTAACTACCTAACTTTTCACTATACTATAAGTACTTATAACTTTTCACTAACCTAACCTAACCTAACTTTTCATTTCAAGTACCACTTTGGCTCAAACTTTGTAGGGAGGTACCTAAGTAATAATGACTACATGTTATTTTTTATACAAAGTTTACTTAAACAACTCATACCTAAACAATGCTGAATTCGTACATGCTCAAAATTTATTTTTTAAATAAATTCCAAGTACCTACTTAAGGTACCTAGGTAAGTACAATTCTATGACAACCTTGAAGAGATTCGAACCCTTTAAGTAGATGCTGCTTCAGCTTGATATTATAAAATATGTAATTATTATCATAATAACTTGATAAATAGTCAATACCTACCTAATGAACTCTTCATACACGAGGCCTAAAGGCCAGGGGCACATTTGTAGGAACTATATATTATAGCCGTTACAATAAGTTGGCGAGTAACGTTTACGTTAGTGTTTAACTCGATATGTAAAGTAGATACAGATAGCTACCACCGTCTTACCTGTTAACCTGTCGCTAAATAGTTAGTACTGTGTTCCGGTTTGGGAGTAAGATAGCCGGTGTAATTGTTGGCATAGAGGCAATCCATCTAAGTCCTCAGGGTAGGCAGCGCATAGGCGATTTTTTGGTCACTATGTCCATGGGCCTCAGTTCCCGCTTTCCATCTGGTGGGCTGAGAGCTCAGTTGTCTACCTTAGTCACATAAAAAAAAGTTCGCTCCTATTCATCAGTGCTTGCGTGATAGACTGCTTTACCTACGTATCGAATATGTCAACGTGCAAACCTCCATTGCCAACTCATCGTACGGCTACCGTACATAGCTACTGTGTCTAGTAATGATAACAAACGGTCGATGGTATCACATCTTACCCCAAAGAACATGCACAATTAATAATTAAATAAAAAAATCTGCTGTTTTTCATATTGATCCTTTCTGTAGGCTTTACTTACCTCCATGATTGCTGCATGACAGACGTATGCAGTGTGTGTATTTTATACGGGCGAATAATTAATCCAGCTATAATATCTGATCCTACGAATCGTATAAGATAATAATTTCGTTAAATTTTGTTGTTAATTATTAGGTGTATGATTTTTCTGAAGTGCAACCCAGCAGCAATGTATGCCGTCCAACTAACATGAGCATGACACTCGTATCGTATGACGTTTGGAACGTCCTAGTGAATGCAATACATTGCGTGCTCAATTATTTTGTATGAAAAAAATCCTTAATTTCCAAAAAGAAATACGTGAACAGAATCCATGCATAGGTCCGATAGTAATCGCCATTAAAATAATTTTGCCCGTATCAAATACACACGCTGTATTCTATCTCGAGGCGACATCGACAGTACATACCTACTGTCGCGCCAAACATGTACTAAGTCTGAGACTGGTTTTCATGTCATTAGGAATCTCAGAGCCTATATTATCGGTGTATAAATATTCCATGCCTTACCAAGAAACCAATACAAAATATCATGCATGTTCATTAACTATGTTTACAAATGTTAACCTCTAATTAAACGGTTACACATGTAAGAACGATAAACACTAATTCTAATAAATGTTAATAACCAAGACAGTTGACCCTCATGTCATTGACCATTGTAAAACCTAATCGCATGAGATCATCACACAGTCACATCACATCATCAGCCTATATCAGTCCACTGCTGGACGAAGGCCTCTCCTATTATCTATGCGTATGGATGCATTAGGAGGTAAATGCCCATAATTGCCACGCCGGGCAAACGGGTAGGCGATCGCAGTAGTGTATTCACTGTGATGATAATGATGACGCTGCTGCCTATCATCGCCTTTAATAAATGAATGGGCACGCAGCCGATCATAAATGAGGAGTTTCTATTCAAAAGGGCTTATTTCCACTCTATAAACAAGGGTTATTTTTTCTGTTTTCATAAGAAAAATAATCTCTATTCACAATGCGGAAAAAAGCATCTTAAAAAAGACACTCCTCTAATAGGTATAAAGCTGGGCGATGGCCGATGCGGTCGAGCTGTTTTAGAGGTAGGTAATTTTGACAAACACGTAACGGAAGGAAGACACGGGAGCAGAAGGCCCCAGATTGGGAGGACGGAAACCATTAGTTGAGGGCACCCAATGACCATACAAAGGGGAGCTCCTTGAGGAACGCTTTTGTCCAGCAGCGAATGATTATTTAAAAAGAAATAGATGATTTGAATCTGGCTATAAATATAAACAATTGTGGTTTCCTTAAAATTTCCCGAAATATACCGACCGCTAAAATATTGAATAGATATCTACTCGTAATATTTATAGCTATTTGAACTTCCTACAATGAAAGACTGAAAAATGTATCCAATTAGGTAACAGCCGGTCGTGGGTTGTATCACCGGTAATATTGCTAAGTTTATTATTATTATTCAACAACATTCCTTTAGCTGGAAAATTTATTTTTATGATTTAAAGGTTGTGGGGGTAATGGAAAGTATTAAAAGAGGCCGACGCCGAAATGGTCGAATAAGAAGAAAAAGATTTATTTTGATAAGCCGGTAAGTTATACGCAACTACCCCTCTTATTCATAAACATTTCCTAGCCTAGAAAGCCGCTTAAGTATTGTTCTCGCTTTCCGGCCTTTATTATTATTATATTTTTTATTATTATTATTACGTTCAATATTTTAGTTCCATCCAATTTTCCAGATTTACTTCCCTCGAAAATGTAACATAGGGAGTTCCCTGTAACATCGTATGATATTTGTCAGCCAAACCTTACTGTAAACCTGTCACTACTCTTACCATCCTCGTATGTCAGTATTTAATGAGATAATGAGAACTGAGATACGAGCTTCACATCAAGTAGGTACCTATTTGTTACTTAGTGAATTTTGCTTATCAACCGACGATTTGTTTTAGTGGGTTTTCTACGGGGTGCCCAGAAATTGTTTATTTATCCGACAGATTCCCAGTATTTACGACGTTCGTGGAAATCGAGTCACACAGTTTACTCCTTGGAAAGACCCACTAAGCCAAATATCAAAGACCTCTGCCCTGCGACAATCGTTAACGAACGTTATCATTAGTGCTGCAAATTATTAAAGCATCGACCTAGTAAGTAAGTAAATTAGGTAACTGTTTAACAACTCTCCAAAGTTATATTTAGATTCTGGATCATATGAAAAGCGTAATTAAATCAAATAAATAAATACCTATATAATAATATGTACTACGCAATTTCATAGTAATAGGATTGAGTAGGTAATTTAAGCATATTTAACGCGGCCGCAGGTCATAATTATAGTAAGCAGTACCTGAGCACACTGGTGCGTAATGTGTCGCTGTTTTTATGGAGTCGATAATGGCTTCTAACTTCGAGACCACAATGCACCTTACTTTTATTTACTGCTAACCCTATCCGTTGTAATAGTACATTACCAAACAAGTGCGAAAAACATGAAATTCGAAACGAGTGGCGACAAGAGTTACAAATTTCCTTTTTGCACGTGTCTCGTACGACGTTTTTTAGTACCTACAGAAGAGGCCCTCCGAAGTTTTGGACTTCACGTAAAATGAGCCACATCTCGCACTAGCGCCGAAAAAAAGGCACCATCCGTACTAAAAAAACCTTCCTACCTATCTACCTAATTGACCAATTACCAGTAGCAATTTCGTTATACTTATCCTATTCAGTAAAAGTATTAGATCACAAATAGATAATAATTTAGGTACTTCGAGTCTCTCCTCCCTTCTTATGAATTCTTGTCCTTAGTTTCAGAAGTTCGATTACATTTTTTTGTGTGGGTGGTTTACCTACAATCTGAAGATTTTATGGTATATTTTTGTTACAATATTGTCGGGATTTAATAAATTCATATTAATTTCGCAATTTTCGCAGAAACCGTAGGTTGATAGCTTGTTTATATAATAAACAGGATTTGTTGTTGCTTCCGCCCGAGGCTAGATTTGCGGTTTACTTAGGCAGGGGAGAGTGGGGTAATTTGATTGCAACACTTTAAAATTGAGATTAGATACCTATAGGTACCTACCAATTTTTCCGGTTAACGAAGGTTTGACCAAGAGAAAAATAGAATATTGATAGACAATAACGGGTAATAAACAGTTTTAAACCGGAAGTAATAGATAAATAAATAGATGCATTTTGTAGGTATAGCGAATAAACTTTCAAAAATATTATATGTAAATCTACGTATACGTGAGGCACTGGTCTCACCGCGAGCTACTAAGCTATGAACTATCGGCTATAAACACGAACAAAAGATACGCACTCCCGTGTAAATAAAAGAGACACGGCGATACTCGCCCAGCTATCAGCTATCACCGCCGGGCGAGTATCGCCGTGTCTCTTTTATTTACACGGGAGTGCATATATCTTTTCTTCGTGTTTATAGCCGATAGTTCATAGCTTAGTATCTCGCGGTGAGACCAGTTCCTAAGAAAACATTTTGTCATTTCATTATAGGTCCCCGTAAAATAGAACATAAGGTTTAAAAATTATAATATACCTAACGCCACACAAAATTGTTAGAATTAAATATTTTAAAGTAGGTACTCAAGTAGGCCGCAGGGAGTCCGCTGGATGCGACCGGTCATTGTGGCAATCTTTGGGGAAGGCCTATGTTCAGCAGTGGACGTCTTTCGGCTGATATGATGATGATGATTCAAGTAGGCAAATAAAAGATTAGACACTTTTACGTTGGCTTCTTTCATTTAGTTAGGGATCAAGATCATTTTTAAGAAGCTCCTTAAAATACCTACCTATTTTTTTATACCATATCGGTTGCAAACAAGCGCAAGTGTTAAATATCAGGCGCCAACCCACAGCGGGTATTTAACCGTTAAAATTTCGTCTCTGGGGAGTTAAACCTCTGGGTTTCTGACCTCCAGCTTTGTAAACAAGCAGCTACCGCCAGATTATAGAGTCCATTCGACAGTTACTCGTGCAGGAACTATCAACGAACCCTTTTTTTATGTTGGGAAAATGCGTTTAGAAATCCTGTCGTGTCAGGTACCACGGACTACGGAGCATTGCCTCTACTACCGTCTAAAAACCCAACGAATGCCATCTCCGCTTTTGACATGGTAACGCAGGATCGCTATGACCATTCTACTACGTCAAACTATCAACGAATACCACCCACGATAGAATCATGTCACAGTAACGTTAAATTCAAATTGTACTAGTTGCTGCAATTTGATTTATAACGCCACAATGGGATGGTTCTACGGTGGATCAGGATACATTTTTTCGATAGTATATACGATAACTAAGATGAGTTGTAGGATAATCAATGATCATAATAATCCGTCACACCCAATTACCCCACCATCCTCTACGTGAAACTTACGAACAATCATTATTTCTCGGAATAAAAATTAATTTATGAACTTATGAGAAGCCAAAACAGGCACGAGTAGTCAACTTATCGTTGATTGCTGATTTCACAATAAAATATAATATAGTATACATAGATTGACGTACGTACTTCTAGACAGAGAACTGTCTAGAAGTACGTACGTCTTAAGCGTTCCTAACTATTGATTGGAATCATTGAGACATACGGCGCGAACTTATTAAAAACTTTATTTAGGAAATGTGTTTTAGACGATGTTTCTTAGTATCAATCAGACATTTTATGAGAAACATATTCAGTTTCTAAGTAAAAATACAAAGGGGTTTGGGTAAAGTTGACGTCGTTTTTAAATTTTGGCGGCCACTCATGAAAGTGGTAAATTTGAAAAGAGCAATTTGAAATAAACTTATTTTATTATGGAGTGCATAAAGCTAAATTATATCGGAGCCGAGATATCATACTTTAAAGTTTTATAGTAAAGACTCACATTTATTTTTGAAATGCATCCGAATGAGTTAAAACTACTATTGTGTAGGTATGCCACGTAAAACATAACCTTAACTCACCTTGGACATAAGGTTCTTTTTCGGTCAATGATTATTTAGAGATAGTTCCTTTTTTCTTTAACACGGCGATTTTATGACGGATGTCAATGAACGTTCTATTGAACTTAATTATGTCAAAGGTCTTATGTCGCATTTTAAACAACAAAATAAAAGAATTCATATTTTTACACTTTATGCGTGTTTTTTCAGGTATATATAAATAAATGTAGACATGCGAATCGTATGTTTTCGGGTAGGTACCTAATAATAACATTAATTAGGTATCTAATAATTTACGCACTGGGCACATATCAAAGCTATTATGGTGAGCACATCAAAAACGGATCCTACGTAATTGAGGTATACAAAGAACCCAATTTGCAAGATTTCTGCGACCAAAATCCCATTGCATCGATCCGTGGCTTTTAACAGGCAGAATACAATCGCGGCACTCCAACAGAAGACAGTATTTTGTTTATGTTGCTGTAGATGGTGGATTACAAGGCCCAGAGGCAATATTAGGACATTATTATTGGGAAGAGGACCTTAGGCTGTTGCTCACATGTAAAGTCAATTATAAGGTGGTTGGGATGGGGTAGGTATCAAGAACATCTTTATCCCCCGGCACAGTTTTTAGAGAGAGTGATTCGCCAAGATAATATTGAGAATGAAGTTTACGACGAGCCAGAAAATGTGTAAAAAAGTAATTTAACGTAATACTAAAAATTACAACTGACGTTATCTGGGAAAAGGGACGTTATTGTCATTGGCGCTTACGGCGTTATGTGCCATGTTTGTATACAAATACGACGTCATCGGACGTAAGAGCCATTGACAATAAGGCCCCTTATCCCAAATAATGTCACATAATATGTTGTGTTGTATACATTAGAAAGCATTAGTAACAATTTCAATTTAAAAACTAATCTAATTAGTTATTAGGTACATTTCCTACTTGGAAATATGTTTAAACATTTTGCATGTGTGCATCACATCTGTGTTTCCTTATGGTGTAGTCAGAGGGTGAACCGTCTATTGAAACCATTTTGCAACATTTTTAATGTTCACTAAACACACAGCATAGAAATCGCATAAGAAAATACAGTTGCATTTTCATATACCTAAGATCTTCTTTTTTTAAGTCGGTTAAATTAACTATTATACTTTAAGGGCAATATCCTTGTATCTTTGTTAGTAGTATTATCGAGTTAAATAAGCCTGTAGTCATCTAAGCTGTCTCCTAGACCTGCCTTAGTTAGGTATATTCACTGGTCCAATAACATTGTTTGAAGGGCCATATCTTGGCTCCGATATTACTTACGGCAAAACTTATTTTGTAAATAAGCTAGTCCAAGGTAGCACTACAAAATAGTAGTAACATAAACGATGGCCGCTGAAAAAAAAAATGACGCCACTAGTCCATAGAAAAATACCCAATCCCCTTTAATGAATCGTAATACACAGGAAATATAAATAAGAAAATAAAAGCCAAATTTACAAATAAAAGCCTTAACCTGAAACAGACTCATTTATAGTTGTTTATACTATAAGGTCAATATAGGTAAGTGTATCACACTTTTTTGATAAGTAAGTACCTAGGTAACTTTAAGCACAAACACATTAACAATAATGGTGGATTTCTTACTGTAATTTCAGGTAAAATACTATAAGGTTCATTATTGGCTGGAAGCAATAAGTTGTATACGAGTTTGTTGTTTGTGTGATGAAAAGAAATATACACTTCTGTAGATGATAAAATACAGTGTTGTTTTCTTCCGAGGGGAGATTTTCTTGAAAGTTGAACAATGTGAAAGCTCAACAAAAATCTGTGGCAATTGGGGCACAATTTTATTTTCTCTCAAAAAAACACCTTTTTTTATTTGAAGCGCGGGGCCTATTATTAAACCGGAATCAGGAGATTCGAGAGTCCTGTTGACACAACAAATGATACAACATTTACCAAGAAGAGTTGTTTATAGATATGAGCAGACATCGGATTCCGTGGGGCGAAACATCTTGACAGCTAGGGACTTCCTATATCGATATACTCATGTATCGATACCTTGTTCTAAATACTAGTGAACACACAAAGGTTTGCTTATAAAATATTTTTTTATTAAATGAGTATTACCTATATAATAAACTAGCAGCTAAATTTTCTTCTTCTTTTTTGAAAACGTTTTTAAAAATTTATTCGTCACAATTTGTTTTTCATGACTGTCCGATCTATTATTGTTAAAGTAAACCACCAGAATTTCTTCCATATTTTCGGGAGTTAAGCGTTTCCGTCTTGGCTGAAAAATCCATTTTAGGTGTCTAGAAGACTTCAATTTCTGTGGAGGTTATAGGAGCATAACAAAATTTCATAAAGTGATCAATAGTTACGAAAAACACACACAATGTTGGGGGTGGTCACTAGTATATAGAACTAGTATCGATAAACGAGTTTATCGATATAGGAAATCCCTAGCTGTCAAGAAGTTTCGCCCCACGGAATCCGATGTCTGGATATGAGTCATTAATTAATCTATTGTTTGTAAGTCTTTCGATGGAAGTTTGTGTGGATGCGGGAATTACCCGCTGGGACAGGTTATATTTTTATCTAGGACAGTTTACTTGTTGTGATATAATAACCCCAGATACCTGATACGGCGATACTCGCCCAGCTATCAGCTATCACCGCCGGGCGAGTATCGCCGTATCTCTTTTATTTACACGGGAGTGTGTATCTTTTGTCTATTAACTATCAGCTATAAACACGCACAAAATATACGCTATCAGCGCCGGGCGCGTATCGCCGTGTCTCTTTTTTTTACACGGGAGTGCGTATCTTCTGTTCGTGTTTTTAGCCGATAGTTCATAGCTTAGTAGCTCGCGGTGAGACCACTGCCTAAAGCTATGAAAATAAAATTAATGGTTAATTTTTTATCCAAACATTTAATTTCAATAAATTTATCACAAAATAACACGAAAATAATTTAGGTCAACCAAATTTTTCCAATAAATAAATACTTTTACAGTCATTGTATGACACTAATTCACAAATAATAAAATTTGGGATATAAAAAATATGTTTATTATCTTAACACTACACTCTACGCTAATAATATGCACTTGAGTAGAATTTGATGCTTGCATTGGTTACATTATTACTGGCAAAATCAATTCAATTAATAGACGGTATACAATCCAAAAATAAATGTTATAGTTACAAACAATGAACTGGTGAAACGAAATATGGGTTAAAAACAGAACGAACTAGTTGGTTTTGACAAATCGTATTTTATGCCAACGACATAAAACACTATTTGCTAAAACAAGTTGTACCGTAATAGTTGGTTCTGCCTTTAAACCGGCGAATATCCTCATAGGCCTCCACTATAAAAAAATTTAAATGGTTCAGGTATTATTACAGACACAAAGTAAACTACACAGTATACATGTTTTTAACCAATACATAGTGTTAGCACAAAGATGACGCGCTTACTGTATATCGGAGGCACGAGGATTAAATGAAGGGTCCACTGAAAAAAACATGTCCAAAGCTTAAAAAAATCAGGGCAAATTCACACCTTATTCTGTTTTGGGTAAGGTGATTTTCCTTCCGTAATTTGAATTGACTAGACATGTTCTTTCCGTGGACCTTTCAAATACACAATACTACTAAGTACTAACTTAAAGAAAATCGACAAATCATTTATACATATAATTATGTAGTTCCAAAATATATATTATTCATTTATCTTTGTTATTATGTAACATATTATTCGTAGCTGGTAATACTACGGTTATTATTATGTAAATACTACGTTTATCCCCGCTAAACCCTAGGATAGTTATTCAGTTATATTTAAAATGTGAATGTGAATTTACCAAAGATATCATTGTATGTATAGCCTCGTCCTGCTCGTTATACTAAGTTTGAGCTATTGAAATTTAAACCTAATGAGTTTGAAAATGTAGTCGCTTTTCTTTAGTTCTACATATTCGAATATGTCCTTTATAAATCACATCGGGTAGGACGAGGATAGGTACAGTCAGCCAATTGGAACTCTAGGCGACTCGGGAACTTTTATCAAAGGAATTGTATTATGTACCATTTTGGACTTTGTCACAGTACCGATATGAAAGCCGCTATCGATATCGTACAGTGTGCAAACCGGACTAAAAGTTTTTCTTTTCGTTGATTTGCATACTGTATATTGTTACTAAAGTAAAACACTACCCTAGGGATAATAATCGCTTATTAAATATTCTAAATTTCAAGCGCACATTTTGATATCACAATCGATGAACTAATATTAACCATTAGATGTTTACCAATCATAAATTGTAATACCTCCGTTATGCCTTGGCCACAACATTGGTCTAAGGCGACCTACGCGTGAGAGGGAGTTCCGATATCGGTCTTTCGCTCCAACTTATGGAATCGCTCGCCGCCGTCGCTGGTCGCGCAAAGTTGTGACCAAGACGTTGAATGAGTACTGTTATAACACCTACCTCTAATTATTATGGATATAGTTCATTATTAACAATAACCTGTCTTGTAAGCACCCTAAAACACATCTTTTTATTGACTGAGATGCGATACTGCCATCAAGAACCTAACCTTAACCTTTTCGCCAACATTGGCTTGATATACAATCTAGACCTTTAGGGTGCGGCTCCACTGAGGCGGAGAGGAGCGGAGATGTGCAAAATTGACCAATTACATTCATCAAATTCAAAATTTGAAACACTGTGATGCACTCTCATTGGCCGAGCTCCCACAGCTCCGCTCCGCTCCGCGTCAGTGGAGCCGCACCCTTAGTGCCCCAGTGAGGTTGCACCAAGCGCCATGACTTCATTATTGTATTTTTCACGCTTTTCCGTGAGTCGCAATGTGACAAATTATATGACAGAAGGACAAACGATGAATGAATAATCAAGGAAAGCATTTTATTTTTTTACGCAACGTAAAAAACGAAACAACAAAATTTCAAATCCATTTTATATCAACTTATGCGGATGAATCCCCATTGCCCAATATCACAAGGCGTAAAGGGCTGGTCATAAGTAGGTCAAAATAATTATGATCACATGTTCTGGATACGCCTTTAGCACAGACACTTTATGCCCTGGCCACGACATCGGTCTAAGGCGACCGGCTTAGCGGAAAACGTATGGTGCTCCCTCTCGTACCTATATCGGCATCCCGCTCCCACTCATGGATTCGCTCGCCGCTGTTAGCCTTAGACCGATGTCGTGGCCGGGGCATTAGTGTGCGCGGCATTGCCATGGCGAAAAGGTTAAAGAGATTTTGACACCTTGAGAGAGCTATAACGTTAACAATATTCGAGTTATTACTATTGTAACACGATACATATATTGCTTCTCACAAAACAGTTCATATTCGAGACCAAATAAAAATATTTCATAAATAAATGCGTCAAGCGCATACGTATAAATCATGTATAAAATAAAACTAATCCTTGTAAGTAACTCGAATTTATATTGCAAGTAACTTTCTTAGTTAGAGGAAACGCTGACTGCCATTGAAATTCGAACTTTCGTAATAAACCAATAAGTAAAGTGTTTTCTGATTCAGTTACTGATATGATACGAGTTTTTGTCGTACACATAAAACTTGAATAATAACATTTAATGAAATATTTCTTACTAGTATTTCTACATCAATTTCATAATTACTACTGGCCTTCAATCAATATATTCGATAACGATAATTTATATTTTTTTCAACAGCTACCGTAATTTATTATCGTACTTGTACAATTTTATACCGTAATACATTTTATTGTCTAAACTTGTGTCCATACAATTTCGTTGATTCAGACTACATACTTCGGCTCCAATTGCATGTGCTTATATTTCAATATAAATATTCTGCCATCTTAGGTAATAAAATCCGAATGCAAATAAAAAAACCTCAGTAAATGATGAAATCCAAAATCCAATATGTATGTAATGTCGCCTGTATACATTGCCAATGTAGGCTATCTAAGAAATGCCGTTATAATTAATAGAAAAACAATCTCGTGATCTCGCTCCAATGCATAGCTGTGTCCCGTAAATAATGTTAATGTAATTATGGCCAATGTACAGCCAGTCGATCGCTAATCCGCTTGCCCAGCGTGGCGATTACGGGCATTTACCTCCTAATGCGTCTATATGCATAGTTAATAGGAGAGGCCTACGTCCAGCAGTGGACTATCATAGGCTGATGATGATGACAGCCAGTGTATACAGGCCCAATAAGGTCGGCCGGCGCACCAGCGCAGAACAAGCAATATAAAAATATGAATGAAGCTTGCGTTACTTACTGCGGGTAGCGAAACTTTTCAAGAGATATGTCTTTAAGAGTTACTTGTTAGTTAGACATGTTGATGACGATAGGACCCTACACAGGGATCAAACGCTCCGATCATGTTACGCTAACAACCCATACTTGTCTCACTCGAAAAATAGCAGCGTTTTATCCGTAGCCCTCAAGGATCTTCGATCTAATAATTAGTATGACTTAAAACGGGATATTTACCATGTAACTTGTAACATAGTAATACCATATAAAATGTAAGTTGCAATTGCCGTCTTCTTTACTCCGTAAAATAACTGCCGAAACATATTAACAATATTACAATTTTAAGTCACACTAACAATGTAAATGATCATGTTAGCTTAAAAATCTTCGATCAAAGCCTGCAAACTGGTTACTTAACAGCAGGCTCGTCTAACAGTGTCTCGAGTTGCTTAACATCGGTGACGGGCAGCGAGCAAGCGTAGCGGCGGCACACGTAGGCCGTTGGAGCGTCGCCGACCGGCCGAATACGGGTCAACACTGGAACAGAACATTATACAGGTAAACAATAGTAGGCGTTGGGAAACTTCGCTAGTTTTTCTTTGGTATATTTTAATCTTTAGTAGATTGTTGCAAGATATCAAAATTATGTATTTCCGGCGAGGGCGATCATTAAAGGCCGAATGTCAAAGTCAAAATAATCTTTATTCAATTAGGCCCAGCAACGAGCGCTTTTGAATCGATAAACTAAATAACAAATAGCAAATGAGAGAAAAAAGTCACTTCCGTTTCTAACCCTACACCACTGTTCCTGAGAAGAATCCGGCAAGAAACTCATCGGGACTTGTGTTTTTCAAATAATACTTTTATAACATCTTACAGCTAACATACATTAATTAAAAACGAAACATAAACTTGATTTAATATAAATACAGATAGATATTACAGATATAGTACATTAACTAGAGATGAAGTTTCTAATAGTCCGAATAATTATATAAATGTATAATTATATAATGAAACGATGGATTCCCCAATAAAATCCCGAACAAAGTGAAGGATTCTAAAGTGGAATCATTCGCGTCATGACGGATTTAAGCGTCAATGCCCAAAACGTAAATAATTTTGACACATACCTGCTGCTTTTCACAACACCTATGAGAAAAATATATGTTTAAATAATTGATTCTAAAGTAACCATAATCGATTATGAACGTACTGTTTATTTTCATATTTTATTGTTATTTTTTAGGCTGGCAATAGAAAGTCCTTCAACATAAAAGCGCCACTTTGATCCCTCCCAGCAGGGAAGAAAAGGCCCGTATTCGAATAGGTGGTGTGAAAATGGTATTTGAAATCATTAAAATTAAAAATTTAAAAAACCGACTTCAACCGATTTCTCAAAGATCCCCGATTTGTTTCCATCATTGGTTTCCTAGAATCCTACTTTCTGAATGCAAATTCTTGTAAATGAATGAAAATTACCAAAAGCGCTATACATGTACCTATAACATTTGAAGAGATCCCTCGATTTCTCCAGGATCCCATCATCAGACCCCAACTTGGTGCCAATGGGACCATCTCGGGGTAATACACGTTCGATCACAAAAAGAAATTTTAAAATTGGTTCACTATTCTCGGAGATATCAGGGAACATACATACAACAAAAAAAAAAAATTCAGTCGAATTGAGAACCTCCTCCTTTTTTTGAAGTCGGTTAAAAATAGAATATACAGATAGGTCCTAGAGACCTAGAAACTTCGAAATTATTAATTAGTTTTCCGTTTTTGCAGCATACCAGAATGGTGGTCTTAGAAGATTTGACACTATGCTCTAAAGTGCAGATAGAATTCTGAACCTAACAAGAACTGAGGAAGAGATCGCTTTCAGCGATAAGAATGCCTGCTTATTATCTAATACCGGACTTAACCTTTTGGACGCCAACGACTGATATATTGGCACCGCAGGTTCAACGCCAAAGACCTCGTCTACAGAGCAATATAAACTTACACGCTCGTGCATAAAGTTCACATTCAGTTTTGACATTTTACTGACGTGGTGTCAAAGTGACAGCTTTTGTATTTGACGTGGCGTCAAAAAGATTAAAAGATTTGACAAGCTCCAAAACACAAATGGCTACAATTAGCCGTGTGGTCACGACAGTAAGAATACATTTGTCACCACCCCAACTCTTCCCGCGGGTGTCGTAAGAGCCGACTAACGACGGGATTGAAATGTCGCTGACCATTCTTTGACATCATAGTGGACATATTACTGCGATCGCCGCTGGCCCCGCGATGCTATTTTGGGCATTTACCTCCTGATGCGTTTATACGCATAGTTAATACGAGTGGCCTACGTGGACAGAGATAGTCTGACGATGTGTGTATGTGTAAAACGGGGGTTTTTACGGGACACTGGGGTCAAAACTCTTTTGGCCAAAATGGGTGATTCTGACAACACAGACTGTATGTGTGGCGAGGAAGAGGAGACACTGACACTCTAAACTACAATTCATCATCAGCCTATGTTAGTCCACTGCTGGACGTAGGGCTCTCCTATTAACTATGCGTATAGACGCATTAGGAGGTAAATGCGCATAATCGCCACGCTGGACAAGCGGATTGACGATCGCAGTAATGTGTCCACTATGATGACGCTGCAGCCCATCATCAATCTTGTAGAATGGTCAGTGACACTTCAATCCCTCTCAGTGACTCTTAGGACACCCGCAGAAGTTGGGGTGGTGACAAATGTATTCTTACTGCCGTCACCACACGGCATACAAAGCACAATTATAGTCTGCCAAACCAACTTTGACAGTAACAGTAAGAACAATTGGCATCCTTTTTTGACTCAATAACATTAGAGTAATAAAAATACGGTATGATTCTCTGTCTGTGTCAAGTAGTGATCGTTCCTGGTAATTTCCCAATCTTACCATGGGGTAAGTTTGTATTTCGGAATATTCCCCATACTGTGTTAGGTAAGTTACCGGGAACGACCCATCACTAGCTGTCAAGTGAGTAAAACCCTCGCCAAACTATAGTATAGGTTCAGACAACAGACTACTTGACCATTTTTAAAGTTTGTCTTATATTATTAATCAATAATATCTGATTAACGGAATAAAATAGTCGCACGCGATGCGCCAAGCGATGTGGACACATCGATGAGTGATTAAATATATATTATTTACGATAGTAGTGCGGCCTCGCCGCTGCTTACGAATCGACGCGATGAGTGCTTCTAATCCGAGTCAACCCATCGTGAACGACTTCCTCGCTTTCTTGCAGCAGAAGGAGAAGGTGCTGCGGGAGGGAGGGATGGATGCGGTAACCGCTGTCGAGTTTAGTACGCGAGCCTCGAGTTTTACCGTCGAAGACATCTGCGAAGCGAAGCAGGTGTTGTGCCAATCCCTTGGGGTTGTTGGCACGTATGTACCTCATCGGAAAGGGGACGAAACTGGAAGGAAGACCCTTATGGACATCAACAGAACCCTTAAGGAGAACCAGGAGCGCATTCCGGAGTTTGTGGCGAAGGATTCCTCTATCCTTTCCGTACAAATCCCGGATAATATCGACGTATGCTGCTTGTTTAAGGATATCGTGGCCCTAAAAACGAGTTTAGCTGAGATCATCTTGAAGTTTGAAGCCGCCCAAGTAACTATTGCCGAGTTACGTGACGAAGTAAATAGTCTGCGGAATGTCCCGACTCGGTCGACGGCATCAAATTTCAGGAGCGATGACCGGCCGGCTATAAATGCTGAGTCTGTCAGTTTGCCTGTTGCTGACACAGTACCACGTGCCGCACTCGCCGCTGCGCCGCCCGCGCGTCCCTCGCGCGTGCCGCCGCCTCCTGTTTCAAGTTTACGTCACCGTGCCTACGCTGACGTCGCCGGTAGGCCCGTCGCAGCCCACCGAGCCTCATTGCCTTCTGAGGGAAGTGCAGTACGGGTTGCGATTAAGGAAAAGTCCAACCGCACCAGTGTGGATAAGGAGGGATTCACACTAGTGGAAAAGAAGAGCAAGGCGCGCAGGGCGCCTCGGAAAAATTTATGTGGCACCGCCGATCCAGTTAATTCCGGCTTGCGGGTCGCAACACCGTGTAAGGCGCTCTATGTTTCGCGCCTGCATTACTCCGCTGTGCCCGATGATGTGGTGGAGTATGTTCGCCGGAAGACTGGCTTCGCGCTGAGGGTGCAGCAGCTGCGGTCGCGCCACTACGTGCACTTCAGCTCGTTTGTGGTGCGCGTGCCGCGCCCGCTGCAGGACACCATCGCGAGTGCCGACTTCTGGCCGAAGGGCGTCGTGTTTCGGCAGTTCAGGGGCAATCTGCCGAATCCTACGTATGATCAGACAACGCAACGGAGCCACGTCGTTACGTCGTCGCCCAAATTGAAATAGTTTTTAAGTACCTATTTGTTTTGTAAATTTTTAGTTCACAGTGATTTGGTTTTTACTGTTATGCTGTGAAACTTATTGGAATATAAAATAAATAAAATAAAATAAATAAAATATAAATATATTTGTTCACGACCTACAAAACCGCAAAATTATAACTTAAAATTTAAACTTTCGTTATCGGGTGAAAACGATACTAGCCATGTTAATGCTTAGATTATCTGTGGTGTGACGTCACTCAAACCGAAAACAAACATTTGACATGTCACATATGTTATGTCAATGTCACAGCAAAGCTACATACCTACATGTCCATGGCGAATTTCACTCGTATAAGATTCGACATGAAGTTAGTTTAACTATGACGTCACATCATGGCCGACACCGTTTTCAGAGTACGAAATTAAAAAATTATAAAACAAATTTTTCAATAAAAAATATATACCCATCAAACACTTTTAATACACCGTAATCGAAAAATATTGATCTTTTCAATAAATACTACAGAAAATAATATTGTTTTGCACTAAATTTGATATGAGTCAAGTAGCCTATTATAGTCTGCCAAGGCAACTCTGACAGTAACAGTAAGAACAATTGGCATCCTTTTTTGACTCAACAACATAAGAGTAATAAAAATATGGTACGATTCTCTCTGTCACTGTCAAGTGAGTAAAACCCTAGCCAAACCCAAGCCTAGTATAGGTTCAGACAACTTAACAAGTAAGAAAAGTGATAGAGTTGAACGTGTGTGCAGAAGACACTCACGTATGTCGGACATACGTGAATTACGGAATTATAGTCTGCCAAACCTAGTTTGACAGTAACAGTAAGAACAATTGGCATCCTTTTTTGACTCAATAACATTAGAGTAATAAAATTATGGTACGATTCTCTGTCTGTGTCACTGTCAAGTGTGTAAAACCCTAGCCAAACCCTAGCCAAAGCCTAGTATAGGTTCAGACGACTTAACAAGTAAGAAAAGTGATAGAGTTGAACGTGTGTGCAGAAGACACTCACGTATATCGGACATACCGGCGGGCGAATCTGCGGCGGGGTCCGCCACGGCGATACACATAGAAACTCGGTTGCAACGAACGCTCATGAGCAGCATGAACGCGACAGCATGAGCGTTCGTTGCAACCGAGTTTCTATGTGTATCGCGCATCCGTGGTAAGATGTTTGCACTTGTGAGCTGTAAAGGAGACTTTTTTGTCGACGTACGTAGGACATAGTGTAAAGAAGTGATTGTACAATGCCAGGTGCTGATAGCAGGCGGCTGCTCCGAATTATAGTCTGCCAAACCTAGTTTGACAGTAACAGTAAGAACAATTGGCATCCTTTTTGACTGAATAACATTAGAGTAATAAAAATATGGTATGATTCTCTGTCTGTGTCACTGTCAAGTGAGTAAAACCCTAGCCAAGCCCTAGCCAAAGCCTAGTATAGGTTCAGACAACTGAAGTAAGAAAAGTGATTGAGTTGAACGTGTGTGCAGTAGACACTCACGTATGTCGGACATACCGGCGGGCGAGTCTGCGGCGGGGTCCGCCACGGCCAGCACGCGGCCCGGCAGCAGCCGCGACCGCACCACCCGCACCAGCTCCAGCGTGCGAGGGTCCGAGCACCCGCCTGCTATCAGCACCTGGCATTGTACAATCACTTCTTTACACTATGTCCTACGTACATAAAAAAGTCTCCTTTACAGCTCACAAGTGCATCTTACCACGGATGCGCGATACACATAGAAACTCGGTTGCAACTTGCAACGAACGCTCATGCTGTCGCGTTCATGCTGCTCATGAGCGTTCGTTGCAACCGAGTGTTTGCACTTGTGAGCTGTAAAGGAGACTTTTTTGTCGACTGTACGTAGGACATAGTGTAAAGAAGTGATTGTACAATGCCAGGGTGCTTAGCCAAGTTGCCAATCACTAGCGCTTCATCGTTAATCGCAGCTAACTGTCTTTGTCGCACTAATATGAAAGAGTGACAGAGAGGGAAAACTACGTTACGCTACTAAGCGCTAGCGATTGGCATCTTGGCTAAGCACCCAGGTGCTGATAGCAGGCGGCTGCTCTGAATTATAGTCTGCCAAACCTAGTTTGACAGTAACAGTAAGAACAATTGGCATCCTTTTTTGATTATCTCTGTCTGTGTCACTGTCAAGTGAGTAAAACCCTAGCCAAACCGTAGCCAAAGCCTAGTATAGGTTCAGACAACTTAACAAGAAAAGTGATAGAGTTGAACGTGTGTGCAGAAGACACTCACGTATATCGGACATACCGGCGGGCGAGTCTGCGGCGGGGTCCGCCACGGCCAGCACGCGGCCCGGCAGCAGGCGCGACCGCACCACCCGCACCAGCTCCAGCGTGCGAGGGTCCGAGCACCCGCCTGCTATCAGCACCTGGCATTGGAATAGTACATTATTATAGAGGACGGAAACGAAGGGTTACAGGCCAAGTAGATATATCTGGCCGAAGGAACTGAAGCCAGATAGGGATACGCGGCCTGTAACCCTGTTTCTCGCCGAGATTTGTATAGTGCTTTTCTCAAACTTGCCATGAAATAAAACGAACTGATTTCACCGAACCATACTATTTGACTTGTGTAACAATACAGATCTCTTAGAAACACGCGCGGCGCGCGGACTCGAATACTTTCTCGCTCGCACATTCGTCCATCTCATCAAGAGGCCGCCGAAGATATCCGAGCGCGCACGAATCCAGAGCGCAGGGTATAAAAGCCGACGCCCGCGCTGTAATTCTTCACTAAGATCCCATCATCCTCACGCCGGGCCAAGTCCAGAGGATGATCAGACGCACCCCGCTGAAGAAGGCGCCTGGCCCCGACCGCATACCGAACGAGGCGCTGCGCCAACTACCCCCGCGAGCCATCGCGACGCTGGCGCGACTCTTCACCGGAGTCCTGCGGACCGGCCACTTCCCGCGCTCCTGGAAGCGGGGTCGCGTCATTATGATCCCCAAGCCCGGGAAGAATATTCTTCGTCCTGAGAGCTACCGACCCATCACGCTGCTGCCTACCATCTCGAAAGTCTTCGAGAAGCTGCTTCTGCCTCACCTGACGCCCCACATTCAGCCACGCGACGAACAATTCGGCTTCCGTCCGGAACACTCGACGACGCTCCAGCTTGCCCGCGTGCTGCACCACGCTGCGGCAGCCTTCAACAAGCGGGAGCACACGGTCGCTGTTCTCCTGGACATGGAGAAGGCGTTCGATCGCGTATGGCACTCTGGCCTCCTCTACAAGCTGTCCACATCTACTACTCCGCGTCGAGTAGTCAAGATTGTGGCCACCTTCCTGGAACACCGTCGCTTCCACGTGGCCGTGGAGAACGCCGTGTCCACCGACCGCGCCATCCTCGCCGGAGTGCCCCAGGGGAGCTGCCTCTCGCCCGTGTGCTATGGGCGTTACACCGATGACATCCCGGCCAGCGAGGGCGTAATGCTCGCGCTGTACGCCGACGACGCTGCCTACATCACGACGTCCATCCGGTTGTCACACGCAGCGCACAAGGCCCAGTGCGCCCTAGAGGCCCTCCCCTCGTGGCTGAAGAAGTGGAGGCTGTCAGTCAACGTCCACAAGACCCAGGCGATCGCTATATCCCGTAAGGTGCTGATGCCGCCGCGTCTCACACTCCTGGGGCAGGCCGTCGAGTGGTCCCCGATGGTGAAATACCTGGGGGTGACCATAGACCGCCGCCTCACCATGGCCCCTCACGTCAAGAACGTGATCGCCCACACTGAAAAAAATATTTACCAAAGTGACTTAGGTTGGCTCTATTACGAGGAAACTTTGATATATGTAACAAATCTTTGCTATCAAATTTACAAAACTAAAAAGGTTGAAGTCGATACCAGAGTTCTGGTTAAATCAACAAAGAACATTGTACATTATACCAAACCACTGGTGAAATCAACAAAAAACTGGTGTAATCAACCAAATTAATTTAGTAGAATGCCAACATAAAAAGTTTGGTAAAATCAAAAAAAAAATTGTGATAGGACCCAATCAACCTTAATTTCCGGTTAGAATTACGCAAGATCTGATAAATTCAACTTAGCATTTTTTTCAGTGCAGACGCGTGCCGCTCGCACCCTACTCGCCCCGGTTCTGAGGTCCCGGTTATCGCTCCGCGTAAAGCTGGGCGTGTACAAGACTTACGTCCGGTCACGCCTAACTTATGCAGCCTCCGCGTGGTACGCGCTGGTGGGAGAGTGCAACAGGAAGCGACTGGACGCCCAGCAGTCGCTCGCTCTACGCACCATCGTCGGCGCCCCTCGCTACGTGAGGAACGACGTGATAGCCCGGGACCTGAGAGCGGAACCGCTCCGGGACTTCGTAGCTCGCCTGGCGGGGCGGATGTTCGCGCGCGCGGACCAGTCGCGCTGGAGCCACCTCCGCGGCATAGCGCCGTACCACGCGCGCCCGCCCGACCACAGGGGGCTGAAAACACCACCCTGACACCGGTTGACGATCGCCGGCCGGGCCTCCCCCAACGGGGTCCCACCCCGCCGGCTCGATCTCGCCGGTGTGAGAAGAACACCGGACATGACCATCGGAGCCTCAACCGAGGTCCCCACCCCAATGACCCAGCCATATTAATGGCTGGCGGTTGACACCGCTGCAGGGGGCTAACGCCCCGAACAGCATCCCCAATCCCCTGAGGGGGAATTGAGAAGACGTCCACTGCTAATTCTTCACTTAGCTAGCGACTGCCTTAGCGACAGGTACAACCCTCTGTCCTCTGGCAAGTCTCACTGAGTCTGGGAGTTCGATAGCGTCCTAGCAGTCTTCTCCCATATTCACCCTAGGTTTTAGCTAGGGCCTTGGCGATAGGTTCACCGACTGTCCCTTGGCTATTTGTATCGGCAGTGGAGGGTTCAACCTTGCCACCCACTGTACGACTTAACGTAGCTAGGAAGTTCCAGTTATGAATGAACAGTTAATGTATCTATACCTATAAGTACATAAAACAACCCGAATAAAAGTATTGATGACATTGGGCGTTTCCGTTACTACCCACCATTACACTTGTAAATAAACCAATAGTGACAATAGTACAGTATCGTACAACATTAAAAAAAACATTCGCGCCTAACTTTTTTTTTAATCTGTTTGAGGTATCCTTTTACCTGTTGGTATAGACATTAGTTCTTAGGTTATTTTTTTTTCTGTGGCTGAATGTCAAGACCTAGTGTCACAATTTGACGTTTCAAAACAAAAGACAGTTTGTTTGCAGTCCTAGGTGTGAAATAAATACATGAAATCTCTTTACATATCATCTTAGCATATGACACTGGATACATAGTATTTCCGGGCTTAATTTAAAGTAAGTAACATCAACATTCCGTAGCAAGTTTGAGAAATAGTACATTGTTGTAGAGGCTGGAAAGTAAGCAATAGATGAACGAGTTAGTTCGAAGGCTGACCCTTGGGGAGGCCTTCGATAGTACGAGTTCATCTATTGCACTTTTAGCCGAGGCTAAACATTGTGCTTTTCACGACAACTGTGAGGAAATGAAACACATTTTTTATAATTATTAAAAATTATTCACATTTTTATGTGGCTGAACGCCATGATCCTGTGCCACAAAAATTAAATAAAACAAGCAGTTTGAGAAAATTTCTCTGAAATAATTTTCAAAATGTCGTATCTACCTATGAAATCCGTATTTAGATATGACCTTTTAGTTTACGTTCAACATTGTTGTACTGTTCGTGACGTTCAGATGTACAGCTGTTACAATTTGACAGCCATACGTCTATAGGCAACTTTCCGTACTGTGTTTAGTCAAACAATCACCACATTTACGAACAGTGTTGTGAAAAATCACTTGTTTACACTATGTCCTACGTAGGGGCTTGTGCTACGAACAAATAAAACATGGAAGCCGCACGCCATTTTAAATTGCCTTTCAAAAACGGTCCTGAATCTTAGTTGACAAATGTCACCCCCTCTTTAATGCATCGCGGAAATATATGCGCGGTGTTAAGAAAAGCGCTATGTCTGCGCTGGCCATCTTGGCACAATTGAACTATTGTTTTAGGGGGCATTTTTGAACTAGCGTTAGACGTCCATGTTATATATGGTCGCAGCCTACATAGGGGCTTGTGCATAAATCACGTGAGGTCCTATAGGGGGGGGGAGGGGTCCAAGAAAAAATCACGAAAGATCACGTTAGGGGAGGGGGGTACAAGGAGACCTCACGTGTATTTTTCTATGATGACCAAACTAAGAAATATTGTAAATTTTGCGGCGAGCGAACGTTACAAGTTGAATGAGAAGAATACACGCGAGATGCTAAGGGGGATAGCCAAGAAACTCACCAAACATCACCATGGGGGAGGCGGAGGTCAAAAAGTAGCCGAAAAAACCTCGCATGATTTATGCATGAGCCATAGGCGATTCAAAGCGACGAGATTTGTTGAAGTCGCGAATGTATGCGATGCGATGTCCTTGTCCTACGTGCACGCGAAAAGTCCTATCGATAGGGCCTTTTCAATAAATAAAACGACACAAACTGATCGCGTTCGCGTCGCGTCGCCCGTACGCCGTGCCGGGGTTGGTCACTTGTATTAGCTAGCGGCAGTATTTGTAAAAAAGAGCAAATGGACCTAGGCTGGCCATATATCCCGAATAACAGACAACCGGTGGACCAGACTCATCACAGAATGGACACCTATGGAAGAAAGAAGAAGGCAAGGTAGACCAAACTATAGATGGAGAGACGAGCTGGGCAGGTTCCACAGACACTGGTGGAGAACAGCATGGAACAGAATGGAATGGAAAAATTTGGGAGAGGCCTTTTCCGCTTGGGAAAAGGCCTCTATGAAAAGAGACCAGGCCCCTGAAAAACACTTCGTATTAAGCATAAATTATAATTGGTAAAAATTGCATGAAATAAAGGCTACTATTACTATTATTAGCTAGCGGCTATTTGATTGTAACGTGATGCGTCGTGTCGCGTCGCGTCGCTTCGCGTTCGCAAGGCAATCGCTCACCTAGGACACCGCGTATGTAAATGTGTAGAAATATAGCAAACCATTATTGAAATGTTTTCTGCGGATGTCATCACATGCATTTTTCTGGTATTGATAACCCCTTTCCTTGAGAGTACCTTAATACAGATTTTAGTTTTTTGACCTCAATCATTTCAATTTTTTTATCGAAATTGATTCGATTGTAATTATAGATAAATAAGATGAAGACTGGGATTCGTTCCCCGACTATCCTAAAGATTAAAGTAACACGATATTCGTTTTTAAACATTGATTATGCTGATTATTTACATCATTCTAGCAAATTTTCTACGTATTATTTTTTAATAAAATAAAATTAAAAACCGATCTCAAAATGTGACCTTAATTTACAAAGGTGTTAAAAATACATTCGGTATAAAAAGTTTTATACCCCTGGAATGTCGCTTCACCATTGACTTTATAATGTCATGTCATTGTCATAGATTGTTACATACATACATTTTTGATCTCGAGAGCTTATAAGGAAATGAATCAATAAATTTTATTTATTTATATAGACAAAAGTTGAATCACCCATATTAAACCCATGGATAACAAGAATTAAAATCGTCCAAGCAGTTTAGCCGTAATGATCAAATTTTGAAAGTTATTTATGTAGGTATTATATGTATGGGAAAAAAAAAAACAGCTCTTAACCTGTTTTGGACGCCAACGACCGCTATATAAGTCATGGTCCACAGAGCAACATAACTCACCACACATGTGCGCAAAGTTCAAATTTAGTTTTGTCATCTTCTTAACGTGGCGTTTCGGTGATATCTTTTGTCAGCGACCATAATATAACATGGACGTCTAATGCCAGCTCAGAAATGCCCCCAAACACAATTGTTCAATTGTGCCAAGATGGGCAGGACATAGCGCTTTTCTTAACACCACGCATATTTCGGCGCAACATTTTTGACAAATGTTTATAGAATATAGCCAATCAAAACTTTGACGGACCAATCACAACTATTTTTAAATGGCGGTTTATAGTCGGGGGAAGAAAAGTTTTTGGTCACATTAAATCCTACAGTTTCGGAAGCTTTTTCTAATGAATATTTAGGGTATACAGATTCACACCATGCAATAATCCCCAGTGCCGCGCGAGAGCTTCTCATCGAGTCGAGGACTTGAAGGTCAATAATTGGAACAGCACGTTCAATAATTTCTACCCTCGAGATTATGCATTCATTCTATTGTTACAGATGATTTATAATTAAGGAAAAAAAAATCCCCAGTTTTTTCGTAAAGCTTATACAAAAAAAACTATACCTTAATTTTTTTTTCCTTATTTGATAAAAAATATAACTTACAAAATCTTACGCAATTCGAAAATTTGGTCATTGGACCAAAATAAAGATATAAACGTCTTAGTAACTTTTCTCCGCGGTGACACAGTTGCGTCTATTTTTTTTTCACTGTTATTATTTTATTTTGCTTATAAGACGTTTCAATGAAAACGTACAGCCACGATGATCTATTTCTTAGATAATTATGTTTATTAACACGCAAAATAAAAATAAAATATTTGAAATATATTAAGTACTTTACGAGCAATCGACATTAACAGCTATAATCTTAAAACGAATATTTTTTAAATCCCGCCTTCTCGCGCATGTGCCTACGATACGTGTGCGGCGATGCCGTTCGCTGTGCGTGAAAGAGAGAGGTATAGTTATATATACAGGATGTGGCCAATAATAGGAGCTTTAAATTTAAGCGATGAATCTTTGGACTATACGCAATTACCTAGACCTTATCATAATGCTTCAAAGTTAACCAACTCTGAGATATAGCACTTCAAAGTTGCAATACATAATCAATGTATTTAACTATCGTTAAATTGTCGTTAACGATCGTTAGATGGTGGTTTCTTGGTACCGAGGCGAAGTTTCATAATCTACTCAATCGAAACTAGTTCTTAAGCCCAGGTATAAAGAACAACTAATCGCGTGAGAACACGTTTATTTTGACAAGTTTGTTTTAAAATTCTCCAAAAAGATGCCCTAGCAACAAAGAGGTTTTTACTTTATCATCGGAAGTTTACAATGACACCTCGAAAAAGACAGCGAACCTAGCACATCTTGGGTTTGATTGCCGCTCGCGAAATTGTCGCGGCTACTCGTCTCGTTTTGATTGTATTGATTAAAAAAGCCGCGAGAAGGCCGTGAGTGACTATCAAACACAAGATGTGCTAGACCCACCAACGACTGTTTTGTACTGTAGAGGGGTGCCTGTCGTGTCGCATAACGTCGATTGTCCTAAATTTTTTTGGCCGAGAATGTTTGGCATAATGTTACATGGCATACTACTTGTTTAGCCTACTTAATTTTGCGCATACACGTTTAAAATACCTACACCATATTTATTCTAATATTCATTACTCGAACGTCAAATGACCAAAAGCATAATAATCCTAATGTTCATCGTAATAAATATTGTTTTCCCTACTACTCGAACTGTCAATTTTCACTGCGCCTACTTTTATCATGTCCGAAATTTCATTCAAAAAGGCATTTTAATAACAACATGCAAAACATTTGAACAACAGGGTGAATGGTTAAAAAAATATTCGAGTAATAAACTAGGGTAAAACCGACGTGGATTGGTTAGATTTCGAAGCTAGGGCGGAGTGAATGGCCTAGTCTTTAAATACTTAAGTAATTTTAATCAATTGTTTACACATCCTCATACTTACAAAACCAGAAAAAGGGGGGACGGGGGCGAAGCCCCCCGCATTAAAAAAGAAATAATCTGAACCTTCCCCTACCTTAACCTCGATAGGTTCGTTAGGTACCTTTTATCCCTTAGAGCGGAAATAGAAGCCCCGCGCAGCGGGGCTTCGTCGACCGGTTCCCAGGTCAAAATTGCTCACTTAAATTCTTTGGACAACAGGGCTAATTATTCAGCAATAATTAAGTATAAGGAATCAAAAAATTTTTTTTTAATTAGTTAAAGGTAGGTCACTTTTAGTACATTAAATAGTAGGAACATCACCATTATGAACAATAATTTTTCGATACATATACATTAGACACAAAGATCATTAGGACAAACAATATTTAGGAACAACCATAATAAAAATATGCGCAACAATGTTTATGCCATACATTTTTCGGCGTAAAGTTGTTATGCGACAAATTTTTCGAAATAAAAACATTATGCCACCCGATATAGACCCACTGTAGAGGTTTTGATTTTTATTTGAATTCCAACAAATATGTTATACCTACTAGATTGTGCACCAAAAAACATAATTTAGCAAAAACGAGACTTATTTCAACACTAGGTCCTAGAGTAGATATTTCTTTATAAGCTAGGAATGGTCCTGGCGAGAAGTTTACTGCTGCTAGGGTGTCCTTGTCTAACGTCTTGTCGGATACCTAAAACAATCTTTTAGACTAGAAGAAATGGTAGAAAACTTTTTAATCATTACAATCGAAAAGAGGTGGGTATCTGCCAGTTGCTGTCTAACACAAGATTTGCTAAGCCGCACATGACATATTTATAGCAGTCCCTTTGCTTTACCTAAAACAGGACAGTTATAAGGTACCTAACCATAAAAACATCAGTTTCCGGTAAAACCGTGATCGGTCATTGGTTAATCAAGCTTTGTTATGAAGTAGCCATAGCGACGTCAGCATCCGTGTAACTCGTGGGATCGGTCATTGGCCACCCGAGTTTTGTTATAATGTAACCATAGCAACGTCCGCATCGTTGTTGAACATAGTTCGGCAAAAGTCGTTGATAACGAATCAAGCTTTGTTGTAATGTAACCACAGCAACATCAGCATCCGTGGAATTCGCGGACTCGGCCATTGGCTAACTGAGTTTTGTTATTATTTAACCATGCATAGTAACGTCTACGTCATTGGTGAACAGATTTCGGCAAAAGTCGTTAATAACGAATCGATCCCGATCAGTACTGTGTACCGACTAATTTACGAACTGTAACAAGTGACTCAACAACCCCGGTTCGCGACTGTACCTTCTGTTTGACAATGACAACATCACTCGGCCTGTCCTTTTCTTTTTTCGTCTCTTTTTAATCAATATAGTCCAATATGGACGGGTAGCCACGAGAAAGCCGAGTGTTTCAGTCACACACAAGATATGCTAAGCCCCCGGATACTTACACAATCGTTTTATAAGCCATTTGTCCCGTGTTTTGTTTAGCCATGGTCATTTCAATAGAAAGGGACACATTTCTGACAGGAGTCATCTCACGAAGACCGTTTTTGTTTTACTCTTTAGTGCACAATTTAGTAGTGGTATCTTTGCATTCGAAGCTAAGACCATGCAGTTGTAAATGCAAACTTTTTTATGTGAAGTCACTTTCTCTACTATTACAACATAATGACAATTTACGTCAAGTTGTTATATCAAAACATTACCAAAAATAATAAAATAAATTATAAAATTGCGAATTGCGATGCACACGAAGCACATAATTAATAAGAAAAGTAAGCCAATCATTGTGTAAGCGACTTGTCAACGAATATTATCTGAGTTGATAATAGAACCAAGCACTATTGTTGTCATCTCAAAGCAACGTATACCAAATGCAGTTCTGTCTGTGACCTGTGGGTTTTCACTTCCAACCAGATTAACAGTGAAATTCTTACTTAGTTTCGACAAGATCCTGTTCTCAGTACGTGTTATGTCGTATCAGAGTGGAGTCAAATAAAGAAGCAGATCGTATCGTCGACATCATCGTAGTCGTGCCTATGTCTACAAATTCAATTAATTTAAGTGCAAGTTGAGTGGTTAAGAGTTTACCCGGTGAGATATGTGATTAGTGCACTATTTTTGTTGTAACCGTTTACTTAATAAATTGTTTTGAAGTCACTTTATGGCGTTTTACTAATTTAGTTATTTCGCCAGTTCACACCTGATAATTGAGATTGTGATCTGTTACGTAATGTTGAAAAAAGTGACAAAGTAATCAATAAGTAGATAGGTATGTTTAATAAGCAATACTGATTCATTTAGATTCAATAATACGCGAAACCGATAGTACTTAAATGTCAATGTCAAATGTTCGACTGGACACATAATGTCTGCAGTACATTGCTGGGTCGATTAACTTTGTTAGAAAAATATAGAAAATGTATTTTTGTTTTTAATTAATTAAAACCATTTGGAGTTAATTACTGATTAGTTATAGGGTCTATGTTTTCATTTATTGCTCTTATTACAGGCCACACCCTGTATACATTTTTGAATAATTGTAACACCTCATTTTGCGTCGGGAATTAAATACAGGCCCCTAATAGGTTACAAGTTGTATAGGTGCCTACATTTTTAATCGTCAGTTCAAAAACTGCTTAATACCTATTTATTTTACTACTACTTTTTATTTAAGACGTTTCTACTTCCTTCCTACGAAATTCCTTCTGTAATTTGACGCACCGTCCTGTCTACATAGTACCCCACCTACGTTTATCCGCTGCCCTGCGGCCGGCCGCGCATTTATGACGTCAGCGCCGCTCCGATTTATTTTAACAATAACCATTTCGAAAATTGTAGGAAATGCTTAGAGTATACATAGGGGATTTTTTTGGTATTGTGCCACAAGTAATTATTGACAAGAGGTACATTAAAAAAATAAAATGTAGAATTAATGCGCCTGCACGTAAATCAGTTAAAACTGTAAAAAAAATAGTTAGCATTGAGTCACTGACGTAATTTTTTCTTTGGATGAGTATAATAACTGTCGGGTCATTATAGTAAAAAATCACCATTTGTTTAATTTCTGTTTGATTGTTATGAATTTTAAAAATAATTTTATTTTTTCTGGCTATATCTACGATTATTCAGTGGTGACTTTTTAAAATATTGCCTTAAATATTCAGTTAGGCCCCTCGGATAATAAATCCCTACTGTAGGATTTATTGTTTCTTTTTATTGAACAATTAAATCTTAATATTTATTTTATGAAAAAACCTCCACACATTTATCAGGGATAATTAGATTCATATATTCACAAAACGATGTTTTATCATATTCCTGAAATAAATATACTGTAGGATTTAATGTAATTTTCTCGAACAAGTTAAAGTTTAGCTCCCGGACTATTATTTTTTTATAGGTTGAAATTTAAATTCATTACCGTGATGCATTAAAGAGGGGGTGACACTTGTCAACTAAAATTCAGGGCCGCTTTTGAAAGGCAATTTAGTATGGCGTGCGGCTTCCATGTTTTATTTGTTCGTAGTCTTTTGTATTTGACGTGGCTTCGAAAAGGTTAATTATCTAGCCACGACTGTACAGTGTATTCATCCTTACTTGTCTTATCATGTAAACAAACCACAGACCAAGTAAAACGAACAAAACGTCAACGATGATCAAAAGACAATCACTAGTGATTAGAAATGTCGATATAATGAAATGTCAGCGATAATTTCACTGCTTAGGTACGTAAATAGAGGATTATCGATTTTACATCGTCTGTCAGGAAGAGAATTAATTCGTATAAGATTATATCAAAAACTATGGTTAAATTTCGAGGATTTTTCTCTGTCGCTCTAACGAAGGCGCCACTAGTCATGAGAAAAATCACATGAAGTGCACCCGTAACGAACAACGTGAAGCGAAGTAGCGAAACGAATGACGTTTGAAGTGAAGATTTTATTCAATATTCAATAGGCTACTAAGCACTGCCCGTCTTTGAATAAAATAAATATTGAAATCAATTACAAAAACCGGCCAAGAGCATGTCGGGCCATGCTTAGTGTAGGGTTTCGTAGTTATTCAAAAACGGCTGGGCCGATTATGTTCGAAATAGTTTTATGCCAGCATGATTCATGATTTTTTTGGACCTTTGGATCAAACGTTAGAGGGGGGGACAATTTTTTTTTCATCTGAAGCGATTATCTCCGAAAATATTGACTTTAGAAAAAAACTTTCTTAAAAGCCCCTTTTTCTTTTTAAGAGACCTATTCAATGATACCCCACACTATACGATTACAGCAAATAAAAAAATCACCCCACATCACCAATTGTGGGGGAGGTACCCGAATTTTTTTTTTTTTTACTTTTTATTGTATCACTTTGTTGGCATGATCAATATACACGATGATTCTTAATCCGTGATCAGGAACCATTTTTTCTAACTCAGTAATTGATGGCGATTACGTTAAAGTAGTAATTACGTGAAAACAAATTTATGTATTTTTTAATCATGTTTTAATTTTGAATTAAATTTTATCCTAAAATCCTTGTCACTGTACTACTACCCTATCGGATTTAATGAGGTTGTATTGTAATCTCTTTACAAAGTTATTAGCAATTGTCAATTTATGAGTAAACCTTGCCCATGACATTGTCAATCACTCTTGTCATACGCATAATAAACAAAGTCATAGTCACGGATATTGAATGAGAAAATTATAATTATTCACCAAAAATCATGCCTCCACCACATCCGTACTCAAACATACAGCGTTATACGATACTGTACGTTTGTCAATACAAACGAATACCACAAGGCGAACCCAACAGTTATTTCACGGACTTCATCCAAACATTCCGATCCCCGGACACAATTTAATAAATCGCATGCACCAAAAATCTTCGCGACTTCGGACAGTCTACAGTGCCACAACATGCTCGAGCACCCGGACGACCTTGTCATCATCCTGCCGATCTGGATCAACAAATCTTAAGATTCTTTGCTGAAGAAGATTTCGAGTGAATCAATCCAATCACAGGAACAATCAAGCGGATCTGTGTCAAGAACAACGGTGGACATTTTGAACACTTGTTAAATTATGTTTATAATAATGTTTTTTGATTTAATTGGTCAGGTATGCAGTTTTATTGTTTTTATTTAATTATTAAATTGTACTGTTTGAAAACAAATTGCTTTAATTCCTCAAGATTTTACCAAGTTTAGGTAATGCACGTTAACATAATCTCCTATGGGCTTGTCCATTAATCACGTCATACGATTTCGGCCTATTTTAGACCCCCCCATCCCCCATGGTGATACTTGGTGATATTTACAGGACCCCCCCACCCCCCTAGCCAATATGACGTGTAATTTTTTGCCAACTTAATTAGTCCCTTTAATACACTTAAATTTACGTACTTTATTAAGCACACGTGACGTGAAAAACCTTTTTTGCAAACTGTGAGGTAAATGTCCGTGAAATTTTAAAACTCAGTTCAGGATTCGACATCTGGTTATGTTTTAAAAGAAGTATGCTGTTCAGCAGAGAGTAACAAAAAATTACACGTGATTTGTCCGATGACCCCCCCTCCCCCCTATGGTGATAATTGGTGATTTTTTCTTGACCCCCCCTCCCCCTATACAGTATGACGTGATTAATGGACAAGCCCTATGTTCGTTGTTATCAGTGTTGCACTGATAAGATAATGAGTAGATAGAAGTCTTTATTGACATAAGATCCGTCAAATTCCCGTTTCCCGCCATACTGATGGCACTTGACGTATCGTAGTTAAACTTTATACTGTAGGATGACCATGTATTAAGTGGTAATTTGTTTTAATTAGGTTTTCATTTTTAATTAATTAAACAGTGAAGAAATAACTTGAGACCTCGCCGAATAAGTTTAATTTTGGCTAAATTTTAATATTTTTCTACTCCTGATCACGGATTAAGAATCATCGTGTATATACCTGCACCAAATTTCAGATTTATAGTATTAACGGCCACTGAGCTAAGTATGCTGCGGAAAGACGGACATAGCGAAACTATAAGCATGCGTTCCGTTGTTGCCATTTTTGCTACGAAACCCTAATAAATTTTGGTAAATTACTGCAATTTATTTTAATTGCATTTTCCTCGAGTTGTACTTTAAGTATTAATATCGATATATTGACATGCCAACATTATGGTACATAGACAATCTAGACATCGCAATGTCACATCAATGTCAGATGTTTTTAAAGTTATCCGACCGTAACAGCATTTATTGACGAAAATCTTTACAGAAATGATATTTTTCAGTGCTTTTTTGAGTGATTATAATACTTTGCGAGTTTAATTAAGTATGCAACAACATTTGACGTGATGATTAATGTGTAATTGCAGAGAAAATTGTGATAATGTTTTCAAAAAGTGTTTGTTTACATGATAAGACAAGTAAGGATGAATGCACCTTAAGTACCTACAGTACCCGGCGATAAAGTTTGCACATCGGTCTTTAGAAAGAGACAAATAATATTCCATAAACGTCACATAAGTTCGAAAGGGACAACGCTCTATGAAGCCGAGTCTCTTTCCACAGACCGATATGTAAACTTTATAGTCTGGAACTGTACTAACGTTGAAAATTTCTGGATTAAATCCCGATTCTTTCCAAACAGCTCGTTTTTTTCGGGATTTTTCGAAAAAATCAATGAAAGTTTCCACTATAATTTTCAACTCTAAACCAATGCGAATTAGATCTAATTTTCACTTTTACCAGGATAACGCGATGTCATCGAAGAAAAGTCAATTGAAATAGATGGCAAGGAGTGAGTGACATTGATTATTTCTGTGAAAAACCGAAAAAACGGAAAAAAAACAAAATTTTCATGTATTCCCGAAAAAAAACCATTTGATTTTTTCACACATTTTCAACGCTAAACTGTACTAGCAACATACCTGGGTCGGTGAATCATTGTAGAACATAAGTGCAGACATCATCTCAGGCAGCGCTGTAGGAGAGTTGGTCAGCCGATGGGCGAACGCCGTAAGCAGTCGCTTGGCCATGTCGCGCTCATGATCGCCGCCCTCCGAAGCGGCGCTTTTATCAGCGTAGGCGGCCAAGCGTTGTAAGTTGTGGCAAGACACGCTGTTGCCACAAGGCTCGGCGCCGTCGTGATCTGTAATCATGAAATCATCATTTTCAACTGAACTGAATATACAAACGATACTCCTCCTGGAGTATGTGTGGCTGCTCCCGCGTTTCCGCTACTGCAGCTGTGGCCGGGTCGCATCCCACAAGGGAGGGACGGTCGTTGCACTGTCATTTGGGAACGGTGATGAGAGGCTGTTGAAGGAAAATTTGCCATGAGCATGGCGAGAGAGAAAAGTCGATTTGTGTAAGATGTCCCAAGATATTTATTTATTAATATTTATTATCACCAGCCTATATCAGTCCACTGCTGGATTTAGGCCTCTCTTATTAACAGAGATCGGACAAATATGCGTCATTGTTCGCAATAATATGGACATGGCACCAAATTTGATTGAATGAATAATTAAAAGTTTTTAACAGTGACAGAGCACTAGTAATTGTTTTTTTTTTTTCTTAAGTAATATTCAATAATGAAAGCTTTGAAAACTACGTCATATGCTACGGGTTCATATGTTTCGAATAGATATTAATGTACGATAAGTACATTGTTTTATGAAATAGAGATATACAAAACACGCCTTCGAAGTGTCTAATATTACTGACAAAAATTGGTTTATTTTGATTGTGACATAAAAAATTTTTCAAAAATATACACAATATTCATTGTATGAAAAATACACTTTTCACAAAATTCTCCATACGTAAAGCCAATTTCATAGGTAAACCTAATATAATGGTGTTGAAAATTATAAAACCTCACCTTCTTTCAGTCTCAATACAACACTGTCATCACCCTCAGCAGTGCTAAAGTATCCACCGTTCGCCTCATCCCAGAACAATTCATCCTGCTTCTTCTGAAGTTCGCGCGCCCAATTCAACCAGCAGAGATCGAGAGAAGCTTCGTACAGGTCCAGAAGACCTTTCACCAGAAATGCGTAGTCGTCTAGGAATCCTTCAATCGGTTTTTCTCTGGAAGTACATTAGGATTAATAGATATTTCTGATTTAGATTTGTGAGTTGTCACAGCCACGTACAGAAAGTTAACGTCACCTGAACTTAATTTCCTATATTTCAATATATAAACAGAAAGCTTGATGCAGGGTTTACTTCACAAATAAATATCAAAATGTTGGAATTCCTGGAAGCCCTTAACATTCCAACATGGTTGACACAGCTGTCAAACTAAATAAGAATTACCCTCAATATTTCGAGTGACGAGCATCTCATTGACGGGCTATTGCATTGGCAATTGGTACTTACTGTTTGTTCTATACAAAAAAGTAGATTAGGTATACCTTTAAGGGTGCCTGATGATAATAATATTCAGATAAAATATAAGTATTGGATGTCATACCAAAGAAAAAACGACCGAGATCACCAACATCCGAGGTGATCAACATTGGTGATCTTGGTTGTTTCTTCTTTGGTATATGACATCCAATATTTATATTTTATTTAGTATCAAGTAGTGTGACTACTGGGGAAAAAATAAAAGCACAAATCAAAATATTTAGTAAATAAATAATTTGATTTGTGTTTTCACAATACATTTGATATTCAGATAGTTCAACTCATGTGTGTGCACCTGTAAAATACAGCTTTGATTTGTGTAGCAGTGTTGTGCCATATCATTGTGCTGTATCTATATTTACAAACATTATATTAAGCATACATAGTGCAAAGTGTACAACTGAGTTGAACTATCTGTACAAGGCTTTTTGGGTTCTTGCTTGTGGGTTTTGATAGAAAGAGGGTTTGTACTTACATCTGAGCAACTGATCCATCATCAGCTCTGTAGCAAGAATGAAGCAATTTCTTGCTTTCTGGATCATATAAGTACTTTTTAATAAAATTTGCTGTTTTGATGGCATCTTCAACATATTCCTTTTCTCCCAATCCTTGACCTGCTTGAGCCAAACCAGAGATCATTAGACCATTCCATGAGCACAGCATTTTGCTGTCAAGATGTGGCCTTGGCCTCTCTTGACGTGCCTCATACAATATCTCAGTACATTCTTGAATAACTTGATTAAACTGCTCCATAGATAAACCAAACTTTTCAGCAGTTTCCTCTTTGCTCCCATAAACAATAAACATGTTTTTCCCTGTGAGCTCCCCGTGAGGATCACTGTCTGCTGAAATATTGCCATGTTCTTCAACATTGAAATAGTGACAGAAAATATCCATATATGGAATATCATTGATGGTTTTCTCAATAAGAAGAGACTCTATTTCTATGTATTCCCAAACACAAAATGCTCCTTCCTTTTTTTGAGTAGACCCCTGCACTGGATATGAATCAGCATCTTCAGCACTGTAGAAGCCTCCTGCAACATGTCTCAAATCTCTGTTCACATATTTAATAATATCACGAACAACATCAGCGTAAAATTCGTCCTTGGTCGCGAGATACGCATCCGTGTAAGCACAGGCGAGTTGCGCTTGATCATATAACATCTTTTCAAAATGAGGCACATGCCAGTCATTGTCAACAGAGTAGCGAGCAAATCCACTTGAGATGTGATCATGGATGCCACCCTTGGCTATTTTGGTTAGAGTGTGCAAGCACATCTCTAAGCATTGCTTCCCTTCGCGATTTGATTTATCTCTAGCATAGAAGTGAAAGAGGAAGTTCAAAATGGAACAGTTCGGAAATTTTGGAGCAACACCAAATCCACCAAAATGGGGTTCAAAGGTGGCAATGTACCTCTGTACACATTTATTCCATGTCTCTTCTCCTGGTACAGAGGGCGATAATTCCGCATTCCCCTTAGACAAGTTCTGTAGAGCATCCATTATAGCAACTCCCGCTTGTTTAAATTGTTCATTGTTTTCTTTCCATTTCTTAGCAAGTGACAATAAAATAGTTTTGAAGCCAGGGCGTCCATATTTATTCTCAGGGGGGAAATAAGTGCCACCTGTGACTGGCAGTAAGTCAGGAGTGAGGAAGACAGACATGGGCCAGCCACCGCTACCAGTAGTGGCAGTAATAAACAGCATGTAAACTCGGTCAATATCCGGGCGCTCTTCACGGTCTACCTTTATATTGATGTAGTTTTCATTCATAATTTTGGCAACTTCTTCATTTTCAAATGACTCTTTCTCCATCACATGACACCAGTGGCAAGTGGAGTAGCCTATAGACAGAAAGATGAGCTTGTTTTCTTTCTTGGCTTTGTCAAATGCTTCTTGAGACCATGGGTACCATTGCACTGGGTTGTGGGCATGTTGAAGCAGATATGGAGACTTTTCAGTCACTAGAGCATTGGTATGTTTTGGCACATCAATGGGATTGGATTCAGCGGTTGGTGTGGCCATTTTTATAATATTGTCACTGAAGCTTCTTGTAAGTTGAGGGCAGACAACTGGAAGCTGGTTGTTTTGACCAAATGTAGAAATTCTGAAATGTAGATTAAGAATATAAATTTAAATTTTCAATGTTTAGAATTCATAGTTAAAATATCTCTCAATTCTCCAAAACACCCTGTATAAATAGTTTATACGGCTGATTTTGTCTGGCTAATCCAAAACCCGATATTTCCATACACCATTTAAACAATTCTCATTAAAAATTATCAATTCATAACAAATCATCAAGGTTATACTTGCATAATGTTTTTATGATGACATGAACCTGATTACATATTAATAATGCAAGTGCCTTTCTCTTTACCGACGCAACTCACACACTGTATCACTATCATAAGATCATAACATGTAAACATAAACAAGGTCAATAGCTGCTGTCCTGCCGTCTATTTTTAGTTCAATATAGAATATCAAATATTTACATGAAACGCAGACCTATTTAAATGTATCATTTATTAGCCAATCACGTACCTTTTCGATAAATTTATATCGCGATGCGAGGACACCGGGTTCACAATATGCGGCTCCTTAGTTGTGTTTTGATTCAAGTTGATGTTCTTCAATCTGCTGTCCCCCGTCGACAGACGCCGCAACAACAACACTGCACGTCCATTAGGCATAATAAAACAAAACAATCACGATTACGGCAAAAACAATAGAGATATCATCGAGTTCTATTGCTTATATAATTTTGTTTTGATTCTGCACTGCACTGCGCCAATAACTAAAATACGCAAACGCGACGAAAATTGTTGACGTTTACGGTTCAGTGTTGCATGTAATCATAATGAAAATATTGTCATATTCTTAATTTTTATTCAATATAAATAATTTATATTCAGGACAACCAGGGTCGCGTTTTATAAAGTTACAATTTACAATTTCGCTGTTTGCCTCTCTTTCTAGCCAATATGTGCGTGCGTTAGAGAGGCAAACAGCGAAATTGTAAATTGTCACTTTATAAAACGCGACCCTGGGTCGTGTTTTATAAAGTTACATTGTACAATGTCGCTGTTTACCTACACACGCACGTATTGGCTAGAAAGAGAGGCAAGCAGTAAAATTGTAAATAGTAACTTTATGAAACGCGACCCAGCATGTCAGTAAAAAATAGCGGTAAATTTAAATTGTCTGTCCAACTCTTCGCGCCTAGGCGCCTTGTCTTTTTTTCCTTTTTTTAAATTGCCGCTTTTTACTACTTGCCATTGTGTTTGACGTGTTTGACAGCATTGTTTAAAAAGTTAGTATGTGTACTATGTGTATGTGCTACGATTATACTCCTTAGATGATGTTATAGTCGAAATAAAATGTTTTTGCTATTATAACATTATAGGCGCATTACATAAATTTTCGCCACTAAAGCAAAGCCCATACTGAAACTTCACTATGTCACACTATGTACATTACATACGGGATAGAATTATTTTTGGGTCAGTGAGGACAGCTACCTACCAGATCCAGAGTAGCTAGGCGAAAATGGTCTTAGAAGACCTTCCCTCGATTTTAAATTAGTGGTCATTTTGACAAACTTTTTTTTTGAATGCCAATCGATCCTGTTTCTGTTCAGGACCAAAAGCTTGTATGGGACCAAAAAAAATTGTTCGGCTACAAAAGCCGCAAATTGAGATTTAAAATTCCCATATAATTAGGGTTTTTGATACTTTTTCTTTTCACTATGGGGCGGTGAGATGGCAGCACTGTGCGGAAGGTCTAACGAACTGTCAAAATAAGTACACGCATTTATATTTCAATATAATTATGTTAAGGTTTATTTATTCTTAAAACCATAACTTTAGGATTATTATTTTCTAAAATAAATAAATAAAATAGTTCCAAGTAATTTCCCATGAAATGAACAAAGTTCTAGTACCTAATTATTTTTAGTACCAGTGACCTTGCGCGCCTGTTTTAGAGCTCAATCTTCAGTTCGACGACCGTTTATTAGTCGTAATCCATTACAAAATCAATAATAAAATAGAATTTCAATATTTTATGTCCATGTACCAATAAATAATATCAATCTAACAGTTGTTTGGATCAGACGTTATTCAGACGCCTACTCTAGCGCCGCCTGGTGGTAGGAAAAATATCGAAAACCCTCAATGTTTGAAAAATAAACATTATTCTTTCATGCCAAATTTTTTTACGCCAATCGATTCCATTCCTCTCCAGTACCAATAGGTACTGTCCTAGGGGTCAACTTACGCCAACGTACAAAAAGGCCAAAAAAAAAACCTATGACTAAAAAATCGTGACAGATAATGAAATTAAAGTTTCACTTTTTTTTCATAGTAAATGTATGAAAACATTTTTCTGGTAGCTGCCCTCACTGACCCAAAAAGAATTTCCATCCCGTATAGTTCTGTGGTGTAACACAAATAACAACATTATAAGATATATGTATGTACATACCCAATTACCCACCAACCATAACAACGTGTTTTATTTCCCCTTCAAAACGACTGGCAAGACGCTTTTCCCAGGCTTTTTTTTTATTAGCGTTTATTATTTGTGCTAAGTATATTGAGACTTTTAAGACAAAATAAACAGCTAAAGAACAGTGAATTAGTTTAACTGTGAGTAGTGTTCACTAGTAGTGCAAAAAGTGCAATTGAGCATGAAGCGAAAGCCTCAAAATACACGGGAGATGGCATGCTTTGCAATCCAGTGAAGCTCATAAGTTTTCACGGCTCTGACTGACACGAACAATTACCATTAAATTTGTAGATTGTATAATTCTACAAAATATACAGGATGATTTCTGGGTAAACAGGGCACCTACTGGGGACGGTTACGCGGCGCATATGTCACTATAGGGACAATAAAAACAAAGAAATAAAATCCGAATTATGAGTTAATTCAGTTAACCATCAATTACGGGTCAAATAACTCAAATCAGAGTTTTCTTGCTTTATTTAGGTTGTCCCGATAGTGAAAATTGAGCGGCGTGACCGTCCTTAGATTATATTCTTTGGTCCTTAGTACCCTAGCCTACTACCGCGAAAATCGAAATTCGCAAATTTCGAGGATTTTTCTCTGTCACTCAAACGAAGGCGTCATTAGAGTGAGAGAGACAAATTCTCGAAATTTACGAATTTCGTTTTTCGCGGTAAGGCCGCTGTTCACTTCTGCTTGAGTTCTGCTCCATGCCATCAAAAATAACCCAAAAGTCACCCTGTATACTTAGTATAAAGCAATTTAACCCATCGTTGAACGTATTTTTTTGCAGATGTGACTTGTGAGGTGACCACATTGCACGCAGCCTTTGAGTAAATACTCAAAGCACGCAGTAGAACTAAGGGTCTTCCGCGAAGAGTTGCCTATCTCTCACACTTTTAAATTCGAACTCACACGTCCATCGTGGTTTGCGGTAAGCCTGAAGAAGTACCAGTACCACGAGCTTCCGAGGCGTTATTATTATTAACGCGCATTTACTTTCTTGCATCCCGCTTGCACTCGCGTATTGTTGCGAGCTAGCCGGATGGAAAGTATGTCCGAATTAATAATGTAGCGGCTACTGATGGCAGATGGGGTCGACAAGTGCTCGAGTGGAGACCACAGTTCGGCAGACGCAACGTAGGACATCAATCCACAAGATGGACAGACGGATGACCTTATGACGATCGTCAGGAGACGCTGGATGCAGGTCGCTTCCGACCGGCGTGTGTGGTGGTCCAAAGGGGAGGACTTTGTTCAGCATTGGACGGCTAATGCCTGAAATGATGATGATGTGACGTGAAAATGTAATTCAGCCAGTCAAGCGATAGTTGTTATGTTTACCTGACTGTCGTGCTTTGAAATCCGTGCAACTCTCAAGAGTCAAGATTCCAATTATCAAATCGCTCGCTACCTTTCAACCATTTTTTAAATTCACTACGCTGACAGACTCGGATTCCACATTTTTTTTAAAATTTTAACCGATTTTAAGTGTTTTTTCCCGATGAATGTTTTATCCGCTAATAGAATTCGTTAATGTCGTCCTACGAGTATTACCGAAACGGAAGGACGAGGAGCAACAGCATTGATTGCGCTAGATTTGGTATTGGTAGATACCTACTGACTGAATCACGTTAAATTAAAATAACACTCTAAGGGCCGATTCAGACCAGAAAGGCACCGGCTGGCAGTGATGCGGCGATCCCTTTCATTGTCAAATAATTTTAGACTTTTTCTACATATTCAAAAATATCAGTGTCGCTTGAAATACTCGAAAAGGTCGCGCGGTTTCGCTGACGGCCGCGCGGTGACGCTGGCGGTCGCGCGGCCGGGCGACGTCGGTTGCCGTCGGCAGAATCGCGCGGCTGTACCGCCAACGCCATCACTCACACCCGTCGCCCATGCCAGCGGCCACAAGAGGCGGCGAGCGACCGCTGGCCTTGACGGGAGGCGGCCAGCGACCGTTAGCGGCCTCGGCGACGACGCGAGGCGGCGGGCGGCCGCCAGCGGCCGTGAGCAACAATGAGTCAGTCGCTGCCGACCGCTGCCATTCTGGTCTGAATCGGCCCTTAGGGTAATCTCTTGTAACAATAAATGCCAAGACGACAATGCCTCTCGGCTACCCAACTACAGAAGGGCGGCTGACAGTGGCACCGAGACACCTGTCAATTGAGATATTTCAAATAGTTGAAGGTGCTTTACCCACTTTGTGATGGTTGTCAAATAAAGTTTTGGCATTGTTGGAAATCGGCTTCCAAACGGGTATCGGTGATATTAAAACAGTATTAAGCACAGGACATTAGTATATGCTGGAGTTGAGATAACTCTATTTAAAGAACCTGTCAGAACTTATGTTACACAAGCATCGGGTTCGGTACACTACACGAGCCTTAACTTTCCCGCACTGGAGGCAGAAAATGAGATCCCTTAAGCTCCAACAGAACTCTAGATATAGTTCCGGCAGGCCTAACCAAGATGCCATCAAAGTCACGTGACGATAATAATGTATGGTCACTTTCGATCGAATCGGTCATGCTCATACATTTATTTACGTATCGCATATCGTATACGATTGTAGAATGGCATCTTCGCTAGGCCTGCTGATAAATATGATTAGCAATATCATAGACTAACTTTATTTCTTTAATTTATGGCTATATTCAAGTACAGGATGGGATGGGGCAGGTCATAATTAGAACTTTTAGTGCCTACTTGACAGATCTTAAACATAGTCATAATTCTGTAAAGGTGCGTTTAAATCAAAAGAGCATTCGCTGTTCTATCCCCCGTTCCACGAAATCAACCAATCACGTTTTGTGTAACGATCGAATTTCTTAGAGTGGGGGTAGAATAGCGAATGCTCTTTCGGTTTGAACGCACCATAACTAACCAAATATGGAACATTGTTCAGAAATCAAGATATTATTATTATTATTTTCTATACCAACACTATCGGGTCCTACTCACACTGACAGTTACTACGTCGTACACTCAACCAATTGGAATCCCAGGCCACTCTAGAACCATGCCAAAATAACAATAAGTAGCATTTCTCGCATTTCTTAGAATCTGATTTATGACGCCACTTTGACATAGTTCCTTGGCATAGTTGGCCTAAGGTTACAATTGGTTGACTGTACATACATACATAGTGCTACGTACTTTATTGCAGTAAAACCATTGCAAAAAAAACTCAGCTCGAAAGCACTTTGCATTAGCTGCCCTCTCACCCTACTAGGCTAAGAACGTTTTGAGGCATTCAATCAGCACGTTCAAAGCCAGCTTCTTCATTCAACGCCTGCATTTTTAATAATAACCCACGAAACCTCATTTCTGATCCAACAATCCAATTGCAAAATGAAACCTACGTTGCGTACTTAAAGAATAGAATAGAATAAATGAGTCCCCTGCAGCAGGCAGATTGGAGAATAATAATGAGTTTTTCCCATTCAGGATCCACGCATGCGCTGAAAACGAGACGCCATTCTCACTTTCACTGCACCACAACGTGAGATGTTTTGACGTATGTAAGTCCGGCTGGTTATGCCGTAATGTGTTCTTGACACGAAACGTTAATTCGGGAATGATACCCGGTGTGAACTTAGCCTTATGATAGTGAAGTGTTATAGATTAATTGAGACAGGTGAGTGTTTGTTTTTGGTTATGTTGGTATTCGGGGTTGTTGGCTTTTTAAGTAAACAAGTGCATCTCGTGATTATTTGTGTGAGTAGTAAGCCTCTGCTCGTAATAGGTAATTTACGTACCCATGTAGCTATTTCAAGTGTTGTCAAAGAATACTACGTAAAATGCCATTTTAAAATCGGTAGGAACATGCTACTAAAATAATTATCCTTAAGATCTATTTAATTTATAAAGAACCTATTTATTTGAGTTACAATGCATAGAATGCACATGTTGTAGAATGGTATATAATTAATTAATTCTCGTTATTAAAGACATTTTGACCGGTAAAAACACCTTTTCTCAACCGTTGGCCGCATCCTACCGCGCAAATGCACGTGTAGTACAACCTCTTAAAATTAAGAGCGTCCTAAGTATCTATGAATTTCATATAGACGAACTTCGTTTTGGTTTTCAATTGTTTATGGTTTATCGTAAAGTGGGGTAGGGACCTGCCGGTTGCCATGGCAACGCCAGAGGGTTGAAGGTCCGGAGGGCTTTGCTCCCCCTCAGCTGATTGGCTATCTCGTTCGGTTTTGCTTAGCAAATCCTATAACTATGTTGTAACGCAATTAAGGGATGTGACACTAGACCGGTAGTTAATTAGTTTCCGTGTTACATGGTTTATGAGAGATTTTTACGTAGGTAATTGGACAAAACTTGGTCAGTAAATACCTAGTACCGAACTTACTCTTACTTAATTATTTTTGCTTTAATTCTATGGAAGTTTAAGAAGAAATCAAATTACCCTAATTAACGTCTAGTAGAAGGTAGGTCAGTACATTAATATGAGTCGCTCTCATTCTCTGATAAGATTAGATCGAATAGGTATAGGGTAAAATCACCAATAGATGAACAGTTAAGCAACTTTCCCAACTTTGAATATTTTTTTCTATATGATGTAACACATATTCATCAATTTTTATTTTTTTATATGATTCCGCATTTAATTGAGTTTAGAATATTAAGTTATTTTTGTGCCTCGTATTAAACTTCAGTAATTTGATAAAAATGATTATATTAAAAAAAACCGGCCAAGTGCGAGTCGGACTCGCGCGCGAAGGGTTCCGTACCATTATCAATTTATTACATACATAAATACAGTTAAATCAACCTACCTCAAAAACTATAGGAGATAATTTAATCAAATCAAAAATCATTGATAGAGTTTATTAATGTGCATAACATATATTTTTTTTAGAATTTTATATCGCGTAGGTTAAAAAATAGAGGGGGGGGGGGACACATTTTTCAGACTTTGAGAGCTGATATCTCGAAAACGATTTGCTTAAATAAAAATTAGATTTATGAACCTTAATATCATTTTCAAAGACCTTTCTATTAATACCCCACACGCTTATATACAACTGAAAAAAAAATTATATCCCTCAGTTACATGTATGGAGGGCCCCCACCCCAATGATTTTTTTTACAATTTAGTATCATCATCCTGTAGCGGTTCATACAAAACATATCCTTACCAAATTTCGTTACTGTAGCATTTATAGTTTCCGAGTAAATCGGCTGTGACAGACGGACAGACGGCAGACGGACAGACGGACATGACGAATCTATAAGGGTTCCGTTTTTGCCATTTTGGCTACGGAACCCTAAAAAGGAGTCAAATTTCCCAGTAGTTGAACAAAGTGCCCTATCTCTGAACAATTTGACCCCAATAGATGAACCAGCATAATTGCAATATAGCGAGACCAATATATGAACGGCAAGACTCCAATAGATGAATAGAGCATAGTAAAAACGTTATTTTCTTAGATAAATTAATTGTATTTAACCTAAAAAACCTTCTTTTTATGAAATGTAAGCACGGTGTACATTGTGTAACAACCTGATCTCCAAGTTTAACTTTTCCCAAATTCAACCGTAAAATTAAATCAGTTGGTTCATGTTTTGGACACCGCATCAACGAAATGAACGAACTAAATTGATTCGAATTCATTTATTGGAATCCATCCCAAAAGATGAACCAGTAAATTTTCCTAGTTCACGTTTTGGATTCTTAAGTTGAACAATCCCGTTTCCATACAAAAATAAATTATTTTAAAACGTGATACATGAAAAAAGGGTCGTTCATCTTTTGGTCTAAAAATCAACTACAAAAGTGATTGTAATTTTATATATAAATATTACATCTAGCTATTTTATTATAATTTACACAAGCATTTGAAAATACGAGTCTTTGCCCAAAAGTTGACCGTCGTTCATCTTTTGGCCCGAACACACAATATTGGAACCATAACTTGACCAGCAAATATCTCATAAAATAAATAAAAAATAAATATTCTTTATAATATACACAACAGAAATATTAGTCTAAAATCTATACTGAAGTGAATCAAGGAAATAAAAGCCATATTCGATTTGTTACGTAATTGAAAGCTTAAATTTTTGAGGGCTAGGGTAAGTGCTCCAGTGAATGAACACTTAAGGAAATTTTCAACTTAATTTTTTTTTTGTGGCTGGGAGCAATAATGATGTTTAAATATGAATGTTCTTATAGAGTAAACCACTATTGTAGTTTTCTAAAATCAATTTAATTTTGCATTAGTACTGCACAGTTTTAAATTATAGCTAACTGTAGGGGATAAAATGGAAAATCACCAGTGAATGAACACAAAATTCTAGTAAATGAACAAATGAAACCAATGAATGAACTACCTTAAAAATAATATATGAAAATGCAAAAAGTACTCTATTTTTAAATGGTAGTGCTAGTAATATTCGATAGTTGAATTTGAACTTTAATGAGACATAATAACTATAAACATTGTTAAATGACATCAATTACAGTTCCACATTTCTGCGTATTCTGAGAAGGTTCAACTAACTCTTCCGTTACCATTGAAGAGTGACCTTATATGTCGCTTTCGTTAAAAAGTAAACTGGGCTTATTCTGGATATCAATTATAGCACTTGAATACTTTTGATTAACCAAAGATCTGTCCATGTTTGTTTCTTCAGTGGCATACATTTGGACAATTTCGGTGATTTAAATAGCGTTAATTTTGAGATATTAAAACTGGCACTTGATAGTTCACTAGTTGCAACAGCTTTTAGAGGTTTGTCGAGAGATTCTTGGTCATATTGGAATATTTTATACGATTTTTTTGACCTTTCCATGTCATAAAACCAGACAAAATACAAAATAAATTATTTAGTTCATTCACTGGTTTTCACAATCCAATTAATGAACTAACTGTGTTTGCGGTAGTTCATTAAAAATTTAATATGCCAAGTATTGTTCGAACACTGGCCCTTTGCTAGACAGCACATTTCTATTAAATGCACAGAAAACCAAATCTTATAACAACTACTAAAACGTCAGATATGGAAGAAACAATAAATCACGCAATTCTAGTGAATGAACTCCCCCGTTCGTTCACTAGGTTTAAGCCATTTTGAGTTCTAGTTATAGAACACTGGATTAAAAGCCACTATTTGAAACGGAATCACATTAAACTATACTTTAATAGCATGATCATAGCCTTCCAGTTTCAAAAAAACACGCACTGTACCTGGGAGATGCACGAAACGCACACAATAACACATTAAATACAACGTAAGCTGACCTCAATCCTTATAACACCTCCATATAAAAAATGAACCGGCGCAACGTGCCCACTTTAGATCATCGCCATTTGGACACTGATGCATATAAGTAGATGTAAGTGCTACCAGAACTTGTCAAATAATATTCCTACCCGAAAAAAAAATATAACGCGTAGTAGAAAGGTACAGAAAACTTATTTTACGAAAAAAACTTGTATTTTATTCATTCACTGGATTTGTTCATTCACAAGAGAACTTACCCTATTCTTAATAAGGATCCCATATAAAACGCAATTTTGGCGCGAAGCGCAAATTCGACGACCGCTCACTGCCTCGTGCGTGGCTTAATTGTCTGGGAAATCGCATGGGAGACGCGATATAGTGCTGCTGCGTGTGAGAAAAATACTCCCGGGCCTGTAAAATTATTCCTAATTTAATTATTTGCATTTTTAGACCTATCAGTCAACTTCTGGGTTGCAGTCATCTATTGGTGCTTTTACCCTACCTACATACTTACTTTGAGATTCTAAATTAAGATGTAATTAATATTTTCTTCGGTTACCGCGAGGATTACACAAGAAATAAAACTATGAAAACGGATAAACTCGCGCATATTAACCAATTTTAACTTCATTCCGACGTTACGAACACTATACAGGGTTCGTGGTCTGCGGATGGCGGTCTGTAAAGTGTTCGAAACGTCGGAATGAAGTTAAAATTGGTTAATATAGGCGAGTTTATCCGTTTTCATAGTTTTATTTCATAAGATGTAATTACTTAATCATGCCTTTATCGAAGAAAAAGACCTGCGTCCGATGGGATTCGATCAGTCAAGTGCAAAAATAAGTATTGAAAAAATCCGCTCATAAATATGTTACGACGTTCTTATTACACAGAATTAGAGTGCACTGGGACATATTTTTGAACATTTTTGTATACACCTTATTTTGTCTTTGACTGAACAGTAGTCCTCGGCTTTCGCGGCTGAAGCTCAGAACCACTTAAATAAGCTGGGTACCTAATGACGTGTCGTTACTTGGATACATATAATTTGTTTTTAATACCTTTTCCTTGGACCCCATTGACTGTACACGGTCAAAGACAAAATAAGGTGTACACAAAAATGTTCAAAATATGTTCCAGTGCACTCCAATTCTGTGTATAAGAACGTCGTAACATATTTATGAACGGATTCTTTCGATAGTTATTTTTGCACTTGACTGTACCTACACTCTTCGTCAGTAGAAAACAAAAGAACTGTAAACAAACCTAAGAACTTGCATTATTTCATAAATAACGCACTTTCAAAACTGAATTTTGGTTTTATCACCAACTTAAAACTTTAAACCTTGAATTCACAAAGGTACATTTCTAGCTAAAATGATTGGTACTCATTTTATTACTATTACCTATCGTAAAAATATATCTGCCAACGTGTTTCACGATACGTGTCAAAGACATCAAATATTTTGTAAAGTCAGCCATACTTGCTTAAACATTTTTTTTTTGTTTTCTTCGGATGAACAGGATGCTTAGCCAAGTTGCCAATCGCTAGCGCTTGCTAGCGCATCGTCGTTTTCCCTCTCTGTCACTCCTTCATATTAGTGCGACAAAGAGGGAAAACTACGATGCGCTAGCAGGCGCTAGCGATTGGCAACTTGGCTAAGCACCCAGGCATACTACCGCGAAAATCGAAATTCGTAAATTTCGAAGATTTTTCTTCCATCATGTCACTACATAGTCACTTCACTACATAGTATTAAAATAAAGTAACTTTTTCTGTCCCTATGTCCCTTTGTACGCTTAAATCTTTAAAACTACGCAACGGATTTTGAGGAGATTTTTTTTTAATAGGTAGAGTAATTCAAGAGGAAGGTTTTTATGTAGGTATAGTACCCGTGCGAAACCGGGGCGGGTCCCTAGTTTGAAATAAAGTAAGTAGGTAGGTATGCCATTCACGTGGGCCGCATCTTATAATAACCTACCTACTCCATGGAAAAATGTAAGGGGTCGAATACTGAAAAGGTCCTTTCAATAATACAAACACTTGGCGCCCCTCAAAGAAAGTCAAGCAGCCTGTAGGAGCACACACAAAATCATTAAAACGTTATTCGCAATTCCTAGGGTCGCGTAAAAAGTTGCTTGCGTAATTTTAATTCAACACCTTTACTACTTATACACATAACTTGCATAAGTTTTTAGTTGCCTTATTTTATTTTATTGAATTTTGTTTACTGTATTTTTTTCTACTCTTTTATATTTATTTATGTTTTAATTTTAGTATAGGTATACACAAATATTTAAAATACTGTAATGGGTCTATTGCCTGAATAAATAAATATTCATTCATAAGTCCGAACTAAGCAATATTTTTACTCTGATTGCCTACCTTTTATTGCCTAATATTCTTTTTAGTAAAAACAAGCATGGGTTATTAGAAAGAAAACCTCATTTTAAGGACTAGGTGCTTTTATTTCCAAACCCGAGAATAATTGAAGAGCTTTGTGGCCCATGGCACCATAATGAATGACCAACTTACCCTTATTTATTGCTTAGAATGTTTCGCTCCCTCGCTTTGGCAAGTCTGCCTCATCATCATCATCAGCCCGTGAGCGCCCACTGCTAAGCATAGGCAGAATCACGACAGGGCGACAAGTAATCATTATCATTTGATGATCATTATTTACTTAAGTTAATTAGACACTTCACATTAATCTCACAATAACCCACTCACTCATGCACTTACTCAACACTAACAAACACACTCACGTACATGCAAACTTTAAAGCGTTAATAGACGTTCGAACATGGTCCACTCCGCACCGCGAACTTGGTCCGCTCCGTACCAAATTCGATGGTGTGTTCAGCGGTCCGCCGACATTATTATTATTATTGACGGTGCGGTCGGTTCGATGGTTCTCCCACAGGATTTGGTGCGGTCCGCACCAAGTTCGCTCGTGTGGACGGCGCCACCGCACCGTACAGCGCTTACTTGTAGGTAATTAATTAAAAGTAAACAAACAATTCGTAAATTTTCGGGTATTTATGAAATTTATAGACATAACAGTGTCTCATAAATAACAATGTGCCAAAATGTAATTATTATTATTTATTTATTTTCAAATATTAGTATGGATAATAATGTTATTTTCTGTTTATGCATGTAATAATAATGTTGTAAACAATGTGACATGTAAAATTCGAGGTCTCTAATAAGTCACATATGACTATTATGACTCTCTGTCTTTTAAATAAAATTTTGTCCATTCTTTTCTTTTTTTTCTCCTTATTAATTGGTGTTGTAGCGACGATGGTTGCCACAACTAACGCGATTTTAGCTTTTTTGGATAAAATCGGAGGCATATCGACGTGATCACTGTCTGGTAGCACGAAACGCACTGGGCCGTTTTTGAACGGTGCGATGGTGTGGCGAGTCGAGCGCACGTACGGACCGGACCAAGTTCGCGGTGCGGAGTGGACCATATTCGAACGTCTATTAACGCTTTTATAACTGAAACTTATGTTGTTAATGGGAGTAGTTAGCACGCTCTATCTTGTTATTGCATGTTGATTGTATTTTTGTGGACATCTTTTATTGGCTTTGTTTACGGTACACTTAGTTTTGTAAATTTCTTATGTACTGCTGTTGATGCCCCAAATAAATAAATAAATTCGCCATTCGTCCCGGTCTTATGCCAATGTTACCCAGAAGCAACCAGCAAATCTGTATTTAGTAATATGTATAAAATTTGCCTATTATTTATTAACTGTTGGTTAATCTAGATCACAGCACCTTTTGGTTAGAAGCTACTCATGAGTTAGATATATTTTTAGTTAACTCTTGACCGGTAAGTTTAGGTGCAGTCATGGGTATATTAGATATTAGGTACAGTACAGCCTAATTCATCCTCACCAACTAGTAAACATGTTTCTAGACTTTTGAAAAAGACATTTTTTTATCTAACACCACCAGATTTGACAAAATTAGGTGACCGGGGCGATATTTAAATTACCTCTTTATTATATGAAAACGCTTTATTATAATGAAGTTCACGCTGTTTATGCCAGGAGATCTGCAATTGTGCACTTTGAGGGAAAAATATGCCATAACGACTGTAAAGAATTGACATTGCATGAGCTGTTTTGGTAAAATATCGAAAAGCTAAACAAGTAAACATGTATCTTTGTTATCGTTGTTTCAGATGTGCCACATTCCAACTATAGATTTTAGAGAAATAATGTGCCTTAAAATCTTCCTCCGATAGTAACTTACTTTAATGTCAGATTTAACCTACCCGTTAATTTATAAAGCTAAAACCGAAGTCCAACGACAATACCATCCAAACATACGTTTTCGTGGTCCCCAGAAGTTGCTGTCCATAAAAACGAAATTTATTATAAATTTATATGATCGCGATTTACATTTTACAAGTAAATTAAAGTTTAACAAAATAAACTGCCTAACACTGCCTTGTAAATGTAAAATGTGGAGTTTATGAGAGCTGGAACATATTTTAATAGTTTTACTCCATGAATGCCAAATTATATGTGCCAAATTGCCTAAAGTCAAATGCCACGAGTAAATGTCGTCTGGTGCGGCTGGACTCAGCATTAAATATCATAAAGTAGTTAATAAGAGCGAGTTTTGCGCTTGACAAAGACTGCATTTAGTGTTTCGAATGGCAATAGTGCTTGTGTAGAAAATATCTACGAAACATCAGTGCGTCCCGAATTAAAAACTGAAAAATCTCGATAGTGCCGTGGCTATATACCTACACCTCATAAGATCATAGTGCAGTGTGAATGTGGGAATGTCAGTGTGGGTGGGATCCGGCCGCGCGGGCGGCCTCGCGCCGCCCGTTACCACCGCTCCCCTGCTCTCCACTAACACGTCCATGGAGTCCGGCATCGAGGCCGGAGTCCTCCCGACGGTGACCGGCTCTCTGGCCTCGGCGCGGGACTCGCTGGGCTCGCTGTCGAGGGCCGCCGAGCCGCTCTACGACACAGACCACACCGACCTCGGCTCGGAGCTGGACGAAGCGGAGATCAGGCGGGAGTTGATGCATGATGTAAGCATAGTACTATATCTTTCTTTATTTGACCACGATGATTCACCCGCTGGCTTCGGCGGGGGACTCGTTCACTGTCGAAAATCGTGAATTTCGATTATCCTGTCTGTCACACTCATGCCGTTGGTTTGGGTTCAGTCCTAATATAATCACCAAATTAAAAATTTAAAAAACCGACTTCAACCGGTTTTTCCAAGATTCCCGATTTGTTTCCATCATTGGTTTCCTCAAATCCTACTTTCTGAATGCAAATTCTTGTAAATGAATGAAAATTACCAAAAGCGCCATACATGTACCTATAACATTTGAAGAGATCCCTCGATTTCTCCAGGATCCCATCATCAGACCCCAACTTGGTGCCAATGGGACCATCTCGGGGTAATACACGTTCGATCACAAAAAGAAATTTTAGAATCGGTTCACTATTCTCGGAGATATCAGGTAACATACATACAACAAAAAAAAAAAAAAAATTCAGTCGAATTGAGAACCTCCTCCTTTTTTTGAAGTCGGTTAAAAATAATAATATAATAGGTACTACGTACCACTATTTTACCGTACTATTCAATTCACATCAGATGAAAAACTATAGCTAAATAGAAGCTGTGCTTTTAGAAGACAGCGTATTTCAAAAAAATCCCGAAAATCTGATTTGAATGAGCACGTTCAGATCTGGAATTAATAAGGTTTTCGGTTTTTTTTAATGTCCAGATATGTAATTTTTTTTTTCCTTTTTCAGAAATGGCGGCTACTTTTCGATAGGGTGAGTATACATGCATACATACTTAAATCAGTAGGTACAGGAGCAGAACTAGACCTTAGCATGATAAAAAGTTAATAGGTACTTATAGGTAATTAGCACAGATGTCATATATACCATAGATCAAGCAAACGTATCTACTTAGCGTGTCAAATGAACTCAGTGAAATCCACTGAGTTGTCCGTCTTTAATCGCACCTTGCAGCAATTTTGTAAGTTGAAGTGAACAAAAACATTAATAATGCCTCCTTAAGTAATATTAATTGCAACAACACAAAAAAATATGAATACTCAAGGGCCTGAGACATATTTAAAATCATAGGCAAGTAACAACTTCAGTACAAAATCTGACACGCTCGGCCGCCATACAAATGAATGAACTTGTTTCTTCTATCCATATCTAATTCTGTGGTAATTAGGTACCGTTCATAATAGTAACCGAATATAAATAAATTATTTATCTGTTATGTCGGTGACAATTATAGGTAGGTACGAGTAAGTAGTAGTAAGATATTCCGATATAGGTTTGTTCATCAAAATTGTTAGTGAAAGAAATCAAATTATTTTATAAAACAAGTAGTATAATTTGTGTTTTAAGTTGACACGCCTATTCCAATATTTTAATAGTTCTAACTAGTTTAAGGAGTAGTACCTACTAACTATTTAGTAAGATAAAATTGAGTGGTGCTACTTAGGGCTTCCAATACCGGAATACCGGTAGCAGTGCTACTGGAAACGAGATACCTACTACATATACAGGGTGGTCCAAACCTTGACGTCAAAAATTTTTTTTTAGATTCCTCACGTCATGAGCTATCAAAATATACCCCATGTATGTTAGCCGATTTCTTGTAGTTTTCGAGTTATGAATTTTTGAAAATTTTTTTTGAGAAATTCTGGAATGAAGAAATTTATTAATAAAAAAAAACTGTTAGGTTTTTTAACTAGTTTCTTTTTGTAAAACTATTAATACAAATAAAGCATTTACTGACAAAAAAGTTTGCGTCCTCACTTTGATACAAGTAGGATAAAAAAATACAAAATTCTAAATTTTACGCTAAAAACGCATCAAAATAGCATTAATGTACGTAAATAAAAAAAATAAAACATATCCCAAGGATTTTTGGTAATGTAAAGACTGCCCTAGACCTTAAACTTTCGTAAAAGCAAAAAAAAGTGATACTTAATAATGAGGATTTTTCGGAGTAGTCGGTCAAATAAAATTAAAAAAAAAACTTCAAAATTTTTTATTCCAAAATAAAGTGAAATTTCGTCTCTTCTGTTGTTCTTATCAATAAACAAAGACAGAAATTACCACGAAAACTCAATTTGTGTAGTTATTCAAGTAATTTTTTTACTACTTTAAAATTTTAAGCTTTTTTAAGTTTATTTGACCGACTACTCCGAAAAATCCGCATTATTAAGTATCACTTTTTTTTTGCTTTTACGAAGGTTTAAGGTCTAGGGCAGTCTTTACATTACCAAAAATCCTTGGGATATGTTTTATTTTTTTATTTACGTACATTAATGCTATTTTGATGCATTTTTAACGTAAAATTTTGAATTGGGTATTTTTTATCCTACTTGTATCAAAATGAGGACGCTAATTTTTTTGTCAGTAAATGCTTTATCTGTAGTAATACTTTTACAAAAAGAAAATATTAAAAAAACCCAATAGTTTTTTTTTAACAATAACTTTCTTCATTCCAGAATTTCTCAAAAAATTTTTTTTCAAAAATTCATAACTCGAAAACTACAAAAAATCGGCTAACATACATGGGGTATATTCTGATAGCCCATGACGTAGGGAACCTAAAAAAAAATTTTTGACGTCAAGGTTTGGACCACCCTGTATACATATTATAAATGTAGTGCAGGTACACTTTAAAAAAAAGGCACGCCTACTGTCATGTGTTTTTGACCTTTGGCTAAATAAGTTGT